>BSBK01001989.1:0-513634 GCA_027943335.1 Chamaecyparis obtusa
CCTTCCTAACCTTCCCCATACCAAGAACTCATTCTAATTACCATAATTGGTCCAAAACACCATACCATCCCTATCCTATACCCCTAGTGACCCTTTGATCATATTTGACCAATAGGCTTATAAATTCCTTATTGGATCATTGGCCTTACAAATGGGTCAAATTGATTTCCAAAGCTCCCTAGATGGTCCAAAAAACTTATTAACTTTCATTATGAGTTGAGAACCTTCAAATGGTTCTATATGTGGAAGATGGAGTGCTGACTATGATAGTGTCCAAGCAACACGATTATCAACCTAAGTTCAAAGACATTGAGATCTACAATTATTGACTACTATTCAATAATGTTTTGTTAGGGTTTACCAATAAAATATGATAGTGTGAGGACACCGAGTGCAAAATATTTGAATTAAAAAAATCAGTTGAAAAATTGGTTTTGGGGTAGAAGCAAAAAGTTGGGTGCTAATTCAGCAGAAGTCCGCGGCTTGAAAATTTGCGCCGCTTGAAACGGGCACCCGTTTTTTAAAACGGGCACCCGTTTTAGGCTCGGACATCCGATCTGAAATTTGAAAAATGGGTACCCGTTTTCCAGAAACAGGCACCCGTTTGTTGAAAAATGGGTACCCGTTTCTAAAAAAATTTTAAATTTTTTTTTTCATTTAAAATGTTTTTTTAAACACATATTTTGAAATTTATGAAACGGGTGCCCGTTTTTTGAATTTAAATAACGGGTGCCCATTTCTTAAAATATGCACACGGGAGTTTTCACTCTACCATGATTTTTGGTTTGGGATAGGTTTGGTGAGACCAAGCCTATGCCTTAGCCTCCAAAATTTTGGCTAAGGCATTGGAATAAAAATTTTTAAGGCTTACCGTAATTTTTTGAAGCCCTTCTGGATCGATTTTTTTGACAAAACAAAAACCCATTAAAGATCTCACTATCACGATTCTAAAAATATAAATTTCATAATAATATGCTATTTTTACTATTTTTACATTATTTATTAGTTGATAGTGGTACATAAACGTAAAATAGTGAGACTCACTAAAACTTTAATAACTTTTTAATTTTTAAGTATTTTTAAAAATAAATTATATGTCATCAATCTAGATTCAATTCTTTTGAATTTTAAAAAAAGAATTTTTGAAGAAAAGAAAAATTATATTAAATTATGGTGGCCATACATGAGAGGTTTGAAAAATAAGCTTTATTGTTAATTAAAAATTAATAAAAAATAATTTACAAAACAAAAAAATAAGAAAAAATATTCTCATCAATATTCTATGTCTTAGGTATCTTCCCTAAAAAGGATTTAAAAAAATTCATTTATTTGTGTCAAAATATGGTGGCCATACACGAATGTGGTATGGTCCTGAAACAGGCATTTTGAAAAAGTGGTTTTCAAATATGCCTATCAAAATATAATTTATACCATGTGGGTATTAAAATAAATTATATATTTGAAAAGTAGACTCCAAGTACTACAATTTCTATTAGTGAATTTTTCCGAGATTCAATCTCTAAGTGCCTCAAATTTTGAGATCAATTCAGATAAATTTTGAAAAATAGGGAAAACACTTCCACTTTTTGCAAAAAATTGGCACCCAACTTCTTGCAGCCACCCTTTGTTTTATCTCTGATATAAGTTTATTAGCTCTCACCAAATAATTCAGGATTATTGATTGTATTAGTTTTATAATCAAGCTTTGTAAGAGTTTTGTTTTTAACAAATATATCGTTAATAACTCAAAAATATGGAGTGGATGGATCTTAATCCATCAATATACATAAATTAACAAAATGATAATTGAGATTGATTAAGTCAATTAGCAATTGCGTGTAATGGTAAATTTAGAATTTAGAATTTCAAAGATTAGTCGATTCTAAGCAATAGGTGGTTTAATACTAGTGTATATAGAATTGGAGAAAAAAAAGATTAAGTCACCCATTAGTAAATGTTTGAATGTTAAGCCAATTCGCAATTGCTTGTATAACCTAATTCTAAATTTAAAATTGAAAATTTAAAGTTGTTCTAAAACAACAATGAAAATATCACTAGTACATGTAAAATTACAAAATAAAACTAGTATAAATATGTTAAATATTAATGATAGATATTAATTCAAATTATTTTATTTATGTTAATTTTTTTTTTTTTTATTTTATTTTATTCTCCTAATCAGAGGAGGTATCCCCATAATGCACCCTCACATTCATTTTAAACTCTATGCCCTAGCATGCCCCCATAAATAAAAGAATCAAACCCTCGTGTAGAATATGGGAAGAGAGGTGTTTTCACATGCACATGCAAAATGTGATTAAGTTAAGATAACTAATAGAAAGAAAAGGATATACACTTGCTATGCCTGAAATGATGAAGGACACCAAAGTGAAATTTTTAAATAGTGAAGTGCTAGAGTAATTTTGAAAGCGAAGTTGTATTGATATAACTTGGTTAACTAATTAATAAAAGGATCTCTTTTAGTATCTAATTTATTAATTTTTAGAATTATTATTTTCATCTATTCTATTTTTTTATAAGTAAAACAGGTTTTGCATGGCTCTTGAAACCCACAACAAAATAAAAGTCTTGAGAAAGTCAAATAAACCAACCAAAGTATAACAACCATAAGTAGCAAGGACAGACCACCACAGGGCCGAACATGAGAAAATAGAGAAAAAAAAAAAATAGAGAAAATAGTTATGCCAAGCTCTTGAGCATAACTGTTGTGTTATTTTCAAGGGTTTCCATCAGTTGAACTATATCTTTAAAATTCTACACTTGGGAGCCTTGTGGATCAATTTTCTCCCTGTTCTTCCTGGTTCTTTCCTTGGTTCTCTTCCCTGGACCTTCTGTCTGCTCCTTGTCTTCCTCCTTAGTCCTCGGATCAATCTTGGGATTCATATTTTCTTCCATCTTTTTAATCAACAGTTTCAGATTTTTGTTGGACGTCTTAAGGATATTAAAAATTTTCTCTACCACTCCCTTAAGGGTCTTTTCCAAACTAATCATTTTGGACTCCATGTTCTTGACCTTGGTATCCAGGCTTGGAGAGTTCTCTGTTATCTTTTCTGAATTGCCCAGACCCTAAATTTTTGCCTTGATGTCCTCGATCTTGTGGTAGAGCCACTTAAAAGACCGAAACTGGTCCAGCATAATGTTTTTGGTGTTGTTGAGAAAATCCATGTCCATCTCCCTGGCTTTGTCACTAAGAACAACTAAAGCAGAGTCAATCAATTCTTCCTTGTGGGTGATTGATTGGTGCCCTTGTCATCTATTTCTTTAGTCTCAGGGGCTTGAGTTTCCATCTTAGTACCTAGGGGTTAGGGAGGAGGGGATTTTTCATCGCTGATGGTGATGTCAACCAACAGGTGGCCAGAGAGGTCATGCATAGGTATAGGAGAGCCCTCCATTTCCTGTTCCTGCTTTTCCGCTGGATCCAAAATAGCGTTTCCCACTTCTGCTTCTAAAACTATTTCTTCCTCCTTTTCATTTTATTCTTCCTCCGAATTAGCTTCCTTCCTGTCCTGCTTTTTGGGGGGAATTCTCTTTTCATGACTTTTAGAGGTTGTTTCTTGGGAGGAGAGACCTTGCCCAGATTGTAGACCTCAACCTCCTCACTGTCATCTGAAGGGATGCCCACATAAGAGCCAGAGGGGACATAATCTGAGCCATATTTTTCACTTATAGCCTTGCTAGCCCCAATTTCCTTGCCCATGATTTGGGTTTTAAAGAATTCATATAACAGAAGGATAAGTCCTTCATGCAGAACAGGATTTGCAATTTTCTTATCTCTAAAACTAGTTATATTCTTATTCATAGAAGAGAAGAGATAATACAGAATGGAAATTTTGACATCATGCCTAAAATGATTAAGCAAGACAAAATGATCAGTTCAGATTCTGTCAAACCTGGTATCGAGGGTAATGTAGTAGCAGAGAGCCTTCAAAACATACTGCCAGAGCATCTTCAGACTCCCCGGGAGGTAGTAGGTGCTCGCTTTGACAATGGCGTTAATCTCTGTATCATCCCTCCGTATCAATAATCAATTATTATCTATTTATTTGACCCCAATAATTAGCATAATTTTTACTATATTTTCTCATAATTTTCAACCATTCTAAAACTCATGATATCATTAAAAAAAATATTTTTGAAGACTTAAGATAAATTCAGACCATTAAAAACAACTATACTTTTTCAACTTTGCCTGTCATTGCACCTTTCTTTCCTACACCAGTATAGACATAGGCAAAAACTATGCATTTATACATCAAAAAATTCACTCACAATAGATAAGGTAGCCTGATCATTAAACTACTCAATTCTAACAATAGTATTGGACTTCTAAAAGTAGATAACTCATCAATATTCCTGTTAGTTGTACTTTGGTAGACTGTAACTTCACGTCTATTCTCATTAAACCTTAATTCATCCTCATTGAATGCCCTGCAAAATATTAACATTGAAACTTATAAACGATATGAAAATCTCCCAGTTCATTACAATTATTCTTACAAGCTTTCAAATTGAAAGCACGATAAATCTATAAGAAATCGTTTACCTCCTACATATGAAAATCATTTCCAGCTTTACTCAAATCTACATATGAAAAGCAATTTCATCTTTACTCAAAATCTACTTACACAATTAAATCAATTTCCACATGAATAATCAATATATTTCCATATTAATTCGCTATTACTATTTTCAAGTCAAAATTGCTCAGTTTAGAGCTTACATGGATAAGAGGCCCTAATTTCATTTTTTGACTATCTTTTTTTTTTCCAAAAATTATTTAAAATAAGAATTGTCAATTAGAGTATAATTTCATTATGATGAAATTTTGCACATTAATAGTGATTTCTATTTATTGTTAAGTTTATTTTAAGAGAATATCGTAGTGTAATTATATATCAACAAATGTTTTGTTCATCTCTTCTTTTATTACATATTCCATTTTATTTATGTATATATATTTATGATTTCTTCTATGCATATATTTTTTTCCCCTCATTTACTATACTTACTTAACAAAATCTGTATTAATAAAATTAAAAAACTAATTTTAAGATTAAGCATTAAAAAAAAATCAAAATTAAACATAAATTTTTTTATTAAAAATTCTAATTGCAACCCTAATCATAAATGCAAAAAATATGAACATTAAAAATAGAATTTATATTCAATTTTAATAAAATAAAATATATCTTTTAAATTTTATTTAACTAAAAAAATATTTTAAATTTCACTATTTGAGAAACCATATTTTAATGTTAAAATTCATTTTCCCAAACTTATAAACTTTTATAAAATTTGTAAAATCTAACACGCATTGTAATATGTTTCTGATTAAAAGTCTTATAAAAATAAACTTAAAATTTCATTAGAATTTGTATTGATGTTCTAAATTATAAGCATACTCCCTGCTGTACAAATTTGGTGGAGTATATCTGTGTTTTAAAGTATTATAATAAAACATAAGATCCCTACGCCTATTTTATATTATTTAAACACTGCTCGACTAGAGCGAAACGGTTAAACGGTTAAATTAACGCGTTACAAATATTTTGCCTGTTGGGAAACGTGTGGAACAAATTTGGGCATCATATATATAAGACACCTCAATCTAGCATTTATGATAACCGTGAAGCCCCCAATATGCCGAATGTAGAGCAATTATGGCCTGAATGTCTTCCATATAGACCAATAGACGCCGTCCGCGATGGCTTGAGAATGTCTTCTTATGTCAAACCGCCCTCTCCATTTCCACAGGTCGATTGGAAGGAAACTCGGGATGCTCATATCTTCAATGTTGACATTGCTGGTATTTATTAGGGTTTCGTTTTCGTTACGATTTTGCTTCAATGAATTCTGTCTTTAGATTGACGAAAATGGAATATGGTTCTGTCTGGGTGTTTCGTTGCAGGCGCGACGAAAGAGGCGGTGAAAGTACGAATGGCAGAAAATGGAATTGTGGAAATAAGCGTTGAACGAAGGAAAGAGGAAGAAAACGGAGACGAGGAGGAAAAATATCACTGTTTTGAACGTTTTAAGGGGAGTTTCGCGAGGCGTTTCAGGGTATCGGAGGATGCGAAGGTGGATGAGGCGAAAGCAAGCATAGAAGGTGGAGTGCTGACTGTGATAGTGCCCAAGCAACACGATTATCAACCTAAGTTCAAAGACATTGAGATCTACTATTGTTGACTGCTCCTCAATAATGTTCTGTTAGGGTTTACCAATAAACTATGATAGTGTGAAGACACCGAGTGTAAAACTTTTGAATTAAAAAATCAGTTGAAAAACTGGTTTTGTTTGATCTCTGATAAAGGAATAAGTTTATTAACTTTCACCAAATAATTCGGGATTATTGATTGTATTAGTTTTATACTCAAGCTTTGTAAGAGTTTTGCTTTTAACAAATCTATCCTTAAATAAGTCAAAAATATGGAGTGGATGGAACTTAATCCATCAATCTACATAAATTAATAAAACGATAATTGAGAATGATTAAGTCAAGTAGCAATTGCGTGTAATTGGTAAATTTTAAATTTAGAATTTAAGATTAGTTGATTCTAAACAATAAGGGGTTTAATACTAGTGTATACAGAATCGGAGTGAAAACAAATTAAGTCATCCATTAGTAAAAGACTGATTGATAAGCCAATTCGCAATTGCTTGTATACCGTAATTCTAAATTGAAAATTGAAAATTGAAAATTTAAAGCTTAAATTTGATCTAAAAAAATAATGAAAATAACACTAGTGCATGTAAAATTACAAAATAAAACTAGTATAAATATGTTGAATATTAATGATAGATATTAATTGAAATTATTTTATTTATCTTAATTTTTTTATTTTATTTTGGAACATTGTTGGATTTGATGTGACTAGAGTGGCCTGGGACTCCTTAAGTAGCTTAACGACACCTATATTTTTATGGTCCCCAAGTGTGTGGAGCCTAGAGTTATGGAGGATTTTAGACCCGTAAGTCTCATTAATACACTCTATAAAGTCTTCTCGAAGAACATGGTCAACTAAATCAAATCTCTGCTTAACGAGATTATCAGTGCTAACCAAAAGAGATTTGTCCTTGGAAGGAAAATAATGGATGTATCCATTACCATAGTAAGGCTATTGGGATGGCTCTCAAGCTTGATATCTCAAAAGCCTATGACAAAGTCAATTGGACTTTTCTCTATAAGGTTTTAGTTTCTTTTGGTTTTTCTCAAGATTTTATTATTCTTATTAAGGCCTGTATAGAAACTGTTAGATTGTCAGCATTGTTCAACAGCAAAATAGGTACTAATTTCATCTCAAGTAAGGGACTCTGCCAAGGGGACCCACTTTCTCCCTACCTCTTTATACTTCTTGGTTAGGTCCTGGGGTGTAACATGATGTAGTTGGTCCAATCCAGAGAAATTGACGGAATTAAACTGAAAACTACCCTACCCCATCAGTTCTGCCAGAGTTCATGGATGATACCATCTTCTTTGGAACCTCTTTAGTTAAGGAAGCAAGGACATGGAAAATGATGCTTGATATGTATGCTAGTGCTTCGGGACACCACATTAACTATAACAAAAGAAGAATGTTCTTTTTCAACATTGATCCTTTAGTATAGGGAAAAATCTTGAAGATTTTGGGCTACCAGGCTGATACTCTCCCTGCCACTTACCTTGGGCTCCCATTGACAGTAAAAAATGTGAAGAATAAATTCTGGAACACCATACTAGAATGAACCCAAAAGAAGCCAGCAAGATGGAAAGGTAAGCTCCTCAATAGTGTTGGTAAGCTCCAACTCCTTGCTGCTTCCCTTTAAGGAATACCTATGTATTTCCTTTCTATCTTTAAAATCTCTACTTTCATGGCTGATAAGCTAGAAATAATAAAATGCACCTTCCTTTGGTTTGGATCTGAGGAAAAGAAGCGCATCCACCTGGTTAGTTGGGACAAGGTTTACTTACCTAAATCACTAGGTGGTTTAGGTATAAGAAAACTTTACAACCTTAATAGGGCTCTGTTGTCCAAGGTTGCCTAGACCATGGTCAAGGGATCTGCTAACTGGTGTAAAATTATGGAGGCTAAGTACCTGGATGGTGCTCATTTTTGTAAAATCTTTATGTGCTATGGAAAGCACCTTTATAGGGTTAGTTTCATCAAATTACTCAAAATACAAATTAAATTACCACAACTAGCAATCTAAATAAGCAAGATAAATGATAAACGAGCACTCTATGCCTCTCTAATTACAGATGCTAATGAAAAGCTCTTAGCAAGCTTCCATTAGTGGCAGTCCTAATATGAGAAATTATGATAAAAAAGATAAAACAATTAATTTGAAAATGAATTAGTCTAATTAGCTCCTGGATTTTCCTTTCTAACATAAAATTGCAAGAGGTTTGATGCTATTCAAATAATCGTGGATGATTATTGATTGAATTATGCCTTAGTTTTATATATTTTGGCAAGGGTAGGGGGTGGAGTTGATTTGATCATGGTTTGATTAGGGTTAAGTCCATGGTTCTACCTTTGGAGACCATTTAAATATTTTATCCTCAAAGCTTGGGACAAGAGGACAAAATGGGTGGACAAGATTATTTCTCCTTATGTGTGATGGAGATTCAATGTGAGCTTGATCCATGTGAGCTTGGTCTTCGAATCCTATTGGTTGATGCCTTTTCCTCTTGTTTGGTGGTGTAGGAAAATATGATTTAATTAATATGTTTAGCCATTTATACCCCTTGAATGGGTTGATTTGATTTAAATGGACTATGAAATTAATTAGATTAATTGTGCAATGTATTGATTTATCATGGGATAAGTGCACAAAGATGTGGGACCCAAAAGGGGGTAGAAGATGCAACTTTTTCCTTGAAATCAGAAAACTCTGAACATCGACAAGAAATTGAAGATAGTTATACTCAAAATTTTAAGATGCGACAAAAACAAGAGTTGTAATACTCTAAATCTAGTTCCTAAACTACTAACTTATTTTGAAAATGGTGCAGATTAAGGCCCTCAAAAAGGGGTATTACAATTGCAACCATCTAGACCCATTATGTCAATACAAGCATTCAACTACCTATTACATCCATTTTGTCATTTGCAATCCTTTATAATTTTAGGCCTTGTTTATTACATAAAATGAAATTACATGCCATGTTACATCAGATAAAATGACCCTTGGTCATGTTCTTCACTCTATCCTCCTTAGGTCCTCCAAGTGACCCTCATGTGTTCTTAGGTTCCCCTACACCATAATGTCCTCAATGGACTACAAAATCTTGTTTGTAAATGGACCAATATTGTCCAAGCTTAAATTATGTTTCAAGAGTCTAGGATGGGTCATGGGATAAATACAAGGCATTAGGAATCATTTAGAAAGGGTTAATTCTACAATAAAGCCATTTTTTATGGTTTAAAAATTCAAATATTTAAAAGTAACAACTAGTTAGGAATTTAGGACGGAAATGGGATTTTACTGTTAAAATCACTTAACTGATCCCTCAAACCAGTTGTGTATGGTTGGGGAAGTTAAGATTAGATTTCTTATATTGTAGATGATTTGATTGTATGGGCCTAATAGGCTGGAAGTGTATGACAAGAACAACATTTCTAATAAAATCACAAGTTTAATTTGCAATCCTTGTGTTCTATGCATTATCATTAGGATCTATTACTTTAGTTTTGTTTTCAAAGTGAAAGATGGAATAGAAATCAATCTGAAACATTCATTAACCAATTGAATGTATTTGGATTCAGATTAAACTCTACGTTCTTTGTGTTTTGGTTGTACCAAGCTTGACTGTGTCCGTAAATATATTATTTCTTTTGAGGAGCTTTATCTTTTCTATGTACATGTGATTAGAATAAAGTTTTGGAAGATCAAGTAATACATTTGGCAGGTGCACTATATGTTTGAACATTTTTGAAGGGTTTTTAGACATGACTGTTTCTTCAACAACAATGAATTAGACTATTTTTGCTAAGTGTTTCCTTTGTTGTGAAGAGTATTTTGTAATCTATACCCTTTTCATGGACTCAAAGGCCTAGGACAAATGGAAGGATGATCACTAACATTTTAATATAGTTTTCTAATTATCAGACTTGCAGATGATTAAAGAATTAGAGTGATCACTAGTTGGAACAATGTGTTCCTAAAGGGAAATGATGGCTAGGAAGCAACAGTAGAAGATCGGGCTTCATAGCATGGTGGTTTTGTGACTTGGTTGATCATATATTGGCATATTTATGGTGAATCAATCACCAAGAAGGTCACGAAGTGCATGGAATAGGGAGATTGAAGAAACCCTCAAATCAAAGGTTTAAGAGGGCTAATTTGGGGATTTTGATGTTCCCAAGGTGATAGGTTTAATTCCTCTTGGATTTAGAGGTTTTATAACATATTGAGACACTTTTGTAAGTTTGGGGTCTTGGGGATATAAGTAGCTAGCTGATGCTTTGTAAAATCACCCAATTTTAGTGCATTTTGGGGTCACATAGTGAGGACAGTCATACATGGTCTAAAAGATTCTATAGTAATCTTGTAGTATGTTGTGGTAGGGTAAAAAGGGTATCCAAATATATCATTTTTTTTTTAATCATTTGGGAAAGTACAGATTTATGGTCCATTTTATCACTGGACAGGGCTACTAGACAGAGCAATTAGGCCTCTAGGACTATTTAGTGACTTCTTGCTATTGTGAGTGGGAGATAAGTCTATAAACCTCAAAACATCCTTTATCCATCCTTATATACATCAAGAACTTCAAATCTATCATTAGTTTGCATTGTGAAGAGTCTTGGTTGGGTGGAGTCTTATAAAGCCATTATGCACCTTTGGGAAAAGTGTGGGTTTCTAAGTCAAATTGAAAAACATAACTGGTAAATAAGGTCCACTACCCTTTACTCTACATCAAATAGAGATAATTTTCACTTCATTTTCAGTGTCTTTTGTTGATTTTCTTTTCAACCCAACATATAATTTTTTGTCCCTCAAGTGATCAGAACTCATCGAAATATCTTTTTATAGCCATTCTTCCCATATATCCAAACTCTGAAATACATCCCACAAATGTATTTAAACACTAAAAAATCCCCAAACTCTATGGCATGTTGATATACAAAAATTTCCCAACCCATGCCAAAAACTCAATTCTAGTGCTTGTACTACATGACTGGTGCCAAAATAGGGCTCTCCCAATCACTGATTGTCACCCCAAATCCAATCACTGTCAAGAACACCAATAATTTCTTCTAGAAAGATAAATAAAAACCAAGGAAAATCCCTCACATCATAGAATAATACAAATCACATTTTATGCAAATATTTTAATTAACTGGTCTTAGAATGCACTTTGAGTCGAAGTGTCCCTCAAGGTCCAATAGTGAGCCAAAGTCCTAGCATGGAACCATCTAGTCCAACAGCTACAAATGGCCATGTAAATGCTAGTGGCAAACTATTTCGCCACATACAGTCGTTCGATCTCTACCGATGACTCTGAGCCGAAGTGTCCTTCAAGGTCCCTTCAACATGAAATCAACAATTTTTGTGGGGTCGTAACTGAGAGCTCGTGCAAGGTAGCATTGATCCGTCAGGTGTTACAAGACCATGCTGTTAGGGCCTACAAAATCCTATCTCAGTTTTAAGAGATTCAAGTTTGTTTAAATTTGGCAAGACATTTTCGGTCGATGTCAAAACTCATAGTGTTCCTCAGTTCAAATAGCCAATGTTTCATATCTTTCCAATCGTCGATCATAGCATGGAATCATCTATTCCAACATCTGCAAATGGCTAGATAAATGCTAGTGGAAACCTCATTCACCACACACATTTGTTCAATCACCACCGATGACTCCAAGTTAAAGTGTCCCTCAAGGTTGCTTAAGCATGAAATAAGTGATCTTTGCAGGGTCATATCTCGGAGCTTATGTGAGGTAGCATTAATCCATAAGGTGCTACAGGACTATGTTTCTAGGGCCTACAAAAGACTATCTCGATTTTCAGAGGCTCAAGTTCATTTAAATTTGGCAACACATTCTCAGTCGATGTCAGAACTCACAGTGTTCCTCAGTTCAAATGGCCAATGTTGCATATCTTTCCAACCGTCTGTCCTAGCTTTGAACCATCTATTCCAACAGCTCTGAATGGCTGGGTAAATGCTAGTGGAAACCTCATTTGCCACACACAGTTGGTTGATCACTGCCGATGACCCCAGGCCTAAGTGTCCCTCAAGGTCACTTAAGCATGAAATCAATGATCTTTGCAGGGTCATATGTTAGAGCTCGTGCAAGGTAGCATCAATCCATCAACTGCTACAGAACTGTGTTGCCTGGGCCTACAAAAGCCTATCTTGATTTTTAGAGATTCAAGTTCATTTAAATTTGGCAACACATTCTTGGTCGATGTTAGAACTCACAGTGTTCCTCAATTCAAACAACCAACATTGTGTATCTGTCAAACCGTCAATTGTAGCAGGGAACCACCTATTCCAACAGCTTTGATTGGCTAGATAAACACTACTAGAAACCTTTTTTTCCACACACAGTCAATCGATCACCACCGATGAGTATGGGCCAAAGTGTCCCTTAAGGTCACTTAAGCATGAAATCTGTTGGGTCATTTTCCAGTCATAGCAAAAGTCCTTTGAAAATGACCTCTTCCTTGCAAGTTTTGTAAAAGTTGTCTCTACCTGGCTTGTAATCACAGTTTTAATGTGTGAAGAATATTCATAATGTTTCATGGTTTGTACTCTTAGCCCCGTGATCTTTAATGTATCACCTTGCTCCAGTTTAGATTGCACCTCCTAAATCGTAAAACCTAGGGAGTTATTAAAGTTTTATGGTCTGCAGTAAATAGTCTCAAAATCTGCCAAAGTGTCAAAAACCCACAATGTTTTTGAAAACACATGATGTTATTGGTCTCCCTACTACCTTTTGGTCTGCATGAAAACCCTGGATGCTTTCGATCCTTCACTGAAAAATGAGGATGTTCTCAACCTCACATTTCTTCCCTTTTGCCGGCACTCCTTGTTCATCGGTTCTAACTGCGCAAGTGCAATCAGATGGTGGGCCCAGGTCTTCAAGGGTTTTAAAATGATTGGTTGTCACATGATCACATGTCAAAAATTTCTAACATGCGACCATGCTACCGGTTACTTCTTGTGTTGGGGCCCGTTGGCGGGGAGGGCAGTGGTCCTGTTGGTTGTTATGTGGCATCCTGTGGTTGGCTGTCGCATGATCACATGTCAGAGTTTTCTGACATGTGATCATATGACCAGTTGACACTTTTTCTTGGGCTCATTGATGGAAGAAGTGTTGTGGTCCCGCTGTTAGACTGGGAGGATGAGGTGGCAGTCTTGTTGCCTTGTCGCGTAATCGTAAGGGCCATCTTTCGGCCATGCGATCATGCGACAAGGGTGCCACATTGTCCTGGGGCCCAATGGTAGGTGGTGGCATGAGCATTCCCAATTGGTCGATGTGGTGGTGATGTGGCAATTTCTTGGTGGGGCCACTTGCTCGGTGCTAGCGTGTAAGGGTTTTGATTGGTCGGTAGGGTGACAAAGTGGATATGCCAGGTGGGACCGTTACTTAATGGCATGTGGCAGGGTGAATACTGGCAGTTAGTCACATGTTCACATAGCCTTTTTTAAGGCTATGTGATCATGTGACTGATGTTTTCTGTTAACTCACAGTAGCGGAGTTGTGCGGTGGTAAAGGATTGTGCTGTGTCGCATGTTTGCATAGCCCTTTTCCTGGCTATGTGATCATGCGACAACTATTGAGATGTCACCATTGCGGAGTTCTAAGGTGGGTCCACAGAGCTAGTGGTGCTGACATGCTAGATTCTAATTGGTTGTTGACCGGCTAGCCGTTGGCGCCCAAATTCAAATATTATTCCAAGGTTTCTTGCTGGTGTTTTCCCAGTGAGCTATTTGCGACAAGTGTGGTAGCTCAGAATTGATTTTTGTAGGATAGTAGCAGTTGTGATGATGATGTTGAAGATCTATGTGGCCTTGTAGATCGGATTTTCTTGCCTAGGGTGCCATGCCGATTTAAATGTAGTTGAATTTTTCTCTTTGCAGGCTGCTAGGGATTGTATGTCAGTGATCTTAATGCTATGTACATGCGAAGTTCTTCTAGTGGGTCCTGACATCAAAAAAACTTTTTCCTACAACAAGAAGGCAATAAATTTGCTTCGTAGTTAGCTCATGGTGATGAAACTGATGCAATTGTACATCAGATTTCTTCCCGGGTTTCTAGGCTTCTCTGCACTCTTTCTCTTCTTGTGTGTACTGGGTGGTTGCAGACCTAAATTTTGCTCTAGATTATCTATAGCTTGTTGTAATCCTTTTTCCTATAAAAGGATTTTTGAGATCATTTAGAAGGGTTCCTTCTTCTGCAAATTTTTAAGGAGAATTGGTTCCAAGTGAAGGGTTCTTTTCCTGTAGATATGTCTCCTTATTTTCTGCATATAGGGTGTTCTTCCTCCATTTCTAGTTTAGAGAATATGATACATTTTGTAACAGATGTCTTATGTATGAGATTTTAGCATATTCGTACTTCTATCAGGTTGTCTCCATTTGAGTCCTAAACTTATTGATTATGGCATCAAGGGTGTTGTAGTTTCTCTATTTGCATTTCCAGTGAGTATCTGCAATAGAGTTGTCTTCATAGAGATAACTGAGTTTAAGATTGGTTTTCAGGTGTGTATAAGTTGAGGTATCAAGGGTGTCTCAGGGTTGTCTTCTAGTGGATGTTGGCTATGTATTACTTGTTTATAGGTCTCTTCTAAGGGGAGGGTTAAAATCCTTTGAATAGGTAATTGCATATCTAGGTACACAGATGGATAGTTGAAGTATGGTCTGATTAGTGGTATATGCTTGGTGTAAGGAACTAACATATTTGAATGTGTTGTCCTCTTGTTTCATAGCTCTGTTATAGTGAGGTATTTGACTCTGCTGCCCATTGGATAAGGCACTGGTCTATGAGAGACTTAGGGTATCTTAGGGGTCCTTTCAACCCAACATTAAATCAATTACCTTTCCCTTTCATGTTGGTAGTAGTAGTAGGAGGTTCTCTCTAGTCTTTAGACTCATTCTATGCAAGTAGGGTTGTTGCATATGAATTGGCTTCATTGGGGTACAAGTTACCTGAAGGGGTTTGAAGACTATTCCACACTAATATGTCTATAGACCTTTTGTTCACCAAAAGGATGTCATGAGTGTGTAGATAAGGCAATACCTGCCTGAGTGATGTGGAGCTCAAAGAAGAAGGAGGATTTCTCTCTATCCTCATCAATTGTACTATTTTCTTGTCAAACTTGAGTGCCTTCCCTGAGAATCAAGCCCATCATTTGATTCAAGTTTGGTCCTGCAAGGAAAAGATCCAACAAAATGGCAACTCTACTGGGGAACCATTGGAAAGAGTCAGATGAACAAACAAGTATTTGCTAAATTTTTTCACCTAGTTGTTGAGTGGCGGCTCTGAATTTCTCTATTTGATCAGTTTTGTTCTCTGATAAATAGTGTGTAAAACCCTGGTGAGGTTTTGGTTGACTGAAAGAAGAAGCACAGAGCAAGTACAAAATCTTCCTCTTCAAGGAGGTGGCGACTCTATATATCAAAGAACCTGATGGAGTTTCATGGTGAGCTCTAGATCTACCATGTCTTCCCAGTCAACAAAGTTTTCTGCTGCAAAACTCCCATGTATTTTTCAAAGATCTGAAATGTTTCCCTATCAAGTGTTAAGCACTAGTGTAAAGGGATGGTAGTTAGTGGGTGGTTCCTCATGGAGGAATGTAGGCCCTTTTGTTTTGATGGCATTGAAGGTGCCCCTAATGAGTTCCCTATTGAGGTTGAGGAATGCTTGCCTAGATTCCTGGCTGGTGGGTCTGTTTCTGTAAGCCAGCATGTTGAAGATGTCATGGATCTTTTTGGTGAGATGGCTATTGAACATGAAGATATTTCTATGAGGCTTTTTGTGCATACATTTTTTGATGGTGCAAGGAAGTGGTTTGTATCCTTGCCTTCATGTTCAATCCCTTCTTGGAATGTATTGAGAGCAACATTCACTGAATACTTTGATGAAGGAGCAGGAATGGACGGGTATGAAGAAAGCAATGAAGATCAAATATAAGACACTAGTGTCCCTACTGATCCTACCATCCATGATACCAGATATGAAGACCTGCTTGTTGAAATTGCTACTCTCGAGATGAAGATTGCAAAGAGAAAGGCTGAGAACTCACAGTTAATGGAGGACAGAAGATTGAGAAGACTGGTGGTTCCTTATGGTGATTATGAGGAGGTCATTGTTTCTGATGTTGAGTCTCAATATGTAGAAAGTGTTGAATATGAAGCTGATATTGAGGTCAATGCATATGAGAGTGTTGAAGATGAATCTGAGGTTGACAACATTTCCATCCTGTCTGTAGGTTTTTCTTCTTTTCAACATCAGGATTCTTTCTTTTTGTCCCAGATTGATGATGTTTTGTCTGAAAGGGAAAATATTGAATATGATGTAGATGATGATTCCTACATTGGTTTCTCCACACAAGATGATTTGAAGCCAGAGTTCTCGGTCCTTGTTTCAGACAGGGATGATGTTTGCAATAGGGATGAAGCTAATGAAGAGGAAAATAAAACCTGAAGTCCATTGGGCAGTGAAGAGATTTTAGCACTTTTGGCTGATGATTTCCAAAAGTATGCACCTGGTGTGGACTTTGATTTCAAGCTCCCCTGTGATATACACTTTGAAAATAATAATGAGGCCAATGTTCAAAGTAATCATGATGACCCATGTACATTACAGTTCCCCTCATGTAGTAACTCTGCAGAAGAAGAAGTTGAAGGTTATGACAGTGTGCTTACCTGTCATCAACATTATAGTGATGAACAAGTTTCTTGTTTAAATCCCTTTCCTTCTTTTGCCAAATATGATGGTGATTATGATAGCGTTGAAGACTCTTCTTTCAACAGTTGGGACATAATTTATTTTGATGGAAATAATGATGATACAGATTAGTTCTTCCCCCATCACCAAAATTTTGATGAAGATCTTCACTTGGTTCATGATTCAATTCATGAAAATATCATAGAGGAACCAAGTTGCTTAGTGGCTGGGGCAATTTAGGAAGGAAAACCACAAGATCTGATTCCTTCTCAGCTAGGTAATTTTATGGTAATGCATGACAATCAATATGTTCCATTTTATGATGCATTACTAGATCGAAATTCTATTTCCAGCCATCAGGAAGAAGTAGATGATGTTCCCTACTTCTTGGAATATGAATATGAGTGTGAATACAGTAGTTGTGACTGGAAAAACATGGGTGGTGATCAGTGCAAGTTTATTCTTCAGCCCATGAATGTTCACATATGTTGGCAACAAGAATATAAAGGTTTTTTCAGGTGGTTGGTTGCATATGTGGATGAAAATCAAACATTTGATTCAGGAGGGTCCCTGATTAAAGTTCTTTTGTAAATATCTATAAATACTTTCCCTTTCCTGTTATGTGTCTTTCTTTCCTATTCCCTATGTTTTTTGAGGTCTCTGTGCTCTTTTCCAATGGGTGGTCTGCTTCTCCTAGAGATCTGGATTCTTGCCATGCCTGCAAGAGGCATGCATCCTCAGATAGAGCCACTATTGGGTCATTTTCCAGTCATAGCAAAAATCCTTTGAAAATGACCTCTTCCCTGCAAGTTTTGTAAAAGTTGTCTCTACCCGGCCTATAATCATAGTTTTAATGTGCGAAGAAAATCCATAATGTTTCATGGTTTGCACTCTTAGCCCTGTTCTCTTTAATGTATCACCTTGCTCTAGTTCAGATCGCACCTCCTAAATCGTAAAACCTAGGGAGTTATTAAAGTTTTATGGTCTGTAAGAAACAGTCTCAGAATCTACCAAAGTGTCGAAAACCCACAATATTTTTGAAAACCCATGATGTTTTCAGTCTCCTTGCCACCTTTTGGTCTACACAAAAACCTTGGATGTTTTCAATCCTTCACCGAAAACCTAGGATGTTTTCGACCTCACATTTCTTCCCTGTTGCTAGCGCTCCTTGTTTGTCGGTCCTAACTGTGCAAGTGCGATCGGATGGTGGGCCCGAGTCTTCAGGGGTTTTAAAATAATTGGTTGTCACATGATCACATGTCAAAAATTTCTGACATGCGACCGGTTACTTCTTATGCTGGGGCCCGTTGGCGGGGAGGGCAGTGGTCCCACTGGTTGTTATGTGGCATCTTGTGGTTGGCTATTGCATGATTTCATGTCAAAGTTTTCTGACATGTGATCATGTGACTAGTTGACACCTATGCTTGGGCCCATTGATAGAAGAAGTGTTGTGGTCCTACTATCAGACTGGGAGGATGAGGTGGCAGTCTTGTTACCTTGTCGCATGATCGCAAGGGCCATCTTTCGAAAATGCGATCATGTAACAAGGGTGCCACGTTGTGCGGGGGCCCGATGGTAGGTGGTGGTATGGGCATTCCTGATTAGTCAATGTGGTGGTGATGTGATAGTTTCTTGGTGGGGCCACTTGCTCTATGCTAGTGTGTAAGGTTTTTGATTGGTCGGCAGAGTGACAAAGTGGATATGCCAGGCAGGACCGTTACTTAATGGCATGCGGCAGGGTGAATGCTGGTGGTTAGTCGCATGTTCGCATAGCCTTTTTCAAGGCTATGCAATCATGCAACTGACATTTTACGCTAACTCATGGTAGCAGAGTTGTGTGGTGGTAAAGGATTGCGGTGTGTCGCATGTTCGCATAGCCCTTTTCCTGGCTATGGGATCATGCGACAACAATTGAGATGTCACTGTTGTGGAGTTCTAAGGTGGGTCCATGGAGCTAATGGTGCTGATGTGCTGGATTCTAATTGGCTATTGACCAGCTAGTCGTTGGCGCCCAAATTCTAATATGATTACAGGGTTTCTTGCCGGTGTTTTCACAGTGAGCTATTTGTGACAAGTGTGGTAGCTCAAAATTGATTTTTGTAGGACAGTAGTAGTTGCGATGATGATGTTGAAGATCTATGTGGTTGTGCAGATCAGATTTTCTTGCCTAGGGTGCCATGCCGATTTAAATGCAGTTGACTGTTTCTCTCTGTGGGCAGCTAGGGATTGTATGTTAGTGATCTTAATGCTATGTACATGTGAAGTTCTTCAAGTGGGTCCTGACATCAAAATTTGTTTTTCCTACAATAAGAAGGCATTAACTTTGCTTTGTAGTTAGCTTGTGGTGATGAAACCGATGCAATTGTACATCAGATTTCTTCCCGAGTTTCTAGGCTTCTCTACACTCTTTCTCTTCTTGTTGTACTGGGTGGTTGCAGACCTAAATTTTGCTCTAGATGATCTATAGCTTGTTGCAATCCTTGTTCCTATAAAAGGATTTTCAAGATCATTTAGAAGGGTTCCTTCTTCTGCAAATTTTTGAGGAGAATTGGTTCCAAGTGAAGGGTCCTTTTCCTCTAGATATATCTCCTTATTTTCTACATATAGGGTGTTCTTCCTCCATTGCTGGTTTAGAGAATATGATACATTTTGTAACAGATGTCTTATGTATGAGATTTCAGCATATTCATACTTATTTTAGGTTGTCTCCATTTGAGTCTTGAACTTATTGATTATGGTATTAAGGGTGTTCTAGTCTTTCTAATTGCATTTCCAGTGAGCGTCTGCAATATAGTTGTCTTCATAGAGATAATTGAGTTTAAGATTGGTTTTCAGGTGTGTATAAGCTGAGGTATCAAGGGTGTCTCAGGCTTGTCTTCCAGTGGATGCTGGCTATGTATTGTGTTATGCCAATTTTTTGTCATAGCAAAATCTTGTGAGATTGGCCTGTTCCCTGCAATGTGTTTGTCAAGTGTCCTACCTTGTGCTCTTTATTGTTGTCACCTTGCTTCAGTCCAAGCTGCATCTCCAAATTCATAAAACCCAGAAAGTTATCCAAAGTTTAGAGCCTCTTGGAAATATTTCAAAATCTGCCACAGTGTCGAAAACCCACAGTGTTTTCAAAAGTCCATGATGTTTTCGATCCTTTACCGATAACCTGTGTTGTTTTCAACCCTGTGTTTCCTGCTTTTGTGCGCTTATCCTTTGGCATCAAAAACTTTGTGTTTTCAATCTTTCTCTGTGTCGAAAATCTTGTGTGTTTTTTACCTTGGTTTTAACTGTGCAGGTGTGATCTCTGGTGGGGCCAGCCCTTGGAGGCTCTATGTCACTGATTCTTTAGGTTTTCTAGTGGTTACATCTCCTATCCAGTGACTTGGCAACTATGTTGTCACGTTATCTCCAGATATCTAACGGTTAGTGGCTAGCGTCCAGTGACTCGGTGGGTAGTTTGTTACGTAGTCGCTGAATGCCTGACAGTCATGTGGTCATCTTTTCTCTTCATGCTTCAGCATGGTTAAAGTTTAGGGAGGATTGACAATTGTCGTATGTTCATGTAGTGAAGATGCATGATGTTTATCCTTCACGTTCTTGCAACAACCGTTGGTTTTTTTTCTTGCAGGGTAGACATGTGGGTCCAAATCTACACATGTTCTTATTGGTTGTAACATGGCCGCATGTCAGAGTTTTCTGACATGTGATCATGCGACCGCTTGCCACGTGTCTATATGGGTCCCAGTCTTCTGCGGTGTTCAATTGCTTAGCAGTTCGTCAGTGGGCCCGAGAGTTTGTGACGTGGATGATGCGGTGGCAGTCTTGTTACCTTCTCGCATGATCGCAAGGGCCATCTTTCAGCCATGCGATCATGTGACAAGGGTGCCACTATGTGTTGGGGCCCGATGGCAGATGGTGACATGCTGAGGTCAGGTTGGTTGCCAGTGTACCGAGGTGGCAGGGGGTTTGTAGGTGGGTCCTGTGGTAGGTGTGACTTGGTAGTTGTGGTGAGTAGCAGTGTGACATGTGGCGTATGGTGGGCCCAAGTCTAAGGTGTGGTGGTTGTTGGTAGGGCTGAGGCATGGTAAGTATTGGTTTGTCACATGATCTCATAGCCTTTTTCAAGGCTGTGCAATCATGCAACTAACCGCCAGGCTTAGCGGCGGCGGTGGCGGTTGCGGCAAGGTAGAGGCATGCGGCTTGTCGCATGTTCGCATAGCCCATTTTTGGGCTATGCGATCATACGACAATGCTCAGAATGTCACCATTGCAGAGGTTTAGGTTTAGGGGGTTATCGCGGTTGCGGTGTTGTGGAGGTAACATGGCCGACAGCTTTGTCGTGGGGAATGATTGTAACCAAGCGGCTAGGAGACCGCGGTCGCATGATCACAAAGGTTACTTTCATGCCTTGCGATCATGTGACCAAGTATAAGATAATGCTGGATTCCTATGGCGGTGAAGTTCATGACCGCGCGGTGGCATGACTAAAGATTATGGTTGAGTTGCTAGGCCCAGGAAAAATAAAAGATCGATGGCTGGGACTTAAAGTTGATCCCGGTTTGGACCATCGATGTGTTTCTGGCACCATGAAAGTGACCATTGGGATTTAAATTCAAATTTGTAGAGGGGTTTGCAATGACCAAAGGTACCTAGTTTTAATGCTTTTTGGGTGGATTTCTTGTTGGTTTGATGGCGGTAGGTTGTTGTGATGTGGCCCAGGGCTCTTGTGGTCATTTGCGGAGGAAGATTTTGTACTTGGTGGAATATGATTTTGTGCTCGAGGAGCTGTTTGCAAGCAGTGAATAGACTGATTTTAATGGCATTCCTGGTGTACTATGCTGAGGTCGTAGATTTTCATGATTGTTGATCTGCTAGAGATTTGTTTTCTCCATGCTGCTTATGCTTCCTGCCCCTGTAGTAAATTTTGTGACTGTTTGAGTTGGTTGGGTAGTTGAGACCCTAATCCTAGCTATCCCAAGCTTGTTTCATTCTCCTAGAGAATTCCAAGGTAGCTAATGGTATAATAGTCATTTTTTTTGACTTAGAAAGGGTTCTGAATTTTGTCAGTTCTAGTGAAAGGTTCTATTCTACAAATTTCCCCTTCTCTCTACATATAGGGTGCTTTGTTTCCATTACTGGTTCAGAGAAGACAATACATATTGTAACAGATTTATTTTATGTATGAGGATATGATATACTCTTACTGTACTGAACTATCTCCATTTGAATTCTAAATGCATTAATCATACATCAAGGGTGTTTGATTTGTCTATTTGCATTGCCTACATGTTTGCAAGTGGAGTTATCTTCACAGAGGTAACTGGTTCAGGGTTAGTGTTTATGTATGTATGAGCTGAAATATCAAAGATAGGTCATGCTTGTCTTCCAGTGGATGCTAGTTAATGTATTGTCCTTTCATAGGTCTCTTCTAAGGGGAGGGTCAAAATCCTTTGATGGATAATAGCATGCTTGAATACACAGGTGGGTGCTAAGTTGAGGTTTGGTCATGGTGTGTGATTGATGTCAGGCATCACCACATTGAGCATATTGTGTTCTTGTTTCATAGCTGTCTCTTGCAGTAGGGTATTTGACTTTGTGGCCCATTGAATAGGGCACTGGTCTATCAGAGACTTAGGGCATCTCAGGGGACCTTTCAACCCTTTTAAAATCATTTCCTTTCAGTTCCCCCCTTTCCCTTTCATGTTGTTAGGATAGGTCTCTGGTTTTCATACTCAATCCATGTAAGTAGGGCTATTGCATGATATATTAGCTTCATTGATGTACAAGATACCTAGGAGTTTGAGAACCATTCCATAGTCAGTTACCTGTAGGCCTATAGTGTGACACAAATTGTATGAGTGTGCAGATGAGGTATACCTGCCTGAGTGATGTGGAGCTCAAAGTGTAGAAGGATCTCTCTTTGATCCTTGTCAGTTGGCCCTTTTCCTATCAGATTTGGAGTGTTGAGTGAATGTGACACTAGCCCTGTCAATCTTGATGCTAAGCTGACCTTTGGGGAAAAAGGAAGCCAACAAAATGGTGACTCTATTGGGGAAGAACATAAGGAAAACCTATTAAGGAGATTTGGTTGCTGTTATATTGAAGTAGTCAAAATATTTTGACCAGATTGGTTTGGCCCATCTGAGTCACCAACAAAATGGTGACTCTGCTGGGGAAGAGGTAAAAGACAGCAAGCTTTCTTACTTGGCTGGATCATGCCAGGGTCTTGGTTGAAGTTACAGAGTCAAATAGAAAAAAACACATTAGTGAAATCTTCTCACTGCATGCTGAGTGGTGACTCTGAGTTCTTTGTTTGATTAGTGCAGTTCTTGATAAACAGTGTGTACCTAGTGTAGCTTTGTGTTGGTTGGAAGAAGAAACAGTGAAACATTTTCCTCTCAAGGAGGTGGTAGCTCTACATGACAAGTTATCTGATAGAGCTTCAAGGTGAGCCCAAGATCTACCCTGCCTTCTAGCCAAAGGGTCTTCTGCTGCAAGTTTCTCCCAGGTACTTCTCAAGTTTTAAATGTTTCCTTATGAGGTGATCTAAGCACTAAGAGAAGGAAAATGGTGTGATAGAGAGGTTAGCATGCTTCAATGAATAAGAGTTGTAGTTCTACAAATTTTTGGTGAAGCATGAACATGGGTAGTGATTAGTACAGTCTCATGCTTCAGCCCATGAGTGCCCTATTTTGTCCAGTTGGTGGTCTGCTCTCCCAGAAATTCTGAATCCTTGTCATGCTTGAAAGAGCCATGCATCCCCAACTAGAGCCACTATTAGGCCAATTTTCTATCATAGAAAAATCTTGTGAGATTGGCTTGTTCCGTTCAATGTGTTTGTCAAGTGTCCTGCCTTGTGCTCTTTATTGTTGTCACCTTGCTTCAGTCCAAGCTACATCTCCAAATTCATAAAACCCAGAAAGTTATCCAAAGTTTAAAGCCTGCTGGAAATATTTCAAAATTTGCCACAGTGTCAAAAACCCATAGTGTTTTCAAAAGTCCATGATGTTTTTGATCCTTTACTGATAACCTGCATTATTTTTGACCCTGTGTTTCCTGCTTTTATGTGCTTATCCTTTGGCGTTGGAAACTCTGTGTGTTTTCGGTCTTTCTCTGTGTCAAAAATCTTGTGTGTTTTTTACCTTGGTTTTAACTGTGTAGGTGTGATGTCTAGTGGGGCCCAGTCCTTGCAGGCTCTATGTCACTGATTCTCTAGGTTTTGTAGTAGTTACATGTCCTATCTAGTGACCTGGTGACTATGTTTTCACGTTATCTCTGGATATCTAGCGGTTAGTGGCTAGCATCCAGCGACTCGGTGGGCGGTTTGTCGCATAGATGCTGAATGCCTGACAGTCATGTGGCGGTCTTTTCTCTTGATGCTTCAGCACAGTTAAAGTTTGGGGAGGATCGGCGGTTGTCGTATGTTCGCGTAGTGAAGATGTGCGATGTTAATCCTTCACGCTCTTGCGACAGCTGTTGTTTTTTTTCTTGTAGGGTAGAGATGTGGGTCCAGATCTGCGCATGTTCTTATTGGTTGTCACATGGCCGCATGTCAGATTTTTCTAACATGCGATCATGTGACCGCTTGCCACATGTCCTCATGGGTCCCAATCTTTTGCGGTGTTTAGTTGCTTAGTAGTTCGTCAGTGGGCCTGAGAGTTTGTGACGTGGATGATGCGGTGGCAGTCTTGTTGCCTTATCGCATGATCACAAGGGCCATCTTTCAGCCATGCGATCATGCGACAAGGGTGCCATGGTGTGTTGGTGCCCAGTGGGAGATGGTGACATGCTAAGGTCCGGTTGGTTGCCGGTGTACTAAGGTGGCAGGGGGTTGGTAGGTGGGTCCTGTGGCAGTTGTGACTCGGTAGTTGCGGTGAGTAGTAGCGTGACAGGTGGCGTATGGCGGGCCTGAGTCTAAGGTGTGGCGGTTGTTGGCAGGGCCAAGGCGTGGTAAGTATTGGTTTGTCGCATGATCTCATAGCCTTTTTCAAGGCTATGCGATCATGCGACTAACCACCACGCTTAGCGGCCACGGTGGCAGTTGCGTCAAGGTAGAGGCATGCGGCTTGTCGCATGTTCTCATAGCCCATTTTTGGGCTATGCGATCATGCGATAATGGTCTAAACATCATCGTTGCGGAGGTTCAAGTTTGGGGGGTTGTCGCGGTTGCGGGGTTGTGGAGGTAACATGGCTGACAACTTTATGGTGGGGAATGATTATAACCACGCGACTAGGAGACCACGGTTGCATGATCACAAAGGTTACTTTGGTACCTTGCGATCATGCAACCAAGTATAAGATAATGTCAGATTCCTGTGGTGGTGAAGTTCATGACCACGCAGTGGCACGACTAAAGATTATGGTCGAGTTGCCAAGCCTAGGAAAAATAAAAGATCGACGGCTGTGACTTAAAGTTGATCCTGGTTTAAACAAGGACCGCTGATGTGTTTCTGGTGCCATGAAAGTGACTGTTGGGATTTAAATTCAAATTTGTAGAGGGGTTTGCAGTGACCAAAGGTACCTAGTTTTAATGATTTTTGGGCGGATTTCTTACTGGTTTGATGGCGGTAGGTTATTGTGATGTGGTCCAAGGCTCCTGTGGTCATTTGCGGAGGAAGATTTTGTACTTGGTGGAGTATGATTTTGTGCTCGAGGAGCTATTTGCTTGCAGTGATTAGACTGATTTTAATGGCATTCCTGGTGTACTATACTAAGCTCATAGATTTTCATGATTGTCGATCTACTAGAGATTTGTTTTCTCCAGGCTGCTTATGCTTCCTGCCCCTGCAGTAAATTTTGTGACTATTTGAGTTGGTTGGGTAGTTGAGACCCTAATCCTAGCTATACCAAGCTTGTTGCATTCTCCTAGAGAATTCCAAGGCAGCTAATGGTATAATAGTCATTTTTTTTGACTTAGAAAAGGTTCTAAATTTTGTCAGTTCCAATGAAAGGTTCTGTTCTGTAGATTTCCTCTTCTCTCTTCATATAGGGTGCTTTGTTTCCATTGTTGGCTTAGACAAGACAATACATATTGTAACAAATTTATTTTATGTATGAGGATATGATATACTCTTACTGTACTAAACTATCTCCATTTGAATTCTGAATGCATTAATCATACATCAAGGGTGTTTGATTTATCTATTTTCATTGCCTACATGTTTGCAAGTGGAGTTATCTTCACAGAGGTAACTGGTTCAGGGTTAGTGTTTATGCATGTATGAGCTGAAATATCAAGGATAGGTCATGCTTGTCTTTCAGTGGATGCTAGTTAATGTATTGTCCTTTCATAGGTCTCTTATAAGGGGAGGGTCAAAATCCTTTGATGGATAATAGCATGCTTGAATACATAGGTGGGTGCTAAGTTGAGGTTTGGTCATGGTGTGTGATTGATGTTAGGTATCAACACATTGAGCATATTGTGTTCTTGTTTCATAACTGTCTCTTGCAGTAGGGTATTTGACTCTATGGCCCATTGGATAGGGCACTGGTCTATCAGAGACTTAGGGCATCTTAGGGGACCTTTCAACCCTTTTAAAATCATTTCCTTTCAGTTCCCCCCTTTCCCTTTCTTGTTGTTAGGATAGGTCTTTGGTTTTCATACTCACTCCATGCAAGTAGGGCTATTGCATGATATATTGGCTTCATTGAGGTACATGATACCTAGGAGTTTGAGAACCATTCCATAGTCAATTACCTGCAGGCCTGTAGTGTGACACAAATTGTATGAGTGTGCAGATGAAGTATACCCGCCTGAGTGATGTGGAGCTCAAAGTGTAGAAGGATCTCTCTTTGATCCTTGTCAGTTGGCCCTTTTTCCTGTCAGATTTGGAGTGTTGAGTGAATGTGACACTAGCCCTATCAATCCTGATGCCAAGCTGACCTTTGGGAAAAAAGAAAGCCAACATATTGCTTGTTTATAGGTCTCTTCTAAGGGGGGGGTTAAAATCCTTTGAATAGGTAATTGCATATCTGGGTACACATATGGATAGTTGAAGTATGGTCTGATTAGTGGTATATGCTTGGTGTAAGGAACTAACATATTTGAATGTGTTTTCCTCTTGTTTCATAGCTATGTTACAGTGAGGTATTTGACTCTACTGCCCATTGGATATGTCACTGGTCTATGAGAGACTTAGGGTATCTTAGGGGTCCTTTCAACCCAACATTAAATCAATTACCTTTCTCTTTCATGTTGGTAGTAGTAGTAGGAGGTTCTCTCTAGTCTTTAGACTCATTCTATGCAAGTAGGGCTATTGCATATGAATTGACTTCATTGGGGTACAGGTTACCTGAAGGGGTTTGAAGACTATTCCACACTAATCTGTCTGTAGGCCTTTTGTTCACCAAAAGGATGTCATGAGTGTACAAATAAGTCATACCCACCTAAGTGATGTGGAGCTCAAAGAAGAAGGAGGATTTCTCTCTATCCTCATCAATTAGACTATTTTCGTGTCAAACTTGAGTGCCTACCCTTAGAATCAAGCCCATCATTTGATTCAAGTTTGGTCCTGCAAGGAAAAGATCTAACAAAATAAGTGATCTTTGCGGGGTTATATCTCAAAACTTGTACGATGTAGCATAGATTCATTAGGTGCTATGAGATTGTACTGCTAGTGCCTACAAAAGTGTATCTCAATTTTTAGAGATTCAAGTTCATTTAAATTTGGCAACACATTCTTGGTTAATGTTAGAACTCAAAGTGTTCCTCAGTTCAAACGGCCAACATTGTGTATCTTTCCAACTGTTGGTCATAGCATCGAACCATCTGTTCCTATAGCTCTGAATGGCCTAGTAAATGCTAGTGGCTACCTCATTCACCACACATAGTCATTCGATCACTACCGACGAGTCTAGGCTGAAGTGTCGCTCAAGGTCACTTAAGCATGAAATTAGTGATTTTTGAGGGGTCATATCTCAGTGCTTGTGTCAAGTAGCATCGATCTGTCAAGTGCTACAGGACCATGTTGCTAAGGCCTACAATTTCCTCTCTTGGTTTTTAGAGATTCAAGTTCATTTAAATTCGGAAACACATTCTGTGTCGATGTTAGAACTCAAAGTGTTCCTCAGTTCAAATGGCCAACGTTGTGTATCTTTCCAACTATCGATCATAGCATCAAACTGTCTGTTCCAAAAGCTTTGAATGGTCAGGTAAACGCTAGTGGAAACCTCATTTGCCACACACGGTCGTTCGATCCCCACTAATGACTCTGGGTCGAAGTGTCCCTTAAGGTCCCTTAAGGATGAAATAACTGATCTTTGTGGGGTCATATATCGGAGCTCGTGTGAGGTAGCATCAATCTGTCAGGTGCTATGGGACCATGTTGTTGGGGTCTACAATAGCCTATCTTGATTTTTAGAGATTAAAGTTTGTTTAAAATCAGCAACATATTCTCGGTCAATGTTAGAACTCAAACTATTCCTTAGTTCAAACAGCCAACGTTGTGTATCTTTCCAACCATCTATCGTAGCATGGAACTGTCTATTCCAATAGCTCTGAATGGTCATGTAAATGCTAGTGGCAACTTCATTCACCACACATAGTCATTCGATCCCAGCTGACGACTTCGGGCTGAAGCATCCCTCAAGGTCTCTTAAGCATGAAATCAATGATCTTTGCGGGGTCATATCTCAGAGCTCATGTGAGGTAGCATCAATCCATTAGGTGCTATAGGACCATGTTGCTAAGACCTACAATAGTGTTTTTTAGTTTTTAGAGATTCAAGTTCATTTAAATTTGGCAACACATTCTCGGATGATGTCAAAACTCAAAGTGTTCCTTAGTTCAAAAGGCTAACATTGTGTATCTTTCCAACCATCAGTCATTACATCAAACCATCTATTCCAAAAACTCTGAATGGCCACGTAAATGCTAGTGACAACCTTGTTCACCACACACGGTCGTTTGATCCCCACCGAAGACTCCGGGCCAAAGTGTCCCTCAAGGTCCCTTAAGCATGAAATCAACAATCTTTGTAGGGTCATCTATTAGAGCTCGTGTGAGGTAGCATAAATTCGTCAGGTGCTACAAGACCATTTTACCAAGGTCTACAAAAGCTTGCCTCAGTTTTTAGAGATTCAAGTTCGTTTAAATTTTGAAACACATTCTCGGTTGATGTCAGAACTTAAAGTGTTCCTCAGTTTGAACGACCAACATTGTGTATCTTTCAAACTGTCAGTCGTAGCATCGAACCCTGTGTTCCAAAAGCTCCGAATGGTTGGGTAAACACTATGGGAAACCTCATTTGGCACACATTTTCATTTGAACCTTATCGACAACTCTAGGCCGAAGTGTCCCTCAAGGTCCCTTAAGCATGAAATCAATGATCTTTGCAGGGTCATATCTCAAAGCTCATGCAAGGTAGCATCGATCTGTCAAGTGCTATGGGACCATTTTGTCGAGGCCTACAATAGCCTATCTTGGTTTTTAGAGATTCAAGTTCATTTATATTTGGCAACACATTCTCAGTCGATGTCAGAACTCACAGTGCTCCTCAGTTCAAACGGCCAACGTTGTTTATCATATCTTCTATGCATATATATTTTTCCCCTCACTTACTGTACTTAACAAAAACTATATTAATAAAATTAAAAAACTCATTTTAAGATTAACCATTAAATAAATAAAAATTAAGATTAAAGATAACTTTTTTAGTTAAAAATTCTAATTGCAACCCTAATCATAAATGCAAAAAATTTTAACATTTAAAAGTAGAATTTATCTTCAATTTTAATAAACTAAAATATATTTTTAAAATTTTATCTAACTTTAAAAAAATATTTTAAGTTTCGCTATTTGAAAAAGCATATTTTAATGTTAAAATTCATTTTCCTAAACTAATAAATTTTTATAAAATTTTGAAAATCTAACACATTGTAATATTTTATGATTACAAGACTTCTAAAAATAAACTTAAAATTTCATTAGAATTTGTATTGATTTTCTAAATTATAAGCATACTCACTGTTGTACAAATTGGGTGTAGTAAATCTATGTTTTAAATTATTATAATAAAACATAAGATCACTACGCCTATTTTATATTATATAAACATTGCTCGACCAGGTCAAAATGGTTAAATGGTTAAATTAATGCGTTACAAATATTTTGCCTATTGGGAAACATGTGGAACAAATTTGGGCATCATATATATAAGACACCTCAATCTAGCATTTGTCACAACCCATTTACACAGTCGAGTCAAGTACCATATATTTAGGATTTAGTTATAAAAAAAAATGGTAAACTCTCCTTGCATGGTAATTTTATGGCATGAAGAGGCGTGAGATAAAGATGCAAAAGATTTCAACTGATTTATCGCAAAAAATAATGACACATCTCTTAGTGGTATTTATTTTGACGAGGAGTGGTGGATTATTTAATCTGTGCTTGTATTTTAAATGAGTGGAATTATCATGTTCTTCAGGGAGATGAAACCTAGAAGATAACCATTCATACAAAAGTCCATTGCAAGATTGACACGTGTGGAAGTCATGTGCTAGAAGTCTTTTGCAATCCTAAAGTGAAAAAAAATTACTTTGTGTGGAACCTGGATGATAATACAGGCTGTTGATCGAAATGGGGAGGGGGAGAGCTGAAAAGTTTAGCGCAAAATTCACACACCGTCAAACTCCACATCACACCAAATCTTGAATGATATTAAAAAAAATAATAGTGGAAGAGGAGGAAAGATGGAGAACTCTGTTTACTCTTTGGAATACAAGGACCACATTCAGTGCTGTGTCCAGGTTCCTTTCATTCTTTCTTCTTCGTTATTCTCCAAGAAATGAAATTACTCTTAAATTACTGAAGTTTATCGAGTTCATTTGTGTTGAGATTTTGAAATTATTGCAACTTTAGAAACAATGTTTTGGGATTGTTTTATTTCCTAATGAAACCATGTACTTTTCTTGATGGTGAGTTTTGAGCATATCTCAACTACAATATCTGACTCCTTACCAAAACCCATCTGAATACGCTTCATCCCTTTCAAATTCACCATGAATGACAAATTATTTCTTCTTCTGAATCTCAGTCTCGTCTTACTCCTGGCTAAACCACGAACAATGAATGTCATTAATGTCTAACATTAAAAACATCTTTAGAGCTAAATGGAATTTCTTCCTACAGATTGGAGTGTTAAAATTGTTCTATATTTAAAAAAATAAAAACCCTTTTAGCTCCATTCACTATACACAAAATAAAACTGTTTGTTACCTCATCTCTGTAATCCTCTTTATTTCATTTTGTGTAAGCAATTTGAACAGTATTTCGCTAGTGAGGTGATTCGAACGCATCTTTCGTGTAGGAAATCTTGCATGCGGCGTCATTAAAATCATGATATTGAATGTAAATGTGTTTATCCTCTATTTTAACGCTAAGTGAGCACTAGAAAATTTTCAATAGCCTATGTTATGGGAAACGTAGTATCCTCACCCAATACTCTGTTACTGTTAAACAATTCTAGCTATGCTTCAGGGCTGTACATGTTCATAAAAACTGTTGTCGAGGATGAAAATATGAAATAGCAGAGCCTCTGAATATATTTTTCCATATTTGGCTAAGCACCATTCATGTCGGCATTCTGTGTGATTTTTTTTGTTCTTGAGAAGCCACTCATCACGTGGAATTTGAATGATTAGTCCACGAAAAATGAAGCCTTCTTTTTGTTGTATTTTCTTTTATCAAACTCATTAACAAAGAGGAATGATTAAGTAAAAAGATATCTTGCTGTGGTCCATTTTGACCTCTGGTGGGACACTAATAGGTGGAATTGTTCTATGAGTTGTCCGTGCAGGCTATGATTGATACATTTTGCATTATTATTTAGTCATTTTCAGCAGTTCAATGACTGTAGCACGATAACTTTGTATGTGGTGGTCCTTGTAGAGTGAACAAGTTGTCCAATGTATGAAACAAAGATTATCCTTGACTGTGTTTTCAACTGTGAAATGCAGAGATCTACAACAGGCGATATGTATTTTGTATGTAATCATGATTAGTCTTTGGTCTATTACTTTGCCAGACATTTATTTGCTCGTAGATTGATGCCAAGTTATGTGCAGCGAGCTATATCAAGATTTAAATGAGTTTCGTGGGGAAAGCACACCATTTTTATAATTTGCTAACTATGATCTAGACAAATGACTTGAAAACTTTTAGATAAACCTGACATTCACAAACTCTATTAGACACTTAGGTTTTAATTTTTTTTCTAATGTCAGTTCAGTCCCAGTACTGTTAAAGCCATGGCCATGGTATCTTTTAGTGTGGGGCTATGACCTTTGCACTTAATCCTGATTGATAGAGGATAAATAAGCATAAATGATTCTTTTTGAATTTGATTCCATGCTTATGCCTTACTCTAGTTACTTGAAACTTTTAGAGGTCACTACATGAATCTAAGTTGGCATAGTTATTGCAAATTGTTATGCTTGTGTTCTCCTCTGTAAAGAAACAAACTGTCTAGCAAATATTTTATGAATGATACAGAAAACATATTTCACGTATTACTTGATAATGGTTATTGAAATATTGTGAATAGTTATGGTTATTAATAGTCTCTTGATGAGTATAAATGATTGGATATTGTAATTAGATAAATCTTACTTAGTTATGTTCATGGAAGTTAATAACGAGGAATATATACTAGTTATGTAGAATGCAAGTTGATAGATTAAATGTAAAACAATTTAAAACTTGTGAGGTTTAAGTATGTGAGATATGCATTGAACATGATTGTTAAGGAGATGATGTGTTTATTTTCTCTTTCTTATTAGGTCTTAATGAATACATGTACACTTTTTGTGATGACTTAATACATGACTTGAGAACTAATGATTTCATGAAGAGAGGTTGATATCCTTTTGATCTATTTATAAGGTGGCGTCTTTTATTTATTTTAGATCACCAAAATGGTATCCATGTGTTTGATATGGAAATGGATTTTATGGAATGGTAGAAAGTAGAAAAGGTTGTTATTTTGTTATTACAAACATGACTAATGCTTCATGAGTGTTACAATCTGGTTTATTATTATTAAAGGGTAGATTAAAAATATAACTGTTACACAATTCCATTACTTCAGTCAGTTTTACTTTGTTAGATTACTTCTAGCTGGGCTGGGTATCCTTCATGTTAGGAAGGATTCGAGGGAAGTGTTACTGCTTCATGGTAGGGTGGAAATGCTCTCCCACAATATTCTCGCCCTCTTGTTTTCATGTGTAGCAGGTTTCTGGAGCTAATGGTTCTTTATAACAACCATTAGTCTATTTTATTTATATTTTCTCTCTGATGATAGTAAGTCGATGACTCTTGTATTTTTTATTCGACAAGTTAGTCAACTTTAGTTAATATCTTTTATGTTTTATGACATGTGATGTATTGGGGTGTTTTTGACAGTTGTTTGACACTCTTCTTTATTATGGACTCATGTGTCACATAATCTGTTTGATATGTTTTTGGTCGAAACTTATTTTCTTTCTTTGAATTTAAGGAAAATAATTTATTTTTGTCATCTTGTACATTCGACATTTGACTTAGTTGATCGACTCTTTTGTCTTGTGGACATTTCTGATGTGGCACAAGTTGTCGAGAGTTCAGTCTTTACATATGGTATCAGAGCTCTGGGTTCCAGACTAGGGCCTTGAGTTCACTATGTTTAGTTGCATGCCATAGCCGCATAAATTGAGAGTCGATTAATGCTTGGTTTAAGAACGTAACTGTGGCTCCCTAGATTGACTAGAGTGCCTTTCAATTTCAATTATCTTGATAGAAAAATGATAGGGTATTCCTTGTTTGATGGGAAATCGACACTTGAGGAACAATATTTCTTATGTGTGTGAAATCTTTTGAATGTCTTTGTTTGCTCTTGAATTATGAAAGTTTGAAATAGTTCTATGAGCTTGACAACTATCTACCTTGAGTGGTGTGATTGCTTTCTATTCCATATTGCAAAATGTTGGAATATGTGAAAAATTATGAGGTATATATTGTGTGTGAGATACTCTTAAAATTTTGATCTCTATTTCACTACATTAGTGTACAAGCTAAGTAAGAATATAAAATTCTATGAGAAAATTGCATAGTAAATAATGATGGCTATGCAATAAAGTTATGAGAGCTTACCACAATTTAAGACTTGGCTTGTGATAACTGTTGGAAATATGTAATTCTTGTAAGGTATATTTGCAAGTGTAATGAAAGGATTTTTACTACTAGAAGCTTATGAAATTCTTGGGAAGAAGAATTCAACATATTTTTAATTGAAACATAAATTCATACAAAATTTCTGAAAATATATTATTAAGTCTTACCTTGACTGGAATGATATTTCAAAAGAAAAGAGAGAATTAACAATCCATGTGGGTTGGCTTTAATGGATAGAGAAATCATTTTTAAGGTAATTGAATGTGCTATTACATGATGATGTAAACTTTGAGATTTATGTTCTAGAAGTATGGTCATATTCTTAAGCATACCTTGGATGCAAGGTGACATGTGGCTCTTGCTCCCTTCTTGTGGCTAGTATTAGTCACTCTGTAAATATGAATTTGGTTTTCAATTGATGTTTTATTTTTAAATCTAATGAATTTAGGAAGTCATGAAGGACTAGCTTGAAATTTTAAGTTTCTCTTGTGACCACCGAGCCACTAATTTTGAGTTTTTCAATTAACTAAGATTTTGTTCATAATTACTCCTTGATTTTTCTTATGACTGTTGAGGGTCTGAATTGAAATTTGCAACTTGAAATATTATGATCTTAGGGTCACTAGAATATGTGTTTTATGTTGCTAGTCCTATGATGTGAAGTGATGTCAACTATCATGTTCAACGTACAACATTAACAAATTGAAAAGGAGTAGATTGCGAAGAAAACACCATCCCTAATCTTGCATTCATATCTTACTTGAAATATGTTTCAACTATTATGAAATGGTCAAATTGAATTGACATCCAAAGGGTTGTGTATATTAGAAATACATTTGATAAAACAATTAATATTGGTTGATATTATTTGATGTGAGTTTTGATGCTATGAGGAGCATTGCATGGATACTCAAGAAATGATGGAATCCATAGGAAATATATCATTTTGACATTAATATGATATTAATAACACATGCGTGATTATATTTGAGACCTTTCATGAAATTATTATGAGGTGATTGAAATGTATGTATTAGTTGATACATTTGATGAGCAACGAGTAGGTTGCCATCTTTTTATGAAAAAGGGATATAATTATTTGGTCATGAAGCACTGTTGGTGTTTTTGACAGAATGGTCAACACCTCCTACTTGTATGTGTATGTTTTTATTTGACTAGATGGTTCAAATTATGTGATTGCCTATGATGAATGATATTTTTCATGATGAAGGGCATAATTTTTTTAATTAGTTGATTGCTGTATGATTTACATGCTCTATTTAATGTATAATTACAAGAAAGGAAAATTATATGAAATGCATGAATTTCATCTTCTTTTCGCTTTCTTTGTATGAGAATTGGAAAGCTTACCTTCAGGTGAGAGGTGCCGAATGTGGGAAAATAGGGAAGGGTAGAGAAGGATGTTCTTCTACCTACCAGTGTTCATTCTTGGTGACAAAAAGATGCTTTGGCCAAAGCTTGTTTGCATATGTTTTCATAAATATGTTGCCCATGTCCCATCTCCCTACTACATCCATGATTAGTTATACTTAGACATATGTGGAAAGTAGTTAGTTTCATGGTTGCACCAGATACCCCCTACTTTTTATTTTTGGGCATTGCAGGGTTGGGAGTTCTATGAGTAGGTAGAATCCCAAGGAAGTGTAAGGCTTTGTGGATAGAACAGACAAGTGTCCGAGCCACAATCCTGTCTCAAGATTTGCAGATGGACGACTGACTATCCAATGGCATAGGAGACATGGACTTATAGAAGGACAAATGTCCAATTACTATTAAGTGTCTTATTTCATGATTAACCTTTATGGTATGTTTTTAGATGCATTTTTATAGATGTATAACATACATTGATGTGTTGATTTTATATGGTGATGAACTATCATGATTTATTTGGATGTTTATGTTAGATGAAGCACACATGCAGTACATTGATGAAAATGTGAATACTTAAACATATTAAGATGTGAGAATTATAGCACTTGTATTATTCTACAGATGATAAAAATTTATTTTAATTATTATTGTGACAAGATGGGCATGAGAACCTAGGTCACATAAATGGAAAAATGGATCCTCTAACCTTTCTAGGTGATTTCTGAGGATGCGTGAAAGATTTTCTCACCTAGTAAGTGCCACGTGTTAGATGGTACGTATGAATGATTTATTTACTTATGATCAAGTTAAGTTTTAGAACTTAATTGTTGAACGTTTGTAGTATTCCAATTATTATCTTTATTCTGGAATATTTACCATTGGAAATTTTAATCCATGAAGAATTATAATTGATTGAACTAAAAATATGATAAGTGTCTACATATAAGTATGACATAAATTTCATACGAACTACTCAATCCATTGATTACGTCGGCATGTGCCAAGGTATGGTAACCAGCATAGGTACGTGTGTTCTCTTTTTTAAATTGAAGGTATTATATAGATTTATGACTAAAAGCAATTGGATGAAGGAATGCTATATCTTGATTATGTTGAAAACATGTACTAATACTTTGATGTTGTTCCTATGTCTGCACAGATGGAACGACACATTATGATAGAGGGGGAATATTGTCGGAGAGAGGTAACTCTAACCTTGTAAAACTAAAGGCTAGTAATGGAATTCACACACTCACATAGAAAATGTTATTGAAATAAGTATGATTCAATTGTGTTTGTTTTTCTCCAAATGTGTTTGTTTTTGGTGTGTGTACTCACTAGAATGCATAACTGATGAAAATTTGGCTTTATGTGAGCAAATGAAAGTGAAACTTGTTGATTTTATGTTGGAATCGGAAAGTATGTACATGTTTTACCTTGAACATTTGAATAATGAAATATTTTTAGTCATGTCAATTATAAATTTCTTGATTTTCTTTTAAATATGATTGTATATTTAGGAATTATGCATCGAGACGATGCATTCTTAAGAGGGGAAGGATGTCACAACCCATTTACATAGTAGAGTCAAGTACCATATATTTAGGATTTAGTTATAAAAAAAAATGGTAAACTCTCCTTGCATGCTAATTTTATGGCATGAAGAGGCGTGAGATAAAGATGCAAAAGATTTCAACTGATTTATCGCAAAAAAAAATGACACATCTCTTAGTGGTATTTATTTTGACGAGGAGTGGTGGATTATTTAATCTATGCTTGTATTTTAAATGAGTGGAATTATCATGTTCTTCGGGGAGACGAAACCTAGAAGATAACCATTCATACAAAAGTCCATTGCAAGATTGACACGTGTGGAAGTCATGTGCTAGAAGTCTTTTGCAATCCTAAAGCGAAAAAAAATTACTTTGGGTGGAACCTGGATGATAATACAGGCTGCTGATCGAAATGGGGAGGGGGAGAGCTGAAAAGTTTAGCGCAAAATTCACACACCGTCAAACTCCACATCACACCAAATCTTGAATGATATTAAAAAAAAAAAATAGTGGAAGAGGAGGCAAGCTGGAGAACTCTGTTTACTCTCTGGAATACAAGGACCACATTCAGTGCTGTGTCCAGGTTCCTTTTATTCTTTCTTCTTCATTATTCTCCAAGAAATGAAATTACTCTTAAATTACTAAAGTTTATCGAGGTCATTTGTGTTGAGATTTTGAAATTATTGCAACTTTAGAAACAGTGTTTTGGGATTGTTTTAATTCCTAATGAAACCATGTACTTTTCTTGATGGTGAGTTCTGAGCATATCTCAACTACAATATCTGACTCCTTACCAAAACCCATCTGAATACGCTTCATCCCTTTCAAATTCACCATGAATGACAAATTATTTCTTCTTCTGGATCTTAGTCTCGTCTTACTCCTGGTTAAACCACAAACAATGAATGTCATTAATGTCTAACATTAAAAATGTCTTTAGAGCTAAATCAAATTTCTTCCTACAGATTGGAGTGTTAAAATTGTTCTATATTTAAAAAAAAAAAACCCTTTCAGCTCCATTCACTATACAGAAAATAAAACTGTTTGTTACCTCATCTCTGTAATCCTCTCTATTTCATTTTGTGTAAGCAATTTGAACAGTATTTCGCTGGTGGGGCGATACGAATGCATCTTTCCTGTAGGAAATCTTGCATGCAGCATCATTAAAATCATGATATTGAATGTAAATGTGTTTATCCTCTATTTTAACACTAAGTGAGCACTAGAAAATTTTAAATAGCCTGTGTTATGGGAAACGTAGTATCCTCACCCAATACTCTGTTACTGTTAAACAATTCTAGCTATGCTTCAGGGCTGTACATGTTCATAAAAACTATTGTCGAGGATGAAAATATGAAATAGCGGAGCCTCTGAATATATTTTGCCATATTTGGCTGAGCGCCATTCATGTCGGCATTCTGTGTGATTTTTTTTGTTCTCGAGAAGCCACTCATCACGTGGAATTTGAATGATTAGTCCATGAAAAATGAAGCCTTCTTTTTGTTGTATTTTCTTTTATCAAACTCATTAACAAAGAGGAATGATTAAGTAAAAAGATATCTTCCTGTGGTCCATTTTGACCACTGGTGGGACACTAATAGGTGGAATTATTCTATGAGTTGTCCGTGCAGGCTATGATTGATACATTTTGCATTATTATTTAGTCATTTTCAGCAGTTCAATGACTATAGCACGCTAACTTTGTATGTGGTGGTCCTTGTAGAGTGAACAAGTTGTCCAATGTATGAAACAAAGATTATCCTTGACTGTGTTTTCAACTGTGAAATCCAGAGATCTACAACAAGGGATATGTATTTTGTATGTAATCATGATTAGTCTTTCGTCTATTACTTTGCCATACATTTAGTTGCTCGTAGATTGATGCCAAGTTATGTGCAGCTCTATATCAAGATTTAAATGAGTTTTGTGGGGAAAGCACACCATTTTTATAATTTGCTAACTATGATCTAGACAAATGACTTGAAAACTTTTAGATAAACCTGACGTTCACAAACTCTATTAGACACTTAGGTTTTAATTTTTTTTCTAATGGCAGTTCAGTCCCAGTACTGTTAAAGCCATGGCCATGGTATCTTTTAGTGTGGGGCTATAACCTTTGCACTTAATCCTGATTAATAAAGGATAAATAAGCATAAATGATTCTTTTTGAATTTGATTCCATGCTTATGCCTTACTCTAGTTACTTGAAACTTTTAGAGGTCACTACATGAATCTAAGTTGGCATAGTTATTGCAAATTGTTCTGCTTGTGTTCTCCTCTGTAAAGAAACAAACTGTCTAGCAAATATTTTATGAATGATACAAAAAACATAGTTCGCGTATTACTTGATAATGGTTATTGAAATATTGTGAATAGTTATGGTTATTAATAGTCTCTTGATGAGTATAAATGATTGGATATTGTAATTAGATAAATCTTACTTAGTTATGTTCATGGAAGTTAATAACAAGGAATATATACTGGTTATGTAGAATGCAAGTTGATAGATTAAATGTAAAACAATTTAAAACTTGTGAGGTTTAAGTATGTGAGATATGCATTGAACATGATTGTTAAGGAGATGATGTGTTTATTTTCTCTTTCTTATTATGTCTTAATGAATACATGTACTCTTTTTGTGATGACTTAATACATGACTTGAGAACTAATGATTTCATGAAGAGAGGTTGATATCCTTTTGATCTATTTATAAGGTGGCGTCTTTTGTTTATTTTAGATCACCAAAATGGTATCCATGTGTTTGATATGCAAATGGATTTTATGGAATGGTAGAAAGTAGAAAAGGTTGTTATTTTGTTATTACAAACATGACTAATGCTTCATGAGTGTTACAATCTGGTTTATTATTATTAAAGGGTAGATTAAAAATATAACTATTACACAATTCCATTACTTCAGTCAGTTTTACTTTGTTAGATTACTTCTAGCTGGGCTGGGTATCCTTCATGTTAGGAAGGATTCCGAGGAAGTGTTACTGCTTCGTGGTAGGGTGGAAACACACTCCCACAATATTCTCGCCCTGTTGTTTTCATGTGTAGTAGGTTTCTGGAGCTCCTGTCAGGAAGGTCTTCCTTCATAGCATGTTATGGTTCTTTATAACGACCATTAGTCTATTGTATTTATATTTTCTCTCTAATGATAGTAAGTCGATGACTCTTGTATTTTTTATTCGACAAGTTAGTCAAATTTAGTTAATATCTTTTATGTTTTATGACATGTGATGTATTGGGGTGTTTTCGACAGTTGGTCGACACTCTTCTTTATTATGGACTCATGTGTCACATAATCTGTTTGACAGGTTTTTGGTCGAAACTTATTTTCTTTCTTTGAATTTAAGGAAAATCATTTATTTTTGTCATCTTGTACATTCGACATTTGACTTAGTTAATCGACTCTTTTGTCTTGTGGACATTTCTGATGTGGCACAAGTTGTCGAGAGTTCAGTCTTTACAGCATTTATGAATCATCAAGAGAGATAATGCATATATGTAGGAGTAGTTTTTTTTATCGATTTGGCGTATTCTTGCAAAATGTCTGATAAAGAGTACTTATTTCCTATAGTCCCAAGAGTGTATAATTTTGGGAATTCTAATGCCATTCACGATGGCTTCGAAATATCTTATTATGTCAAACCATCTTCGCCACCGCCCTCTCCATTTCCCGAGGTCGATTGGAAGGAAACTCGGGATGCTCATATCTTCAATGTTGACATTCCTGGTATTTATTCATTTATTTATTAGGGTTTCATTTTTGTTATGATTTTTCTTTAATGATTTATGTCTTTAGTTTGACGAAAATGGAATATGATTATGTCTGTGTGTTTCATTGCAGGCGTGAAGAAAGACGGGGTGAAATTCTGAATGGCAGACAATGGAATTGTGGAAATAAGTGTTGAACGAAGGAGAGATGAAGAAAATGGAGATGAGGAGGAAAAATATCACTATTTTGAACAGTTTAAAGGGAGTTTCATGAGTCATTTTAGGGTATTCGAGGATGCGAACATGGATGAGGCGAAAGTGAGCATGGAAGGTGGAGTGTTGACTATGATAGTGCCCAAGCAACATGATTATGAACCTAAGTTCAAATATATTGAGATCTCCAATTATTGAGTGCTCCTTAATAATGCTTTGTTAGGGTTTACCAATAAACTATGATAATGTGAAGGCATCGTGTAAAACTTTTGAATTTAAAAGTCAGTTGAAAACCTAGTTCTCTTTGATCTCTAAACAAGGAATAAGTAGATAGATTTCACCAAATAATAGACAAAAGAATGACTGATAAGTCAATTAAAATTGTTTGAACTCAGTAATTCTAAATTTAAAATTGAAAATTAAAAATTTAAAGTTTAAAATTGATCTACAACAATAATGGAAAGAACACCAGTGCATGTAAATTTAGAGAAAATAATTAATATAAAAATGTTAAATATCAATGATAGATATCATTTGTATTTATTTTATTTATTTAGTTTTATGTTAAACTATAATCTTTAATAGTATTTATATTTCATTATATCTATAAGTCTTATTCAATTTTTTAAAATCTAATTATTTACAACTAATTTACCTTATTTGGAAAAGTATTAACTTGTCATATTAACTAATTTTGTTATGTTTATAACTAAAATTTCTATTTTAACATGTAAATGATTTTCAACTGAATATAAGAGTTTGTGTTAACATTAAAACACACACAATTACTAGGAAAATAACCTTTTACTCTAAGGTTCATAATACAAAATAGTTATACTAAAAATAGTTATATATTTCTCATTAGCTACCTCTTCGATGCTAATTGACTTCTTCTTAGATAACACACTAACGCAACATAATCTAGTAATTGTCTCAATTACCTCATTTATTATCACATATGATTTTTCCACCAAATTTACATGAGTTATCGTAAACACCATTCTAGTCACACTTGAAATAATTAAAATTCCTCTTGCACTATTCTTATCTTAAGTTGAGCATTCAATTGTCTTGCCAAAGGTCTTCTTGTAGATGAATTCTGATTTTTGATGTTGCCTATTGGTTCAAATGCATCCCGCTTCCATCTATTCAAACATCTAAGATCCCCCTCAATTGGTTAAGCTCTGTCTACAAGGTACCAAGATCTGATACTGATATCAACTTATGATCTATTAGTTAAACACATTAAATATTCAGAGTAGATGTAAAATAAAATCACAATAGCATAAACACAGAGCACCGAGATTTACATGAAAATACAAATTGGGAAATGATTTTCTAGTGTTTCTCAAAGGGTTCAAAATTTCCCTTTAACCTATCAATATTCTCAATTAGGCCCTCCTATATCCCTTCCAAAGGATTTCCTTCTTAGCTTCCCCCTTTCCCAAAAGTCACTTGCAGACTCAAAGTCTTCTACATGTCCCCTCTTTGGTATCACTATTTAATTTGGACCATCCTTAATCCATGAGAACACCTTCCTTCTTATTTACTTCAACCAAGCCCTTGAATAGGGTCCTTAGTCTTGATTAGATAAGGTATTCATCTCCTATGCTTCCAAATGATTAATGCAACTTCTCCTTGCACCTTGTTCTCCCATAATAACTATGGTTTGAACTAATTTCATGACCACAATAATTCTATCTTGACACTTGAATTAGTTAGCACTCAATTAGGACTAGTTCTCCCAACTCATTTTTATCCTTTTTCTTTAACTTTTCTAAAATGGCCCATGGATTGGATCATAGTTTTAGATACCAGTTTGAGCCCTTGACAACATAATGCAAATTGGGTTCATGATCACAAATATTATCTACACCTTGCTATTGATTGTCTCCTTAGGCCTGATTGCCTAATTGGCCCTAATCCTCAAACAAAATACTAATGGATGGACTGTTAGACTTTGACCAACTCACCCTTGGATACCTCTATACCACTCATTTTCTCTTACTAATTAACTAGTCATATTGAGATGCCTGGTAAGGGCTTTTCCATTCTCCCAACTCCCTTAATCTCCTGATCCGAAACCAATTGAATCTTATGTTACATATAGGGACATCACTTTCCACCAAAGGTCATGATTTTACTATAGTGAAAAGTGGAAATAATTACATTTCAATACCAAACCCTAAGTTCTTGAGGATTTCTTGGTTTCTTTCAAACGTATAGATGCCCATGTAAGTTATTTCTAAGAGCATTAACTATGAGAATGTTAGATTTTCAATTTTGATTATGATAGTGACATGAATTGATGTTTTGATGTTGTTCCTATGTATGCACAGATGGAATGAAACATTATAATAGAGGAGAGAATATTACAGGAGTGCATTTCCACCCTACCATGAAGCTTTAACATTTCCCCAAAATCCTTCTTGACATGAAGGATACCCAGCCCAGCTAGAAGTAATCTAACAAAGTAAAACTAAGGAGTAATGGAATATGTGCTACTTGTTACATCCTCATTCAGTTTCTAATATAACATGTCATGGACTTCCAAAAAAAACCTTGGAAAACTACTTCCATTTCATACATATGGAAAATATCATGCAAAGATTCACATTTTATGCATAGTACATCAAGTTTTCCATGGGTGCATTTAACATACATAAAGCAACAAATTAACATCCTTTTCATAACTGTCAAAAACATGTCAAGCTCATACATTTCCGCCAATATCTCTTTTATTTTAAATGATATTTATAACTTGAATTCATCATAGTACGCAGAGAAAACCCACAAATACACATATAACAAATTCATTTAATTCAGGAAGCATAAACTATAACAATGATTAATAGGTACTTAGAAAATAGGTCTAATGATTTTATATGTCTAAACTTTACCTCATATATCTATTAATTAAGATTTGACTTTCACATCTTTTGTTTTCTCTAGTAATGTAATTAAAAAAAGCCATATCTTAAATCCTTATAATTAAAACATGGATATACCAAATACATCAGTCATGCATATAAAATTTGAAGGATCAACCCTTTCCGAATCATCTTGTTGACATCTTAATTCTTTCTCACTCACATACATAGATTTACCAAGAAATTATTTTAAATGAAGGAAATCTCAATAATGACATAGGAAACAACAATATTTCATGGTACTTTAATCATATCAAGTTCACCAACAAGTACATAGGTACACACATTCAATTTTCACTATAATCTTTCCATAGACTTTCTAAAGCTATACTTGATTTAATTGAATCTGATTATGAACATATTTCATTAATAAGGAGTTTCAAATTCAGTTTTCAATAAATAGTTAGAGCATTATTAATCAGAAAAGAAAATGTAGGACTTTAACTCCATGTCTATTGGGAGATATCTTATAAAGAAAAAATGAAAGTAATTTTAAATTTTGAAGACACGAAGATGATTCTCACAGCATGAAAAATATATATATACATATAGATCAAGGAAATTTTATATCATTAAGAAAAACTAATAAATGTGAAACCACTTCATTTCATCCATTCAATAGGATAATTCTTTGTTCCCAAAATAACCATTAAAAAAAAACATCATAATAAAAGTAGTTCTATATTTCAAATTTAGGTGAACTTACTAATGCTACAGGAAGTACTCTTGTATCCTGTCGCAATTTATGTTATTAGAATTTTCATTCAGAATTTCCAATAGAGATGATTGTCAAACAGGTTATTTGGTGTACTATCTTTTGTTTGCTGACTGGGTTTTCCACAATAATGACTAATTTTAATTCAAAAAGTTTATACCATCAATAAGTGTTTTTAGAGCCTTCAAATGCTAATAATGTGTGGCTTGGTGTCTATTAAGTATTCAAAAACTAACTATAACACCTACTCGGTGATCCATTATAATACAAATTTGGAGAAATGTTCAGCGTGAAAGACAATTTATTTAAGAAAATTGATTTTTCCATCATAGCTTGTTGTTTATTTGATTTGGATGTCTCAGATGTAGGTTGAAAGATAAAAACAATGAAATAATTCTTAAGATTTTTGTAAAGCTGGTTAATAAAAAATCAATCAATGAAATCAAAAACTCAGTATGGATTCCGTTCATAAATACTAATATTAATAATTAAAAAATCTTTAGAAATAATAATTTTTTATCTGCAAAATCCTATTCACATTTCTATAGTTCTTGGTACCAGCATGAAAAAATTTCTTTTTTTTGTCTCCTTCTACCAACCAACTTTCTCTACATTTTTGTCTCCAGAAGATTTCCTCTTTAGAAACGATATCTTCCAAATCTCTTAACAAAACTTTCTCTTCTACAAATCGAACTTGATCCATCCCAAATTGCATAATGGATTTGTTCAGGCTTTCTAGTTTTTGCTCTATATCCTCTTTGAAGAAAAAATGTTCTTGAAATATGTTTTGTTCTAGATTAAGAGATTTTGTTTTATATATTTAAATCTAGCCACATTACAAAATAACTTGGATACTTCCACTTTAAAATCCAATCACCATTCAGCAACCAAATCAACAAAATTTTCCTCCCTTAGCAACATGTTTTCAAATTTGAAGGGACATCCTTAGGGTTTGTTACCCTCCAAAATATTTAATTGAATAGGAAAGTGATCAGATCCTAAAGTGGGAGAAATGGAAGCCTTTAGGTCAAAGGGAAAGGTTGTGAGATCACCTTTGAAGAGGAATCGGTCCAATTTTTTTGAAATGTTGCAGATGCCCATTCTTCTATTGAACCAAGTAAATGAACCATTCTCCAAATCAATCTCCATCAAATTCTCTCTTTGTTGTCTGTCCTTAAAATTTGTTTGAGATTCAAAAAATCTATGGGAGCCACCTAGTTTGTCAGAAGGATGATTGATAGCATTGAAATCCCACCCCCCACAATGAAGTATCCTACCTGCCAGTTTGCAAAACATTTGGACATTTCCTCCCAAACCTTCGATTTACTTTTGTTAGAGATGGGACCATAGACATTCACTATTGCATGTTGAGATTAGAATGTGAGCTTGCAATATTCCCACCTATCTAGTTAGAGCTACTATCCAAGGGGATGAAGGAAGAAAATCTCGTGTCCCATAAAATCACTAATCCGCTTGAGGATCCAATTGCATCCACTCCTGAAGAACTCTAGTCACCTAAAGACTTTGTGAAATTAGATAATTAATCCTTGTTCATCTTAGACTCTTGGATTAATACAACCTCTACTTTGGTTGTAGGTATATAGAATTTGACCAAACGCTGCTTGTTAGGGGCATTCAGACCCCTAACATTCCATGAGATGATTCTCATTGGAACTTGGAAAGGAACTTCCCCTTCCCTACATTTAAGTAAGCTATGATTTTAGTCTGATCAAACTCTTCCCCAACTTATTTTCTTAGAGTAATTGAATATTTTCTACCTCTAACTTTCTTCTTGACCAATCCACAATATAATACACTCCTCTATGAGGATTTCTAAAAGCCTAGATTGTCGGAGTCCTTAGCAATATCTGATTTAGGGGAACTGACTATTTATTCTTCAAGGAGAGAAGCCAAAGGATCACTCCCTTCTGAAGGTGTTACTATATCCATTTTTATCTCCTCCTCTTCCACATAATCATTATCTAGAAGCCTTTAAATGAAGGAAGAAGAGTGATTGTTGCCCAAGGAATGCTTCGAAGCTAGATTTCCAAACATGTCAAAGACTACCTGAAGTCTTGGAGAAATCTGTGATTCTTCCTCCACTTGAAAGTTTGGATTAACCAGGGAAGAAGATTTTTCCAAACCTTTGGTTTGAAAATTGTGTTTTAGAGGTTTGAGAGAGATAATGCCTCCTTTAATTTTATTTCTCCTTGAAGACTTACCAAGCTTAGGAGAAGAGATTTGATTCAGGACTTTTTGCTCTTTAACTCTGAGCCTAGAAGATTTCTGACATCTTGAATTAGAATTAGATGAGAAGGAATCTGGGGTTGCCACTGATTGAAGATTATTAGGAGAATTGAGAGTACTTGGAGATCCCTTCACCTTGATTGAGGCCATTAGGTCACAGAGTCTTACTTTGAGATTATCATCCTCTTCCATTCATACTGCATCTTGTTTTGGGGTCGTATGGTCTAAGAGAAGGCCTTGGTCTTTGGAATATTTAATATCATCTTCCTCCATCACTTGGTTTGCAATGTTCCCTATCATTTCCCACTTAACTTCCATGATCCATTTCTCTATCATTTGTTCCATGGTTCTATAATTAAATCTAGGGACATATTTAATCAGGGCATTCTCCAAAGGAAAGGGTTTGGAGGCCTCTGCAATCCAACTCTTACCAAAAACCATGTTAGAGAGTGACAAATTTGAGAATTCTGGATTAATCCTGAGCTTGGCCCCAAAAAATTTATAACTCAGATCTGATTCTGAATTTGAGGCTAAGGTAAGGCCCTTTGGTACTTGTGGCGAGGGTAACAAAAGAAAATTGGAGGAGTGTTGGTGTTTAAAGAACCCATTTAAGATCCACCCGAGAAGTCTTAAAAATAGTTTTATGCTGTCTGAGAATCCATCCAAAACTTGAGTACCTTTGGGAGCTAACATTGAATTCTACTCATCACCTATTAGAGACAGATATGAGGGGGGTGAATGATCTTTCCTGATACTAAGCAAAGCCCTATCTTGTGCAACTCCGCCCCCATCCTGAAGATCTTGTTGTGAGGTTGGAAACTTTCCCAAATCATACAAGATAAGTTGTATCCATGTACTATATTTTGAGATGATTTTGATGGATTTAGGAAGCTCTCTTTCTAGATTCATAAGCAGGCATATTAGTGTGGAAGTTGAAGACCTGTCTGTGTGATGCTTTAAGTAAATGCCAAGCCTATTTCCTAGAATGTGAATGATGCTCTCATCCCTTTATTCTATAGGGAGATTCTAAAGGGAGATCCACATGGGGATAAAATTAATTACATTCTTCTTTCTATCAAATTTTGGAGCCCATTGTGGTATGTGAAGGCTAGAGTTTTTAAAGAACCACGCCTTGGTTTTGAAGATTTTATCTCTGCTGGTTTTGTCTAAGAAAGTAACTAGAAAAGATACTAGTTCATTATCCAGAGAATCTATCTTTTTGATGGTAGACCAATTTTAATAGGCCCATGTGTCAAACTCAGTAAATGATAGATTAGTATCCTAGAATTTACATATTATTGTATGTTGCACAAGAGAAATAGATTCCTATGCTTGAGCATTTCTTCTGAGAAAGTGATGGAAGGTACCTGATCTCGATGAGTTGTTACCTTCCCTAGATGTTGATTGGGTAGAGAGAAAGTTTCTACATCCCCCTGGTTTCTCTCTGATGCTATCATTGAAGATAGCTCTACTGATAAGAGTGCTTGGTTTAGATTCTGCTCTTGGACCAACTTCCATTTTTTTGTGGGAACTTTATTAGAGCTTCAATAATTTTTGGTGATGCCATTGCTCCTGTTAGGTCTGAGCATTTCATTTCTTTTCCTGTCAATATCCCAGTACATGCTGGTCCAAGCCTTTTTTGGAAGAGGAGGATTAAATGGTCTTCCCAAAGAGGTGGTTGGGAAAATTGGGATGAGATTAGGATTGATGTCCCGTGCTCTGCTGCTTCTCTCCAAATGTTCAAACTTTTTGAATCTCGGATATAACCATTGAAGGGGAGTTTGAAGAAAATATGAAATTATGCCATAGGCCCCTACCTCTTTTGATTGGAGATTTTGGCCCCTCTTATTAGAAGCGTTGGCTTGTATGGAACAAGGTTGTTGTCTGAAACTACCCAAACTATCCTGAATTATGTTGCCCTTCCATCTGTGTTCATAAGTTCCGCTCTGGCGGGAAAAGGGTTTTTTCCCTCCTGTGAAAGTGTGGTCATTAGAATGCAGAGCACTTCTACTCCATGGTTGAAAATTTGGCATCCAAGGGGGATCTTGAAGTCTTCCCTCCATTCTTACAGGGCCTAGTTGTCAATGCCCTACAAATATTGGTTGTTGACACCACGCCATTCAATACTCAGGTATACCTATTGGCTTGATTTGTTATTAATTCATATGAGGATTCTTTTCTAGTGAGAAAAATTCCTTCAAAGGGAATATATATCCAAAATGTGAAGCATCAGCATCGTAAAAGAAACTTGGTAGGATTATAAAATTTTGGAATACTTTAATAAAATATGATTTATAGATATAGAATCCACATGTTTTTTTGTAAAAGAATTTTACATTTTCAATGATTCTTCCTATTTAAAAATAAGGATCCAATGTGTAATGCATATTAGATTACAAGATCAGAATCTTCTTAAAGGAGTACAAATTACCTCCTCTGTTAGAGAAAATGCTCGCCAGCAGTTTGCAGATGACATCCTTCTTTTTGGTAAAGGATGCATTCAGGAGGCTAAGTAGATCAACTTATTACTAGACAACTATGCCAAATCTTCTAGCAAAGTGGCTAATAAGGAAAAATTAGTAATTTTATTTTTTCATACCAAAAAGAAACTTCAGCAGTAGATTGAAAACGTATTGGCTTTCAAATCAGGATCCCTCCCGTGCTCATACTTGGGCATACCCATAGATAAAACACTAAGGTCTACCAAAGTTTGGAAACCCATCAATGAGAGGCTAGATAGAAAAATGGATAACTGAAAATCCAAATGGCTCTCTTGGGAAGATAGATTAGTGATGATAAAATCAACGTTGTTAGCAATTCCTATTTATTTAATTTCCTAACTCTCTCTATCTACGGATGGGTATATGGATATGGTTAAAAAATTAAGGAAATTCTTCTGGAAAGGGACATATACAAATAAGAAATTTGCACTCATTTCATGGGACAAGATTTGTAAATCTCATATAGTTGGAGGAACGGGCATCAAGAATCAATTATGGAAAAATCAAGCTCTTGGAGCCAAGCTTTATTGGAAAATCATGAAGAACCAGAACATAAAATGGGTTAGAATTCTAAGGGATAAATACCTTGGAAAATACTTTGAAGAGGAGGTGTTTCACCTCCTAATTCTCCAAAGAGGTTCATGAATCTAGAATTTCATAATCAAATCTAGGCAGGTAATAGACAACAATGTCTCTTGGAACATAAAAGAGGGTAATGCAGCTAGATTTTGGGAGGATTCATGGGGTGGGCTTCCAAGCATTAACTCGATGTTAGGACCAAATTAGATTAGTCAAATCTACTTAGCTTCTTGGGGTACTCTTCTTAAAGACTGCATTATTCCCTCATCCATATCCTCTATGGATGGTTCTTGGAAATGGAAGGAGTTCTCAGAACTAAATCTGGACCCTACTGAATTAAGTATGTTAAAAAAATTGATTAAAGATAGAGTCTTCTTTTTTAAATAGGGCTCAGATGAGATCATTTGGAATGGAGCTAAATCAGGGGCCTATAATGTCAAGGATGGATATAATATCCTAACAGAATGTTCTAAAACCAACAAAGATGAAATTCCTTTACAATTATGTTGGCACAATGCTTGTCTACCTAAAGTAGGTCTATTCATTTGGGCTCCCTCTTTGGGTAGAATTCTAACTGCAGAAAAATTCCTTAGAATATGGTACCAGGGCCCTTCCAGATGTTCATTGTGTTATAATAGTAAAGAGGATGTTAATCACTTATTATTATCCTGCCCCTTTGCTATAGATTGATGGCATTGGCTATGCTCAAAATTAGGTTGGCTGTCAACCTTTCCAAAGGAGATCCTTCAATTATTATTATCCTGGCCCAAACTGTATGGCAATATCTTATGTGGCCACCTTTGGATTATATCCCCATCTATTTTGTTATCGGAGATATGGAAAGAAATGAACAGAAGATTGTTTCAAGAGAAAACTATGGGATTAGACTCTATTCTCAACAAAATTGAAGTAAGTATTGTAGAGGTGATGAATTCCCACCTTCAAGGTCAATCAGCTCAACACAAATATTATACAAGTTGGGATGATGAAATGTTTAAAAGATGGTATGGACTCAAGACCGCCATCTCTCTAGGTAGAGGATGCAAAATTAATCAACCATTGAGAGCATCTTGTGTTTGGAGGCCTCCATCTCCGGGCTAGTTCAAACTTAACTTTGATGGAGCATCCAAAGGCAATCTAGGCCCATCGGGTGCAAGTTGCATCATCCACTCATCAGAAGGAAAATTCATAGCTAAATTAGCCAAACCATTGGTGAATGACACCAACAACATGGCCGAATTCAAGGCCTTACTATTAGGTCTTTCACTAGTGCTTGAGATAGGTGTGAGTAAATTGGAGATTGAAGGTGACTCCATGATAACAATTAATGGTGTAAGGTTAGGGGCAACACAAAATTGGTACCTACAAGCTTCTTTGGAAGTAATTTTGCAGTCCATCAATAGATTTAAATCAACAACGGTCAATCACATTTTTCGTGAAGGGAATTCTATGGCGGATGAATTGGCTGACTTGGCTTCTAAAGGTAGATACATGAAGAACATTTTCATAAACACCTCTCTTCAACGACACTGAGAATTTCAAATTTTCTTCCCATGGTCTATTCAACTGCTATGAGTCATTTTGATGGTTGCATGCTTTTTGGAGAATAGGGAAACCCAAATTCAATTTTTTTTGAGACAAGTTGGAGGTCTTGACAGTGTTGAAAAGACATCTCCATTTATTGAAAGCAGAGAGTTTAGTCGATGCCAGCAATTTTATCTAGCTGTTTCACTTAATTGTCATTGGTTGGGATGTTTCTCAAGCCCAAATACCTGTCGTAGGCATATTCACAAGGGATTCTTCTATGAAAAGCATGGTAATTGGAAAATATTGGGTATTTGGCAAAATATTAGCATCACCTCTATCTACTTTAGCCTAGATATATTTTATCAAAGCCTAGTAAATTTATATTCAGTCTAGTGATGAAGTTAGAGCTCCATTACTCTTGTCATTGCATACAAAATTGGAAAAGTTTCATCAAGATTGGCAGCTCTTGGGAGGGTTGCTTGCAGAAAGGCCTGCTACCAGAATAATAATCATTTGCATGTTGTTTTCTTTTTTTTTTTAAGAAAAAGTGGTGTAACCACCATATTTTATTAATCTGATTCAATAACTCCCCTGTGGAAGAACTAGTAAGAAACCCTGGGATCATAGTTATATACATGCATATGTCCGAGGATATATAAATACATAAGTATTACATATTTTGGGAAAAATAGCGAAGACACCAAAGACATTGACTGGGATAAGTCCATCACGTTGCAAATGCTCCATGAATGAGAGTCCAGTATGTTGAAGGACGTGGATGCCAGCAGGGCAATTTTTAATCTTCCCTGTCCACCGTACTTCTTTCTACCATAGGCTTTCTCCATGCCTTGTCGCATGATTGGAAGGCTTCTCTCTCCTCTCTTGTGATTATGCAACCACACTCCTTTCCACCTCTCTGCATTAACTACCCCACCTTCTATCCATCTTTCACACCTACCACCAGTTGTGCCTCGTGCCTTGTTGCATGATCACATGGCTTCATTCCCACCCATGCGATCATGCGACCTCTCTACTTTCCTAGCTCTTTTTGAACCACAACCACCAATTTAAATGCAACTGCTTTTCTATATGTGAACCTACGATAATTTTGTGTGGGGCCCTCTCCTTTCACCTTTTTGCATGATCGCATAACCCTTATTTGGTTTATGCGATCATGAGACAACCTCAAATATTATGCACTGCCTAAAGTTTTTGGCCAGGCACTTTTTCCTTATGCGATAACTTTGCTAATGTTCCAAAGTGTGTGGGTCCCCTCTATTGCTCTTATTGCATGATCGCATGAGCATTATTTTCTTCATGCGATCATGCAACCAGCCTATTTTTCATCTGCCAACTATTGTAATAAATGCAGTACATTATATATTCCTTTTTCTCTGATGTTTCTCTCATTCGGATGTAATCCAGGGCATTTTGAGAACATTCTACAAGAAGAATATTTTGTAAACAAAAGGAATGTTTTGAAGTTCAGTCATATATAGAAATATAGATGATATTCTGGGCATAGGCAGCTCTGGGCACATTTTGTAAATCAAAAAAATTGGCATTAATATATGCTCTATTTACTCTATTTTGTTAACTAGCATTGTAATGTCTGTATCTTCCTCCATCAAATTGCTCTCTTCCCCAACAACCAGTTGAATTGCATCCCTTATTGCTTGCGACTGGCATATAAACATTGATGAAATCGAGCCCTCATCGATGTGAGATGGCAGAGCCTCTTCCAAAAGTTCCAATCACATCCTAACTCTGAAATTTCTGGGCATGACTTCATGGTGATAGCAGGCACACTGTTTGCATAACATCACCTGACTAACCCGCAAATCCATTGGCTCCCAGCTTGTAACTCGACAATGAGTGATGGATATGATCAAAAGCCCACATATTTGTAGTTGTAATAAATTGCCAAGTATAGCCAAAATAAAATCAGGATATCCCAAGTGTGAGTGAAATTATGCATAAGTTTCAATGTCATTTTTGGAACTTGGGATTCTGCCAATAGTACACTGATTAAACTTTCACAACCACAAACACATGTGTGCTAATGAACTTGCAGATGGGGAAATAGATATGCAATTGTTAAAGAACAAACTTCACATCCGGACATTTGAGGCATCAATTGCACATGACACTATTTCTCGACTATAGATTTCCTTCAACTTGGCATTGTGATTAATAAATGAATCATCATTAATAGCCACCAGTTCATACCCATCACAACCTTTGTTTTCCAGATGGTCTGCTAGTCTATTACCCTCTCTAAGCGTGTGAGAGATCTAAACTTCTTGAAATGAATCCAGTAATAGCCAAATCTGTTGAAGGATGTATGATAGTTTCCAGTTATGGGATATTCTACTTATACATGTAGATATAATCACTATTGAATCTCCCTCTATTTGAATATGTCGGAAGCCTCCATTTTTTCCTAATATTAGACCTTCTAATAATGCCTTGGCCTTAACCATATTGTTTGTGCCATTAGGAAACGGGCAGCATTTTACTGCTAGTAATATTCCTTGAAAATTTTGGATGCAAATTCCCACCCCTAATTTACCTGGATTCCCTCTTGAAGAGCCATCGAAGTTAATCTTGCTAAACCCTTTGGATGGCGGCATCCACTTAATCCCTTCTCTGTCCAGCATTTTGTTTGGTTTTGGTTGATAACACCAACCAAAGGGAGCATGTATTTGTTTCCACTCTCACAATATAAATGAGTCCCATGATGTCATAATTAGATTATGTTTAAGCTTATTATGGCTGGCATTAACTAGTTCTGATATTGATCTTTCTATTTGAGTTGTGACCACTTGGATTGTCAAAAATTGTCTGCGAAAGATTCTTTTATTTCTCTCCCACCAAATTGCCCTTACCACTATTGTTGGAGTGCACTTCCAAATTGCTAAAAAAAGGGAGGATGAATATAGTTGTGGCCATGAGTCAAACATGTCCCTTAGCTTGCATGGAAGAGGAGTTGGATATTGTAACTTTCTAAGGACAAAATGCCAGCATTCTTGAGCAAATTCACATTTTAAGAATAGGTGGTCTGTCTCTTCTTGATGATTATCACAATGCAGACAATTAAAAGGCTGAGCTATATTAAGTCTTTGAAGCTACTCATTTGTTAGTGCCCTATTATTCAAAGCTAGCCAAGAAAAGCATCCTGCTTTTGGTAATGTTAGATTATTCCAGTAGAAGGAATAAGCACAAGATGGTGGCTTGGTTGCGTCTCTCTATTGAATAAGTTTATATCCATCCTTAATATTAAAATTCCCATCTATCCCTAGTGCCCAAATCAAATTATCCTCCAAGTTTGATAAGTAGATCAATCTTTGAGACAAGATTTTCTAAAATAGTTGAATCTGTTGTGGTGAGAGAGGTAGCTCTTGGGGGTCTTTCCAAATTACTTTCCTTGAGTGTAGGCATAAAGTAGATACATATCCAATTAAGTGAATACCCCAAACATTTTCTGCTACAGAGATAATATCCTCCATTCCAATGTCATTTTTACTAATCAAAGGTGGTACCCCACTCCATGAGTCACGCCAAAACTTGACTGATTGACCATTATTGACTTCCCATGTAATATACTTGCATATTAAATCTCTGGAAGAGATCATGAAGTCCCAAATGGCTGACCCTTTAGGGGGTCCAGATACCAATATAATTCTAGCCAGGTTAGAATCATCTAAGTACTTGGCTTGCATAATTTGGCACCAAATATTATGTGGCTTAGAATACATTTGCCATACTAATTTGCCCCCAAATGCTATGTTCCTCTTTTGTAGATCATGAATCCCTGCCCCACCTAGCTACTTAACTTGTGCCAATTTCTCTATCAAGAATAAAGGGATTTTCTTTTCTCCGTTCATGTTCCTAGTCCATAGAAAATCTCTAATTAGTTTCTGAATTTTTTGAATGACTGACATAGGAGCCTTGAGGACTAATAAGTAATAATTGGGGATTACTGAGAGAACTATTTTGATTAAAAGTATTCTACCTGAGAGAGATAGCCACCTTGCTTTCCATGCAACCACCCTGGCTTTAATCCTTTCGATGATTTGTGTCCAATAACTAATTTTATTTGCCCCCATGAAAAATGGGATACCAAGGTAGACTGATGGAAGGGAATCCACTGAAAATCCAAGAAGGTTAACAATTTTATTTGATACAATTTGATTTGTATTAAATAGATATATCTTGGATTTGAGAGGATTAACTCTCTGATTTGATGCTATAGTATATAGGTCCAAGGTTTCTTTGATTTTCCTGGCCTCCCTGATGTTTGATGTACCAAATAATAATGTATCATCAGTGAAAAGTGAGTGAGTCACTAAAATATTTCTTTGACCAATTTGCACACCCAGCCACTTGCCTGACACTTTCTTCTGAAGTATGAACCTACTAAATGTCTCTACCATTAAAATGAATAAGACTGGTGATAAAGGATCCCCCTGCCTAACTCCTTGTGTAGATGAAAAATAACCCACCGGAACACCATTTATCAAAACTGAAAAAGATGCACCCGAAACACAAGCTTTTACCCATTTACACCAACTTCTTGAAAATCCAATTTTTTGTAGGACCTTAATGAGGAAATCCTAGCTAACTCTATCATATGCTTTCATCATGTCCAGTTTAATAATGAAATGTGCTAATTTACTATTGTGGATAGAATGAAGAATTTCATGAGCCACTAGAGCTCCTTCCATTGTCTCTCTACCTAGAACGAAGCCCCCTTGTGGATGTGAGACAATCTTAGGGATAAGGTATTGCATCCTTAAATAAATAGCCTTTGTGATGATTTTATAGATAGTATTGCATAAGGATATCGGTCGGAAGTCTGCAAATGTCTTTGGATTTTGCACTTTTGGAATAATGGCTATATTAGTGGTGTTGAAGTTTTTCAACATGGTCTTGTTGGTCCTTGATTCTTCTATAACATCCAATAATTCCCATCCAATCCAGTCCCAACATACTTGAAAGAATAGAACAGTAAAGCCATCTAGGCCTGGGGCTTTGTCCAGATGCAAGGAAAAGACCACTTTTTTAAATTCCTGAATGGTAAATGGAGCCATAAGTTTTAAATTTTTCACTGTTGAGATCATGTTGGGGATTGCCTCTAGCAATTCCTCCATTGGAGGTGGCAGTGGACAAGCAATGGCAGGAGGGGCTAACAAATTTTGAAAAAATCTGACCCCTTCATCTTGTATGCTTTGAGGTTCTAACAATAAGATGCCATTGTCAGCTTTGGTTATAGAGAGAATACGATTGCTCACTATTTTTAGTTTAGCTGACGCATGAAAGTATTTTGTATTTCTATCCCCCTCTTTTAGCCAAAGTTCTCTTGACTTTTGCCTCCAGTATTCCTCTTCTCTGCTGCATATTTCCTCCCACTCCTGTACTAGACTTTTCTGAGTAGCGAAGGAGTCATTATTCATCCCTTTTTTTATAATAGTGTTATATATGTCCTCTAATTTGGCCTTGACTATTTCTTTCTCTTTAAAAATATTCTTAAATATCGTCTCATTCCATTTCTTGATCCACTGTTTGGTGAGCTTCATCTTGTGTGCAAACTGGAACATTTTAGTTCCATCTATCACGGGCACTGAATTCCAACAATGCTTAAGTGAATTCAAAAAACTTGGGTGGCGTAACCACATTCTTTCAAACTTGAATGATGGTCTATGTTGGAAATCTTGTTGTGTTATTATCATGTACAAATGCAGACAAATTGGGAAATGATCTGAACCTGGTTGTGGTAGAATTTCTGAGTGAAATGTAACATTGACTAATTTCTAGCATTGGGAGAGGAGAAATCTGTCTAATCTAATCGCTATTTGAGAGAAGTCTACCCTTTTGTTGGTCCATGTAAATGACCCATTTGAAGGCACAACATCCATTAGGCCATTATCTTCAACAAAATTTGCAAAGTCCTGAATTGTCCTCATTGGTGGACAAATTCCACCCATTTTTTCTAACAGTTTTAAAATGGCATTAAAATCCCCCCCAATATGAAATGTGTATCTGATTGAAGTTGTAAAAATTGAGTAATCTCTGACCACAATCTCAATTTGTCTTGGGTTGCTATGGGCCCATAAACATTAAACAATAATATTTTACTATCAAAACATTCCAATCTGATGGCTTGCCAATTATCTTTCTTCTCAATAATTTGGACTTGAAAAAGATTAGTATCCCAGAGGATAGCCGGCCCACCTAATGCACCTATCGCTGGACTATGAACAACATTCCATTTTGTCCATTTCCCAATAGTTTTGTTAAAAACCTCATCTGACATCTTTGTTTCTTGAAGTAGTATAATAGCCAGTTTTATAGAATCAATTTCTAGCTTGATTCTATTTCTTTTGTCAAAGGCATTGACTCCTCTGACATTCCAAGATGCTATCTTCATTGCTGACAAGGAGAACCTTTTGTTCTCCTCATCAATCTTTTGGAAGGTGTGAACTTCCCATCCAGTGTTGATTGAATTCCAGCTTCAATTTCTTCTTTGACTATAGTACTTATGGGCTTTCTACCTCTTTTTTTTGGTGAAGCCTTGGCTTGTGCTTGATGTAATGGTGATAGCTCAATTGATAGTGACATGTTAGGGTCAAAAGCCATAGGACGTGCTCCTACAACACAAGTGGTATTGTTTGGGCCATCACATATTTCCTGATTAGTCCGATCAATAGCCAAATCTGGATCATCATGCAATTCCTGGTCATATCCTGCTAGGTTTTCCTCTGATGTAGGAAATGTGTTATTCTGTATCCATTCTACAATGCGGGAGTGAACAGTCTCCTCTAATTCAAATGGAGGCACCAACATACTAGCTGCATTGCTGTAGTCTTTATTATGGTCGATGGATATAGCTGCTCTCTACCCATTAACTCTCCCCTTATATTGACTGGTAGAATCTGAAGAAGAAGAGCCTTTAGAATCCATACTGAGCTCATTTACCACTCGAGCCTTATTGTTGTCACTTTGCTGGTGCATGTTTAGAATTTGATGCTCTTCAAGTGGTTGCATATTCTCTTCTACTGGAATAGTGGTAAAACCATCACTCAGGCATTTATGTTGATCTTGTTTGTTGTACACACCTTCATACTGAAGGATCCCCTCTTCTTCTGCTATTTCATATATTATTTTGGTAGCTAGGTCTATCAATAACTCTTCTGAAATTTTCCTAGCTCACAGATTTACCAACACCTCTTTATCAAACACATCATTTGTAATTGGATTTGTAGCAGGAGAATTTGAAAACATTAAGTGTTGTACTATGTCATCCTGATTGAAACTTGTGTCTTCTAATTTACTCCAATCTAATAAGGCAAGTTTCTTGGAGGCACTCAAGAACACCATAATGATACTTATAGCCCAATAAAAGTAGATAGAAGCTTCATATGGGTAAATCTTGTTAGGTAGCACTTCAACAGAGTATGGTGAAGAAGATTTCAATTCCGCTTGCTGAGGGATATGTGATATGGAGCACTGGAAAGGATTTGTACAGAAGTTATCACATACCCTCAATTGGGTTAATGGCTGGGATTGGCAATGAGTTGTGAAGTGCCCTAATTGATGCTGATATAACATGATAGTCTCCTCATTTTGAAGATGAATTTTCTGATCCCACTTCCCCCATTTGGATTTTAGGGAAATACATTTTGGCAATTCAGAAGTCCCATCATGAAGGATACACACTCTAACTTCTTAGTGCGGCACCTCAAATGGTATTAGGTCATGCTTAGCAAAGATACCAATCTGATTAGCAATGATTTCTACTATGTCTAGATCTCTGAATTCTAAAGGCAAGTTTGGCAAGGCAATCCAAATGGGGAAGAAAAGTGGAGCTCTATCTTGAAGTTTTAGATTAGGAATCCATACTGCAGTAAAGAGTCCAACTCCTTTGCAGAACCAACTTTTGTTCTTGTGTATCCCATCCCTCATAACATAGTTTTCAAATTTAGCAAGAAAATAACCCAACTCAATATTTAACTAAAAAACATCAATTAACCTTGGCCAATTGTCAAAGCCCCAAATTTTAATATCATCAATACATAAGCCTGTTCTCAAAAATGTACCTATTAATGCTATATTTCAGAGATGATAAATTTGATCTTGAAGCAAATGATCTGGAAAGGATATTGATGTATAATCACGAGTCTCAGACCCCTGATGAGTTGCCTTCTGAAGAGTGCTCTGCTTCATCTGCCAAACTTGAATAGGTTGCTTAGGATTGAAAGGGGCTCTATTTGTTGTGACCTGATGAGATTTCCTAGTATGTTGATTAGATATCTACTTCGTAACCCTCAAATCTCCCTATTTTTTAGTGGGCCCCTGATTATACCGTATGGCTACAGGCGATCCCGGTGGCGTGCCTTCACAAATGTCCAGTATTTCTTTCTTGTGGAAGCATCGATATCTACCTTGAGCTCTTTGTCTTGGCAAGAAGAGATTACCTCCCACCTCATGAATAGAATGTGCATTGTTAAATGGGGCTTTGAGATGTTGTACTCCCTTATTGAAACCCTCCTTCCTCTGCAACCCAGACTAGGGCCTTACTGGTATGTTAATGAATCTAGGATTCACAAAAAAAGGCTTGGCCGGTTGGACTGTTACTTTTCCACTAAATATTTTCATTATGTCATCAGGATCAAAATGGGTAGCAATGTTGCCCTTCACCCAATTTTTCTATGCAAACGGGACTAATTGAAAATGTGGAGGGTGAGAGGGTTGACAGGAAACCTTACCATAGTGTGACAAATCTTGTTGCAATTGGTACTGATCAAACGCCTGCTTCTGTGATGGAAGCTGTTGCCTGGCCCCATATGGATATCATTGTCTGCCTACCCCTCCATCGAATCCATTGAACTCTATGTTGGATACTCCCCTCTTCCCCGCATGATCGCAAGGCAAGTTTTTACCTCTTGCAATCATGCAACCTCGATCATGGGAGCGGCTATTTTTTGGATATCGCTATCTGCCTTCCCCTCCATCGAATTCGATGGACTCTCTATTGGATACTCCCCTCTTCCCCACATGATTGCATGATATTATTTTACCACTTGTGATCATGCGACCGTTTTGAAATTTCATTTCTCTCATCACTCTCCTTCTTCTAAGTTTTATTAATAAATTTATTTCAAAACCCTAAAGAATAAAAAGAACAAAGATTACATACACTGAACCATGCCCTTTCTGTGGTGCATGTTGTTTTCTTGATATGAGGAATGTTTTCCATTTTTGTAAGGAGGTTTTTGTTCTATGAACTTTCTTCTATCTTCAAATATGGACTCCCCTGTTAGGTTATATGTGAGTGTTGATTAGACCGCTTTTGACACTCCTGTCTATGAAGAAAAATTGATGGAAGTATGTATATTTCATCAAAAATTTAATGTTACATGCCGTTAAGGAGATTCTGGGCACAAATTTTCTTCTCTCCAATCATAGGTATGGGGTGAACATTGTATTTGCGTGGGCTTTTTAGCAAGCCTCCTAGTCGCGGGTGTAAGAAAAAATGATGCTGAAGAAATCTGTGTTTGTCTCCTTGAAGCTAAGTATCTTGGAGGGCTTCACAAGGTGGTCATTGGCATCGACAATGACCTATACACTTCAATTCTCTAGGATCTCCTGATTGTAATGATGGGAGGGTCTCATTTTCCAGGTTTTGGCTCAGGGCCAAAATGAAACTTCTATGGGGGTCCTCGCATTATATTTTTGATCCTTTGGGGCTAGGAGTGGGAGCACCAGCCACTGAGGCTCTCTTTCATGAAAAAGGGGATGAATTTCCTTACTAAATTTCTAGCCATGGATGAAGGCCTAGATTTCCCCTATGGAGATGAACTTGATGAAGATTTAGATTGGGTCTTCAAATACAAATATGATCTTAAAATGGATGGATTGGGTATGCCAAACTCATCAAATGTTGCCGAGGAGGAGGAGGACTCTAATAAGGATGAAGATTTGGAGGAACAAGATGACTGTGATACAGATGATGAGGAGGAGGGTGACAAACAGTAATCAGAAGGAGATGACCAACAAGAACCAGATGAGGAGGCCATGGACCAAGACATGCACTCAGAATACCAAAAGGAGGAAAATCAAGCTACTTCCTCAGGTAGCTCAAACCAGGATTCTAGTTCGGCTTCAGATTAGCCTAGGTGCCTTTCTCTCTCTTGTTTTTTGTTTTCCTAGCATATTAGTTTTCTGAATTTGCTCAGCACAGTGGTACTGCATTGGCTAGTTCAATGCATGGACATTTTCGGGACTTTACCAGTGCCTTTTGTTATTATGTATGTATTTCAAGCAAGATGGCTCTCTACCTAAGTGCCCATGATACTTTATGGTTATAATTAGTCCCTGAACTATGTATCTTTTACTCTTATTATATATATAATACTCGGCCTTGACCCCTTAATGATAAAAAAATAAAATAACACTTCCCAAAAGAATATACTCGATTTGGATATAATAAATAGTTTTACAATATTCACATTATCTTTTCCAGTGATATATATATAAAAAAAATGGATATACAACTTACAATGTTTACAAAGACTGTAATTCTAACTTTTCTAGGCAAAAGAAAATAAATTGTAATTTTTCTGGGCAAAAGAAAACATATTATAATAATCACTACATTTTATATTGCTGAAAGAAATTTACTTTAAATAAAACATATCATTCCATATATTCAAGATACAACTGAATAGAATCAAACCGACACTTTTGCAATCCTTCCCTTCCTTTGACTGTTCTAATCATTCAGTAAGGAAAATATATAGAATTTCAAGAAGAGAACCTGTAATTATCGATTGGACTTGCAATTAATTGGACCCCTCAAAAACACTTACAAAATTGATTCTTCTCACCATTGTTGCAGTTGTCATCATGGTCTTTGTTCACCAATCATAGAAAACATAGATTTAAATTAGGAAACAGTGAGATTTTATTGATTTCTCTTCACAAAAACTCAACAACACTTTTCCGTCAACCAAGGAAGGAATATATTGAGTTCAAAACATCCGTGAAATGGCTCCTAACTTTCATTTGAACCAAAGAGACCATTAGGACCGAAATGAAAAAAAATGCTTAAATGTTGTCAATGTTGTCATGACAACATTAACACCTTTTGTCATCATTTACCTTTCGAACCTTCCCCATACCAAGAACTCATTCTAATGACCATAATTGGTCCAAAACACCATACCATCCCTATCCTAGACCCCTAGTGACCCTTTGATCATATTTGACCAATAGGCTTATAAATTCCTTATTGGATCATTGGCCTTACAAATGTGTCAAATTGATTTCCAAAGTTCCCTAGATGGTCCAAAAAACTTATTAAATTTCATTATGAGTTGAGAACCTTCAAATGGTTCTATATATGGAAGGTGGAGTGCTGACTATGATAGTGCCCAAGCAACACGATTATCAACCTAAGTTCAAAAAAATTGAGATCTATAATTATTCACTAGTCCTCAATAATGTTTTGTTAGGGTTTACCAATAAAATATGATACTGTGACGACACCGAATGCAAAACATTTGAATTAAAAAATCAGTTAAAAAATTAGTTTTGTTTGATCTCTGATATAAGTTTATTAGCTCTCACCAAATAATTAAGGATTATTGATTGTATTAGTTTTATAATCAAGCTTTGTAAGATTTTTGCTTTTAACAAATATATCGTTAATAACTCAAAAATATGGAGTGGCTGGAACTTAATCCATCAATATACATAGATTAACAAAAGGATAATTGAGATTGATTAAGTCAATTAGCAATTGCGTGTAATTGGTAAATTTAGAATTTAGAATTTCAAAGATTAGTCGATTCTAAGCAATAAGTGGTTTAATACTAGTGTATATAGAATTGGAGTAAAAAAAGATTAAGTCACCCATTAGTAAAAGTTTGATTGTTAAGCCAATTCGCAATTGCTTGTATAACTTAATTCTAAATTTAAAATTGAAAATTTAAAGTTGTTCTAAAACAACAATGAGAATATCACTAGTACATGTAAAATTACAAAATAAAACTAGTATAAATATGTTGAATATTAATAATAGATATTAATTCAAATTATTTTATTTATGTTAAATTTTTTATTTTTATTTGATTTTATTCTCCTAATCAGAGGAGGTATCCCCATAATGCACCCTCACATTCATTTTAAACTCTATGCCCTAGCATGCCCCCATAAATAAAAGAATCAAACCCTCGTGTAGAATATGGGAAGAGAGGTGTTTTCACATGCACATGCAAAATGTGATTAAGTTAAGATAACAAATAGACAAAAAAGGATATACACTTGCTCTGCCTGAAATGATGAAGGACGCCAAAGTGATTGTTGAAATAGTGAAGTACTAGAGTAATTTTGAAAGAGAAGTTGTATTGATATAACTTGGTTAACTGATTAATAAAAGGATCTCTTTTAGTATCTAATTTATTAATTTTTAGAATTATTATTTTCATCTATTCTATTTTTTATTAAGTAAAACAAGTTTTACATGGCTCCTGAAACCCACAACAAAATAAAAGTCTTGAGAAAGTCAAATAAACCAATCAAAGTATAACAACCGTAAGTAGCAAGGATAGACCACCACAGGGCCGAACATGAGAAAATAAAGAAAAAAAGAAAAAATAGAGAAAACAGTTATGCCAAGCTCCTGAGCATAACCACCATGTTATTTTCAAGGGTTTCCATCAGTTGAACCGTATCTTTAAAATTCTACACTTGGGAGCCTTACAGATCAGTTTTCTCCCTATTCTTCTTCGTTCTTGCCTTGGTTCTCTTCCCTGGACCTTCCGTCTACTCCTTGTCTTCCTTCTTAGTCCTCAGATCAATCTTGGGATTCATATTTTCTTCCATCTTTTTAATCAATAGTTTCAGATTTTTGTTGGATGTCTTAAGGTTATTAAAATTTTTCTCTACCACTCCCTTAAGGGTCTTTTCCAGACTAATCATTTTGGACTCCATGTTCTTGACCCTGGTATCCAAGCTTGGAGAGTTCTCTATTATCTTTTCCGTATTGCCCAGACCCTGAATTTTTGCCTTGATGTCCTCGATCTCATGGTAGAGCGACTTAAAAGACCGAAACTGATCCAGCATACTATTTTTTGTGTTGTTGAGAAAATCCATGTCCATCTCCTTGGCTTTGTCACTAAGAACAACTAAAGCAAGGTCAATCAATTCTTCCTTATGGACTTTTCCTTCTTTTTCCTCTAGAATTTGTGGAAAAATGACTTCCCTAATAATGCTAATATGCACAGTGTTAATATTAAAATTTCTCCAAACCTTTTTGCCCCTACCGGTGTCCTGACTATGATACTCCTCACCAGAGGTTTCTTCTATCTCATCAATCCTTATGGATGATTGATTGGTGCCCTTCTCATCTATTTCTTTAGTCTCAGGGGGTTGAGTTTTCATCTTAGTACCTAGGGTTGGGGAGGAGGGGATTTTTCCTTGCTGATGGTGATGTCAACCGATAGGTGGCCAGAGAGGTCCTGCATAGGTATAGGAGAGCCCTCCATTTCCTGTTCCTACTTTTCCACTAGATCCAAAATAGGGTTTCCCACTTCTTTTGAAATCATTTCTTCCTCCTTTTCATTATATTCTTCCTCTGAATTAGCTTCCTTCCTATCCTTCTTTTTGGGGGGAATTCTCTTTTCATGACTTTCAGAGGCTGTTTCTTGGGAGGAGAGCCCTTGCCTAGATTGTAGACATCAACCTCCTCACTGTCATCCAAAGGGATGCCCATAGAAGAGCCAGAGGGGACATAATCTGAGACATAGTTTTCACTCATAGCCTTGCTAGCCCCAATTTCCTTGCCCATGATTTGGGTTTTAAAGAATTCATATCATAGAAGGATAAGTCCTTCATGCAGGGCAGGATTTGCAATTTTCTTATCTCTAAAACTAGTTATATTCTTATTCATAGAACATAAGAGATAATACGGAATGGAAATTTTGACATCATGACTAAAATGATTAAGCAAGACAAAATGATAAATTCGGATTGTGTCAAACCTAGTATCGAGGGTAATGTAGTAGCAGAGAGCCTTCAGAACATACTGCCAGAGCATCTTCAGACTCCCGGGGAGGTAGTAGGTGCCCGCTTTGACAATGGCGTTCATCTCCGTATCATCCCTCCGTATCAATAATCAATTATTATCTATTTATTTGACCATAATAATTAGCATAATTTTTACTATGTTTTCTCATAATTTTCAACCATTCTAAAACTCATGATATCATTAAAAAAATATTTTTGAAGACTTAAGATAAATTCAGACCATTAAAAACAACTATACCTTTTCAACTTTGCCTCTCATTACACCTTTCTTTCCTACACCAGTACACACATAGGCAAAAACTATGCATTTATACATCCAAAAATTCACTCACAATAGATAAGGTAGCCTGATCATATAACTCACTTTTCTATATAGGTTTGTACCAAGAACTTGGAACGTAATTTAAATAAATACAATTTTGACGCATTAATTTCTGTCTGCAGATTTAATTTCTTAAGTTCATTCTAGAATTAAACTACTCAATTCTAACAATAGTATTAGACTTCTAAAAGTAGATAACTGATCAATATTCCTGTTAGTTGTACTTTGGTAGACTGTAACTTCACGTCTATTCTCATTAAACCTTAATTCATCCTCATTGAATGCCCTACAAAATATTAACATTGAAACTTATAAACGATATGAAAATCTCCCAATTCATTACAATTATTCTTACAAGCTTTCAAATTGAAAGCACGATAAATCTATAAGAAATTGTTTACTTCCTACATATGAAAATCATTTCCAGCTTTACTCAAATCTACATATGAAAAGCAATTTCATCTTTACTCAAAATCTACTCACACAATTAAATCAATTTCCACATGAATAATCAATATATTTCCATATTAATTCGCTATTACTATTATCAATTCAAAATTGCTCAGTTTAGAGCTTACATGGATAAGAGGCCCTAATTTCATTTTTTGATTATCTTTTTTTTTTCTAAAAATTATTTAAAATAAGAATTTTTCATTAGAGTATAATTTCATTATGATGAAATTGGCACATTAATAGTGATTCCTATTTAATGTTAAGTTTATTTTAAGAGAATATTGTAGTGTAATTATATATCAACAAATGTTTTGTTTTATTATGAGGTGACTAATTTCAAAGGCATTCTCAAGAAATTTTTTTTGGAGATGGATAGTGACATCGATGACCTCAGGAGGAAGGTCCAGAGGCTTGAAGACCACAACAAGCTGACCAACAAATTTGCCCTCAAAATCATGAGAAACTCAGCCACTACTTTATGTCTTGTGCAGGAGAAGCTTGCTGGAGGAGCGCTGTCGGAGGATGAAGACAACAAGGATCTCTTCCAATTTTTGTTGGAAGAGTGGTCAAATACGCTGATGTCTAAGTAGTTGGGGGGCAAAAAGTAGTTAAAATGGGGGTCTTTATTTTGCTCAATTACTGGTCGGTTTCCCCCGGTGTTGTTTTTGGGGGTTTTGTCAATTGCTACTATTTTAAGACTAGCCCAGTGTGGCTCTGGTTTGCTTACAAACTGAACATTATTAGCTGTAGGTTTGATTTTGTTTCTTTGCTTGCTAGCATCGTGATTTTTGTGTTTGATAGGGGAAAGTATGTTTAGAGTCTTGGCTTCATTGCTTCAATGTTGTTTGCTTTTGTGGAACTCTCTTTCGGTTAGTGCCATTAACATGCTGTTAATGTGCCTCTAGTCTCTGTTTTGGGCCAGCACCCTCTTGTTGCTTTTATCTATCAAAAACAAATGTTTTGTTCATCTCCTTTTTTATTACATATTCCATTTTATTTATGTACATATATTTATCATTTCTTCTATGCATATATTTTTTTCCCCTCATTTACTATACTTACTTAACAAAATCTGTATTAATAAAATTAAAAAACTGATTTTAAGATTAAGCATTAAAAAAATAAAATTAAAATTAAATATTAATTTTTTAATTAAAAATTCTAATTGCAACCCTAATCATAAATGAAAAAAATATAAACATTAAAAATAAAATTTATATTCAATTTTAATAAAATAAATCATATCTTTTAAATTTTATTTAACTTAAAAAATATTTTAAATTTCACTATTTGAAAAACCATAATTTAATGTTAAAATTCATTTTCCCAAACTTATAAACTTTTATAAAATTTGTAAAATCTAACACATTGTAATATGTTTCTGATTAAAAGTCTTATAAAAATAAACTTAAAATTTCAATAGAATTTGTATTGATTTTCTAAATTATAAGCATACTCCCTGCTGTAAAAATTTGGTGGAGTATATCTGTGTTTTAAAGTATTATAATAAAACATAAGATCTCTACGTCTATTTTATATTATTTAAACACTGCTCGACTAGAGCGAAACGGTTAAATTAACGCGTTACGAATATTTTGCCTGTTGGGAAACGTGTGGAACAAATTTGGGCATCATATATATATATAGACACCTCAATCTAGCATTTATGAATCATCCAGAGAGATAACGCGTGTACGCAGGAGTAGTTTTTTCTATCGATTTGGCGTATTCTTACAAAATGTCTGATATAGAGTACTTATGTCCTGTAGTCCCGATAGCGTATAATGTTGGGAATTCTGATGTTGGGAGTGTCTGGAACGAAATGTCTGATAACCGTGAAGCCCCCAATATGCCGAATGTAGAGCAATTACGGCCTGAATGTCTTCCATATAGAGCAATAGACGCCGTCCACGATGGCTTGAGAAAGTCTTCTTATGTCAAACCGCCCTCTCCATTTCCACAGATCGATTGGAAGGAAACTCGGGATGCTCATATCTTCAATGTTGACATTCCTGGTATTTATTCATTTATTTATTAGGGTTTCGTTTTCGTTACGATTTTGCTTCAATGAATTCTGTCTTTAGATTGACGAAAATGGAATATGATTCTGTCTGGGTTTTTCGTTGCAGGCGTGAAGAAAGAGGCGGTGAAAGTACGAATGGCAGAAAATGGAATTGTGGAAATAAGCGTTGAACGAAGGAAAGAGGAAGAAAGCGGAGATGAGGAGGAAAAATATCACTGTTTTGAACGTTTTAAGGGGAGTTTCGCGAGGCGTTTCAGGGTATCGGAGGATGCGAAGGTGGATGAGGCGAAAGCAAGCATAGAAGGTGGAGTGCTGACTGTGATAGTGCCCAAGCAACACGATTATCAACCTAAGTTCAAAGACATTGAGATCTACTATTATTGAATCCTCCTCAATAATGTTCTGTTAGGGTTTACCAATAAACTATGATAGTGTGAAGACACCGAGTGTAAAACTTTTGAATTAAAAAATCAGTTGAAAAACTGGTTTTGTTTGATCTCTGATAAAGGAATAAGTTTATTAACTCTCACCAAATAATTCGGGATTATTGATTGTATTAGTTTTATAATCAAGCTTTGTAAGAGTTTTGCTTTTAACAAATCTATCCTTAATAAGTAAAAAATATGGAGTGGATGGAACTTAATCCATCAATCTACAGAAATTAATAAAACGATAATTGAGATTGATTAAGTCAAGTAGCAATTGCGTGTAATTGGTAAATTTTAAATTTAGAATTTAAGTTAGTCGATTCTAAACAATAAGGGGTTCAATAAGGGGTTTACTACTAGTGTATAAAGAATCGGAGTAAAAACAAATTAAGTCATCTATTAGTAAAAGACTGATTGATAAGTCAATTCGCAATTGCTTGTATACCATAATTTTACATTGAAAATTGAAAATTTAAAGTTTAAATTTGATCTAAAACAATAATGAAAATAATGCAAAAATTGGAAATTTAAAGTTTAAATTTGATCTAAAACAATAATGAAAATAATGCAAAAATTGAAAATTTAAAGTTTAAATTTGATCTAAAACAATAATGAAAATAATGCGAAAATAACACTAGTGCATGTAAAATTACAAAATAAAACATAAAACTAGTATAAATATGTTAACTATTAATGATAGATATTAATTGAAATTATTTTATTTATTTTAATTTATTTTAAATTATAGTCATTAATGATATTTAAAATTTATTGTATCTATAATTTTAATAGAATTTTTAAAATTTAATTATATACATCTAATTTATTTTATTTGAAAAGTTCTCATCTAATTATGTTATGTTTATAATTAATATTTCTATTTTGACAGGTAAATTATTGTCAACTTAATGTAAGAGTTTGTCTTACCATTAACACACACAATTACGAGCAAGATAACTTTTTACTCTAAGATTGACAGTCTTGATCTAATATTGCATTCTTAATAAGTTTATTAGGCTAATTAGAACCATATAATTATTTTTAATATAACTAGTTTGTATGATGACAAACATTGATTAATATAATTTACTAATATAATGGTATAAAATGTGTTTTTCTTTAATCAAGTAGAAGTAGATACTAATCAAGCATAAATAATAAGAAAAGATAAGAAATAAAAAGAACAAGCCCATAACAAAGGGTTGTCATGGACATAGACAATAATACTCTCCTTTCTAAGGTCAATGATGAGGAGGTTCGTAAGGAAATGTTCTCTATGGGACCCTATAACGACCCTTGCTTGGATGGTTTCCCCCTGACTTTTTCTAAGCATTTTGGAACATTGTTGGATTCAATGTGACTAGAGTGGCCTAAGACTTGTTTAGAACTAAGAAAATCCTTAAGCAGCTTAACGACACCTATATTTTTATGGTCCCTAAGTGTGTGGAGCTCAGAGTTATGGAGGACTTTAGACCATAAGTCTCATTAATACACTCTATAAAGTCTTCTTGAAGAACATGGTCAACTGAATCAAATCTCTTCTCAATGAGATTATCAGTCCTAACCAGAAGGGATTTGTCCTTGGAAGGAAAATTATGGACGTATCCATTACCACCCATGAGATCCTGCACTCCATTGACCATAGTAAGGCTATTGGGATGGCTCTCATGCTTGATATCTCGAAAGCCTATGACAAAGTCAATTGGAATTTTCTCTAGAAGGTTTTAGTTTCTTTTGGTTTTTCTCAAGATTTTATTTTTCTTATTAAGGCCTGTATAAAAATTGTTAGATTATCAGTGTTGTTCAATGGAAAATCGGGTACCAAATTCATATCAAGTAAGGGACTCCGCCAAGGGGACCCCCTTTCTCCCTACCTCTTTATCCTTCTTGCTAAGGTCTTGGGGTGTAACATGATCCAGTTGGTCCAATCCAGAGAAATTGAGGGAATTAAACTGAAAACTACCCTACCCCCGTCGGTTCTGCCAAAGTTCATGGATGATACCCTCTTCTTTGGAACCTCTTTAGTTAAGGAAGAAAGGACGTGGAAAATGATGCTTGATATGTATACTAGTGCTTTGGGACACCAGATTAACTATAAAAAGGAATAATGTTCTTTTTCAACATTGACCCTTTAGTACAGGGAAAAATCTTGAAGATTCTGGGCTACTAGGTTGATACTCTCCCTGCCACTTACCTTGGTCTCCCATTGACTGTAAAAAATATGAAGAATGAATTCTCAAACGTCATACTGGAATGAACCCAAAAGAAGCTGGCAAGATGGAAAGGTAAGCTCCAACTCCTTGCTGCTTCCCTTCAAGGCATACCTGTGTATTTCCTTTCTATCTTTAAAATCTCTAGTTTCAAGGCTGATAAGCTGGAAATAATACAACACACCTTCCTTTGGTCTGGATTTGAGGAAAAGAAGCATCTCCACTTGGTTAGTTGGGACAAGGTTTGCTTACCTAAATCACTAGGTGGTTTAGGTATAAGAAAAATTTACAACCTTAATAGGGCTTTGCTATCCAAGGTTGCCTGGACCATGGTCAAGGGATCTGTTGAGTGGTGCAAAATTATGGAGGCTAAGTACCTAGATGGTGCTCTTTTTTGTAAAATCTTTATGTGCTATGGAAAGCACCTTCATAGGGTTAGTTTCATCAAATAACTCAAAATATGAATTAAATTACCACAACTAGCAATCTAAATAAGCAAGATAAATGATAAATGAGCACTCTATGCCTCTCTAATTATAGATGCTAATGAAAAGCTCTTAGCAAGCTTCCATTAGTGACAATCCTAATATGAGAAATTATGATAAAAAAGATAAAACAATTAATTCCAAAAGAAATTAGTCTAATTAGCTCCTAGATTTGCCTTTCTAGCTTAAAATTGCAAGAGGTTTGATGCTATTCAAATAATTATGGATGATTATTTATTTAATTATGCCTTAGTTTTATATATTTTTGCAAGGGTAGGGGGTGGAGTTGATTTGATCATGGTTTGATTAGGGTTAAGTTCATGGTTCCACCTTTGGAGACCATTTAAATATTTTATCCTCAAAGCTTGGGACAAGAGGACAAAATGGGTGGACAAGATTCTTTCCCCTTATGTGTGATGGAGATTCAATGTGAGCTTGATCCATGTGAGCTTGGTCTTCAAATCCTATTGGTTGATGCCTTCCTCCCATTTGGTGGTTGAGGAAGATATGATTTAATTAATTGAATTTAATTAATATGTTTAGCCATGTATACCCCTTGAATGGGTTGATTTGATTTGAATGGACTATGAAATTAATTAGATTAATCGCACAATGTATTGATTTATCATGGGGTAAGTCCACAAAGATGGGGGACCAAAAGGGGGTATAAGATGCCACTTTTTCTTGAAATCAGAAAACTCTGAACATCAACAAGAAATTCAAAATACTTATACTCAAAATTTTAAAATGCGACAAAAATAAGAGTTGTAATACTCTAAATCTAGTTCCTAAACTACTAACTTTTTTTTAAAATGGTGTAGATTAAGGCCCTCAAAAAGGGAGAGCACAAAAAGTGGTCCTATTTTTTGTGAAAAAATATAACATAGCGTCTGGTGTGCTCCACCTAAAATGTTAACTTTCTTTTTGAATTTTTTTGATCACTCTAGTGAGAAGTTAGCTAACACCACGTAGTTTATCCTAGAATTTTTTCGTAATTTTTTTATGAATGTATAATTTCTACTAAATTTACAAAGTGCACACAACCTGAAAACATGAAATTTCTTTGTGCTCCCCCTAGAAATAATTTAAAACTAATAGAAAATCAAATTTTCTTTATTTTAATGTGTGTATAATGGAGTCTAGTTAAAAAAATCTAACTTGTTACAAAATTTGATGAATGAGCCAAAATCTATGCCCAAAATACTACATGTTGGTTTTTAACAAAAATGGACATACACACAAAATAAATTAGAGTTGTAAACTTAACATAATCAAAATTCAAAATAAATTATATGCTTATATAGCTAACAAAGAGATCTTTAATATCATGTCGTCTGATTTTTATGTTCTTGTGCCTCAAGTAAACCTGATGAGGAGCACACAAAAAAAGATGTCATTTTTTTTATGTCTTCTCGAAAACATGTCCCGGGCCTATTTGAATCGTCCAAGCCTTTGGATTGGATCTCCAAGGAAAATCCAAGCCTTAGGACTGGTAAATTCCAATGCCTTACAAAGCACATGCACCCTAAAGGGTGTGCGCCCTATAGGGTGAGGGCACTAATGAAATCTATGACTTCCATAAGGTGTGCACCCTATGAAAGTCATAGATTTCAATAGTGCGCTCACCCTATAGGGCATGCACCTTATTTAAGTCATAGATATAAATACTCTCCCATACTCTCTCTCTCTCTCTCTCTCTCTCTCTCTCTCTCTCTCTCTCTCTCTCAATCTCCTTCCCCTTCTTTCCTACTCCCTCCCTTTCCCTCTCTCTCTCTCTCTCTCTCTCTCTCTCTCTCTCTCTCTCTCTCTCTCTCATTTCTCCCTTTTTCTTGTTTTACATAGGGTGCATGCCCTATAGGGTGCACACCCTATTTAAGGGTATGCATAACACTTTTTAGTTTTGTATAGGGCGCATGGGCTATAGCGTGCTCACGCTATGCAAAACTAAAACAAATGGTCTTCTTTGCCAAGAATCTCATGAAAGAGGCCCACTTTTTCTGTATGATGTCTGAGTTTTGCGTGTTATCCGTCAAGTATTCACTTTTCATAGTGTTGATAGTGACCAAGAATCATATTCTATCAATTTGCACCATCTTTTTGTTTAAAAATCAACATCGAATTGTGAAGGTCAATTATTATCACCAAAATTTATCGATTGAGATAACTTTTTTTATTTTTTTATGTCAAATGTGAATAAAGAGTTTTTTGGTTTATAATTGGTATGAGATAGACTTGTTCAATACATAATTTGATATAATTGTAATAAATTTATATTATAATTTGTCATATTGTAAGAGGTTTATATTATAACTTGACTTATTATTTTAGATTTATATTATATTTTTAAAATTGTAATCAATTCATATGTAGAAATCATCATCATGCCAAGTAAACGAGCAAATAATTTAACACTAGAAGAGCATGAAAGAGACAAAGAGAAGAAAAGGGAAAGAATGAGACAACTTCATGAACAAAAAAAATTAGATACCATACAAGAACATTTTTCTTTGGATGAGGAACATGAAACATAAATATAAAGTGAGAGAGAATTGGAAATGGAAACAAGAAGACAATGAATGAGAAACTTGCGTGCAACAAGAAAATTGAATTATGAAGATGTGGGGACATCATCTATGAGTTCCCAAGTTCAAGAGACATCATCATCCAATGTTGGAGGCACACCAATGTATCATGTTGAAGGGACACCATTGTCTACTTTCGAAGGTGGAGGCACACCAATGTATCATGTTGAAGGCACATCATTGTCTACTTCCGAAGGTGTGGGCACACCATTGTCAAAATCCCAAAGTGGAGGTACACAATTATATCATGTTGAAGGCACACCATTATCTACATCCGAAGGTGTAGGCACAACATCGTCTCATGTTGAAGGCACACCATTATCTACATCCCAAGGTGTAGGCACAACATCATCTCATGTTGAAGACACTCAAGATGGTACACAATTCACACATAATGTTTTTTATGCTCCTAGAATTATTTATAGAAAGCTAATATATTTGATTGATATTGATACTAACATTTTGCAAGAAATGCCTGACAAGATTCCCAAGTGTACTTGTCAAAGAAATTCTAATCGTATTTGGAGATCATTTTTTGAGAATTTAAACATGATAGGAAGATGTCAACTATTTGTTGAAATGATGAGAAATTTGAAATTTAGGCCCATTATGAAGATTCTTGGGCTAAGAATGATGGATGAGTCAAGTGAAAAATATATTGTAAAGAATCTAATGACTGCATATGAGAGTGTGGGTTCTACATCATGCATGAAAGATAGTAATGTCACATGACATGTACTTACATCAACGATAGTAAGCACTCAAATGAAGAAATCTTGACTCATTAGAAAGAAAAGAAAAATATTGAAAATAAGTAGAAAGTCTCTAATGAGAGCCCTGGGAAGGCATCAAAGAGTGGAAGATCCAAATAGAAATGAGTTATGGTTATTTTCTGGTAGACTACCACAAAAAGATAAAGCAATTGTTGAAGCTTTGAAATCTTTGATTGAAGAATTTTGGAAGAATAATACATGGGTATCTCCTAATCAAAGAGATGGTGTAAGGAGGATTGGTAGTCAGATTCATGTTCCACATCCAAGATATTTTTTGTATTCAACTCAGACACAATTCTTTGCAAAATTTATGCATATGTATCCTCAAATTAAAATTAGTCAGAGATATTTTGAAATGTGTAAACCTTTTTATGTGAAGATAAATCACACACGCACAAATTTTTATTGTAGGGTACATATTACATTTTTTAACCATTTTGAATTTTATAGGAATATATGTGTAGATTTGCTATCTAACAATGTTTTGTAGGATTGCAACATAAATGTCCCACCTAGATCTTCAAGGGAATTAATATCTACCCTTTTATGTAAAAGAGTGGATGGTCAACAATTTTAGAAGCTCCAATGCTTGAATGGTACATGCATAGATTGTGGAGGTTTGCGACGTTTTCCAATTTGTCAACATATGGAGAGTACGCATGCAATCGCTAATGAAACAATGGAATTTGAAAAATAGAAGACTGTGACATACAATCTAAAAGATGGAAAAGAGGCTAAAGACATCATTTAGTAATTGAAAAAATTGTAGTGTATCAGTTCATGGACATTTTTTGTAAACAAATTATTTATGAGTATGCAAGGCACATAGAGCGCGATGGTTGGATATGCATTTCAAGTTGTGCAAGGACACATTCCCACTTGATAACATTGTTTCAATTGTGTACTTTGTAGAGAACTACACACTACAACCACAAAATGAGGTGCAAGCAAAGTATTATAGTTCTCAATAGGTTGCTATATTTGTTCATATAACATTCATGCATGCACCAGACAGTATAGAGGAGAACATGAAGATATTGAGGGAGTATCATATTTATATCAGCAATGATCGCTCACATTATACAAAGTTTTTAGACGGTTTCTTTCAACTATTTTATGGTCATTTGGCAAATAGGAGCATAAAATATCATCGACATATCATATGGTCAGATAATTGTGCATCACAATTTAAGAATTCTCGGATGTTTTATTGGTTGTGCAGGATGCATATGATTACTGGAATTCAATATATGTGGAATTTCACAAAGGCCAATCATGGAAAGGGAGAGCATGATGGTGTAGGTGCTTGTATTAAAAGAGCCTTAACACGTGAAGAATTAAAGTACAAAGAGAAAGAAACGTTATCGAATGTGGGATGTATTGTCCAGTGGTGCAATGCTACAATGGGTCTAGGTAATGAAGGTGAGTCTACGGTTCATATATTTTTTTGGATGATGGATGAAATTAATAGTGCACCATATGAGGATTGTTGTACATTGACACGATCGACTGAGCTACACTCTTTTAGAAGTTGTAATGCAGGTTCATAGAGTATCCACACACAACATATGGTGTGCTTTTGTTCATCATGTGTAGATTAGGATTGGGATGGGTGTGAGTCAAAGGAATGGGTTAACGAATGGTATACATGTATTTTGAGTCCAATTGCCTCCTATGATCCACATGAATCACTACAACTGATAGAAATGGAATCATCCATTGACTTTGATCGCTTATCTGATCTAGTACAACTAGGTAAAATTTTCCACGTACAAATAATCTCAAATTTAACTATACTTTATCATAAATATTTAGTAAACTAATGTCTTCATTATGTTTATCTCATTACAGGTCATGTTTTTGTTCTTATTGCACCCGAAGACAATGAAGAAGGGACATATTATTATTTGTGGCATTGTGTTGAGGCAAAAAAAAATTTGGATCACTCAGTTATCAATGGTGAAGAATTAGAATACCCTATAGGAGAAATGGTTGTAACTGGTACATGGCTTAGATAGTATGCTATGAAGAACCCTAGGTTGTAGTTGTCCAAGGATTGGGAGACACACAAATAGATTCTTCATTATTCAAACCTCATCGTTGCATGAAATGTCCACTTGATCATGTTAGGCCAGTTTTCTGCCATAGCGAAAATCCTATGAAAATGGCCTATTGCCTTGCAAGTTTTCTTGATATACCCTTTGTCCTGTGTTCCTTGTATTGTCACCAGATTCTAGTCAAACCTGCATCTCCTAATTCGCCAAATCCTAAAAGTTATTCAAAGTTTAAGGTCTGCAGGAAAATTCTTTAAAATCTACCTCAGTGTCGAAAACCCACAGTGTTTTTGAAAATCCACGTTGTTTTCGACCTGTGTGTTGTTTTTGACTTTATGCTTCCTATTTGGTTAGCTTATCTTTTGGCATCAGAAACCCATGTTGTTTTCGGCTCCCTTGTTTGCCTCTTGGTCTATCCAAAATTTTTGTGTGAAAACTCTATGTGTTTTCGACACTGCGCTCCTGCCCTGATTGATGTTGTTTTTCTCTAACTGCGCAAGTCCGACCGTGTGGTGGGTCCAGCTTCTACCCTATTGGCTGTCGCATGGCCGCATGTCAGACTTTTCTGACATACGATCATGCGACCCCTTGCCACGTGGCCATGTGGGTCCCGGTCCTATGCGGCTGCTTGGCGGTTTACTTTTCTAACAGTGTAGGTGCGATGGTGGTGGGACCTGGTTTCCAGATTGGGCAGAGGGTCCTGATGTGTCAGAGCATCAACAGTTGTCATTAAAGCGCAATGGTTTTGTCAGGGCCATGCGCTTTTACGATAACCGTCTGATCCTCTGAAGGGGTGAGGCTTCTTGCGGTGATGGTCCCGGAGGCTGACATGTGGCAGCCTGTGATTAGCTATCACATGGTCACATAACCCATTTTTGGGCTATGTGATCATGCGACCACTTGCCACATGTCCCTGGGGCCCATCAGCAGGGTGGTTGCAGTTTGGTGATCGCAGTTTGGTGGTCAAGTGCGGTGATGTGGTGGCTTCCTATTGGCTGTCGTATGATGGCATAGCCTTTCTCTCAGCTATGTGATCATGCGACCAGGTGACACATGTCCTTGGTAGTGCGGTGGCGGTTGCAGTACCCCTTGTCATTGCGGTGATGGTTGCGGTGTTGTTACCGGTGGCGGTTAGTGTTTGCGGGCTGTCGCATGTCCGCATAACCCATTCTCGAGTTATGCGATCATGCGACCAAGCATAAAATGGAGCCCGATTCTTGTGGTGGTAAGGTTCATGACAGTGCAGTTGCGCAACTAAGGGCGAACAGGTTGAAGAACATCAAACCCGCGTAATGCAAAGTGACCGTTGCGAATCAAATTTTGAATTCTTGAGAGTTGCAGTGGCAGGAGGTACCTGGTTTTAATGCTTTTGGGGTGGATTTTTATTGGTTTGGTGGCACCAGTGATTGCAAGGTGGTCCAAAGGCCTATTACTTGATTGCATGGAGACTTTTATGCTGTATGAGGGACTATTTTGTGCTCGGCAGGTGTGTTTGCAAGTGGCTGATTTGACTGGCTCTCATGGTTCTACCTAGTGTTTTGTACTGATTGTCATAATTGTAAGATCTATTTGAGATCTCTCTCTCTAGGTTGTCTTTGTTTCCTGCTCATGTAGTAGTTTTGATTGGTGTGCCCTAGCTATCCGTAGCTTGTTGCAACCTATCATGGGTTTCCAAGGCAGCTAGTGGTATAAATAGTGGAATTTTTGACTATGTCTGGGTTTTGAATTTTGTCAGTTCCAGTGAAAGTTTCTTCTCTGCAGGTTTCCCTTTCTCTCTGCATATAGGGTGTTTTGTTTCCATTGTTGTTTAAGGGAATATAATGCATGTTGCAGGAGATTTGTCTTATGTATGAGGACTCAATGTATTCTTACCGTCACTAAGCTATCTCCATTTGAATTCTGGATTCATTAATCACATATCAAGGGTATCTGGTTTTTCTGCTTGTATTGCCTAAGCATTTGCAAGTGGAGTTATCTTCACAGAGGTAACTAGTTCAGGGTTAGTGTTTATGCATGTATGAGCTGAAATATCAAAGATAGGTCATGTTTGTCTTCCAGTGGATGCTAGTCAATGTATTGTCTGATTTATAGGTCTCTTCTAAGGGGAGGGTTAAAATCCTTTGAATGCATAATAGCATGTTTGAATGCACAAGTGGGTGTTAAGTTGAGGCTTGGTCATGGTGTGTGATTAATGTCAGGCATCAACACATTGAGCATATTATTTTCTTATTTCATAGCTATCTCTTGCAGTAAGGTATTTGACTCTGTGGCCCAATGGATAAGGCACTGGTCTATCAGAGACTTAGGGCATCTTAGGGGACCTTTCAATCATCTTTAAAATCATTTCATTTCTATCCCACCCTTTCCCTTTCAAGTTGTTAGTGTAGGTTTCTGGTTTTCATACTCACTTCATGCAAGTTGGGCTATTGCATGAGATATTGGCTTCATTGAGGTACAGGATACCTAGAAGAGTTTGAAAATCATTCCACAGTCAGTTACCTGCAGGCCTGTAGTATGACACAAGGTAATATATGTGTGTAGATGAGGTACACCCACCTGAGTGATGTGGAGCTCAAAGTGTAGAAGGATCTCTCTTTGATCCTTGTCAGTTGGCCCTTTTTCCTATTAGTTTTGGAGTGTTGAGTGAATGTGACACTAGCCCTGTCAATCCTGATGCCAAGCTGACCTTTGGGGAAAAAGATCACCAACAAGATGGCGACTCTACTGGGGATCAGAATAAGTTACTAATAAGAGCATCCCAGAGTCTTGTTGTATTCAGTTTGGGGAAGAGTCTTATGTGTTTTCCAATCTAAGAATTATTTTTCAGATTTACAAGTGTGCTACCTGGATTTTCTGATTGATTTATGTATGGCTTTGATGTGGGAGTGCTTAGAGTCTATTGGTGTTTCAAGACAGGTCAGTAAAAGTTATGTCCTCTGAAGAGAGGTGGCAACTCTATGCTAGAAAGGACCTGAGTTGTGAAGTTTTGTTGGGACTTCAGTCAAATAAGAAGAAGGTAGCAGCATTCAGCAGGGTGATCCAGGTATTCTCCATAAAATTTTTTATGTATATGCATGGTCCTTATCAAATAGTTTTGTCATTAAGAAAGGACATATAAGAATGAAGTATGTAGGAAAGATTTAGTGACAAAAGAATGATCAATTCAAGTATAGATTTCCTATCATTGGTCTTGAAGATTTTCAAGTAGGTGTGTAATAGTTGTAGCCAATGATGGATGTTTACAGGGTTTCTTTTTTCAGAGCTTATGCACCATTTTGTTATGATGGCATACCTGGTTTCCCTAATAAGATTCCTAATAAAATCAGGGGATACTTGCCTAAGTTTAATAGGAACCAGTATCAGTTAGCAAGAAAACATGTTTAGTGCTTTACTGATGTGATGAATGATTTTGAGGTTTTCCATGAAGACCTTTGGATGAAATTCTTTGTTCAAACTCTAGAGGGTGATGCTAGAGACTGGTTTTCTTTCATGTCGGCATGTTCTATTTCATCCTGGAGTGAGATGCATTCGGCCTTCATGGAGCAGTTTGGAGAAAGGGTAAGCATATCTGATTCTTATGATAAGCTTTTAAAGATTCATATTGAGAAAGATGAACCTATCCCTCAGTTCAATATCAGATTTGCAAAAGTTTTGAATAAAATCCCTGAAGGTTATAGACCCAATGACCAAGTGTGTGTAATGTCTACTTTGATGCATTTGATAAGAAAATGAATTACTTGTTAAGGGACAAAGAACCTAGGACATTATATCAGGCATTTGTAACTACAATGGATATTGAAAACAATTTGAAATATGGATTGACCAGAGGTCACTTTTCCATGAGTGCCTGCCGGTATAACAAATATGAAAGAAAACAAGAATGTAGTGCTAATACTACAGTCCCAAATCAGTATATCAACACTTTTGTTGTGGTTTGTAATCAGGTTGAGATGTCAAATCAGGATATGTGTATAAATGTTGTTGAGTCTTTTGTTGCTGATGAGACATGTATTTAGGATGCTACAATAGTGAGATATATTCCAGACCCTGAAAGGATTGAGCAGTGTGCTGGTGTTTTGAGTTGTGAATTAGCTACCGCAGTCAATCCTTGTGATATGGATTATAAATATAATACCACTGATGTTCCTAGACATGAAATTGTTGCTTCTATATCTCAGTCCTGTGAATATGAAGAGGCTGAAAGTTATGTCTCTAATGATGAGTTTGAGGTTGTTGCACAAGGTAAGGAATATGATTCATTTGCCTATCAAACATAGATAGAAGAACATAGTGCTGAAAGTGGTTATTCAAGTGAGGGTGATGAAGGTAGTGATGGAGAGGTCTCTGCATATGAGTTAGATACAATATGGGAAGAAGAAAGTAATGATGGTGATGTTGATACAGATGCTGAGAAAAGTGTTGACTATGGGAGCATGGATGAGGTTGAAGACTTGTGGGGAAATCCATGGGATGGCTCTTCTGATGAGTGCAACACTGATTGTTCATATGTCGACATCAGTGATGGTGAGTCATGCTCTGGCTTTGATTCTGGATTCTCTTCTTCTTTTGAAGATGTGTATGATGATGGAAATGAAGACATATATAGTGGGGTTGCAAATGAGTTATTTGATGAGGACACTAGTGAAGACCAGATGGAGCTTTGTCTGAATTACTATGATAAACAATTCCATGTTGTTTCTAACCCACTATTTGAGGAATGTGCTCAGAGGATGGAATTTGTTGAGGGTTACTCACCTTCTGCACTTACAGCTTCACATACAATTGATTTGGAGTCTCCCTCACCAATGAGGCCAGTTTAAAGAAAGGTAATGCAGGATGGATGTTCCTTTGTTGATGAAGATGCATTACATTTGGACAATATTTTTCTTCTACCACCAAGCAGTGAAAATAATGGTGATAATCTAGTTCATGATGTTGATCATGTGAATCATCCCTATGAGGATAAGGGTGTGATTTATCAGGAGAAATTAGACTTGATAAACCCAAGTAACCTGATATATGAGTATGTTTCAGTGGCCTTGGCTAAGGTAAGTGAAACTGAGTATAGTTGCTTTTCTTTTGATATGCAAGAGTACATTGAAGGTGAGTTGGATGATTGTAGCTAGGAAGAAAAGGTATCAGTTTCTTGTCCCCTTTCATATGTTTCAATCCATGATGATTTTGATGATGCTTGTTTTTCAAGCAGTGAGTTTGTGGGGGCACATGTAAAGGAAGACATCAGTGATGGTAAATCCAGGGTTGCTTTGCAGTCGGTGTCTGACAGTGTTTTCTGTCATTGTGCATGTGGAAAAGGTTTCAGACCTCTGTGTTAGGCCAATTTTCTGCCATAGAAAAATCTCATCAAATTGGCCTTTCCCTTGCAAATATGTTTGTCAAATGTCCTACCCCTGTGTTCCTTGTGTTGTCACCAAGCTCTGGTCCAAAATGCATCTCTTAATGTGCAAAACCTAGAAAAATTTTCATTTTCTAAGGTCCGTAGGAAGCAAATTAAAATTTCTACCACAGTGTCGAAAACCCAAAGTGTTTTCAAAAATCCACATTGTTTTTGACCTGTGTGTTGTTTTTGACCCCCTTGTATTCCAGCTTTGTGTGCTTATCTTTTACCATCAGAAACTTTATGTGTTTTCGGCTTCCTTGCTTGCCTGTTGTCGTGTCAGAAATTCTTGTGTATTTTCAATCTGTGTCAAAACCCTGTGTGTTTTCAACACCGCACTTCTACCCTGATTGATGGTGTTTTGTCTTAACTACACATGTCCGACCGTGTGGTGGGCCCAGCTTCTTCCCTATTGGCTGTCGCATGGCCGCATGTAAGATTTTTCTGACATGCGATCATGCGACCTCTTGCCATGTGGCCGTGTGGGTCCCGTGTCCTATGCAGCTTCCTGGTGGTCTTCTTTGCTAAGTGCGCAAGTGCGATGGTGGTGGGACCTAATTTTCTGAAGGCACAGCGGGTCCTGACGTGTCAAAAGATCAACAGTTGGCATTAAAGTGCAAAGGTTTTGTCAGGGCTATGCACTTTTGTGACAACCGTCTGGTCCTCCAAATGGGTTTGGCTTCTTTGGTGTGGTCCTGAGGGTGGACATGTGGCAGCCTGTAATTGGCTGTCGCATGATCGCATAGCCCTGCTTTTGGCTATGTGATCATGCGACCGCTTGCCATGTGTCCTCAGGGGCGGTCAGCAATGTGGTCTGGTTATGGTTCTGTGTCACGGATGTGGACATGTGGCAGCCTATAATTGGTTATCGCATGATTACATAGCCCTTTCTTCAGCTATGCGATCATGCGACTGGTGGACATGTGTCCTTGTTCGCAGTTGCGGAGTTGTGCGGTGGCTATTTCTGAGGCGGTGGCGGTGGCAGTTTTCTTACGGTGGTGTTAATCAGTGGCGCTTAATGTAGCAGGCTATCGCATGTTTACATAGCCCACTACCGGGCTATGTGATCATGCGACAGGGCACCACATGTTCGTGGCGGTTGCGATAGCGGCTCCTGTTGGCAGGTGGACGCGTGGCAATTTTGGGTTGGTCTGTGCTGGTGGGAAGGAGAATTTGAACGCAGGCCCAAGTAAGGGTGTCTCGACAGTTGCAACAAGTGGTAGTGTGACACATGGCATTAGATGGGCGAAGTTGTAGTCTTGTGTTTGGCGGAGTGGATAAAAAAGTTAGCGGTGCTGACAATTTTACTGTGGTTGCGCATTCATGGAAAGATAGGAGGATTCGCTAGTTTATCTGGCGATTGTGCGACTGGTAGTCAGGAAGTCGCTAAATGTTTAGCGAAGGCACGAAGTTTTTTAGCAAATTGGTGAAGGTCCTTTGTTGCCAATTCGCTAAATTTGGTGGGGCATTTTCTGGATGCGGTGGCGGTTGCGGTACCCCTGGCGGTTTTGCTGGCAGTTACAGGGTGGGTTATCACATGGTCGCATAAGCCATTTTTGGGTTATGCGATCATGCGACCAAGCATATTTTTGGGCCCGGTTAAATTCTGTGGCGAGTAGTTTATGACTGCGCAGTTGCGCAGCTAAGGGCAAAATGTTAAGTTACCAAGCCCGCGAAGTATAATGATCCAACGGCAGGGATATAAAGTTGGTAGTGGTTTGAATGTGGGCTGTTGTTTCTCTACAGGCGCCAAGAGAGGAAGTAGCCATTGGGATTTTCTTTCAAATTCTGCAGTGTATTTCTGAAAGATAGGAGGTACCAATTTATGGCTTTGGCGGTAGTTTTGACCTGGTTTGGTGGCAGTTGATGTGGCGGTGTGGTCCAGGGTGCTTGACACTTGTTTGCAGTGGATTTTTGTACCTGTTGCCATGTGGTTGTGAGCTCGAGTGGTGTTTGCAGCTGGTTGATTGGATTTTTTTTGTCGTGGCTTGACCCCTGTCATGTCTTTGTTTTATTTCTCGGTGGGGTTAGGTGATTTTGAAATTTCAAAATCATTATGCTTGCTTTGTAACCCTAGTATAAAGGGTCAAAATTTTGACTAGTTAAGGGTTCCACTCTGTTTGGTTCCTGTGGGAAGTAGTGAATTCTGTCACATTGTAGGAGGCTAAATAGAAGTTTCTAGTATCTTTTGCAGGTTATTGAAGTGGTAGTCTCATTTTCTGATATGGACATGTACATGCCTCATTATACTTAATACAATTGTTCCATGCTTTCATGTCTCTCCTTGGTGTCAGTCTTGTGAGTTTTGGATTTTCTGATCCATTGCATTGGGTTGCCTCTGCATGTGTTCTAGTCTTTAGTTCTTGATCTAGGATCAAGTGAAATATACTTCAGATAAGGCATAGATTCATTTTGGCTATCTACAGAAGGATCTTATAAGTAGTGGGTGGGTTGAAACAGTTGTGTTTATGGCTTTGAGTCTTTGACAATAGTTTTTTCATGTTCTATATTTGTTTTTGATGATTTGCCCAATGGATAATGGCACTAATCAAGGATTAGTACATTCAGTTGAGTCCAATGTTTGATAGATTTTGGTTATTTCCTGCATATCTATATATCAATACCATTTTAAGTAATACCCTTCACGAGTCCATTTTACCTTGCATAGTAGAGTTGACTCAATGGATACCTGGTTAGTATTTAGTAGTCCTTTACTATGATCTGCTTTATGAATCTAGAAGTATAGGGTGTGTAGTGAGTTTGAATTCTGTCTGGATTAGGTGTACCTACCTTGGTTTTGCAGAGCCAAAAGCAGAAGAGGGCAGTCTTGTCCCTATAGTTGGTCTAATTACCCTAAGACCTCATAGCAATTTTGGAGCTAACCATTCCTAAAATCCTTTGAGGGTATTTTGGTAGCCTGTTAGAGCATAAGAGTTTTCGAACACCAACAAGATGGTGACTATGCTGGGGAGAGTCTAGATCATAGAGTTAGATACAAAACAAGCATTTTCTGATATTTTCTCACTTAGTTGTGAGTGGCGGCTCTGATTTGTCTTTGTTTAATCAATGTTCTTTCTGATAAACAGTGAGTTACTTGGAGTTTTGTGTTGGTTGGGAGCAGCTTTACATTGCAAAATCTAATGGAGTTCCATGGTGAGCTCAAAATCTGCCCTGCCTTCCAGTCAACAAAGTTTTCTACTACAAATTCTAGGTATTTATGATTACAATGTTTTCCTATCAAGTATTTAGTGCAAATATAAAGGGAAGACTGAGCTAAGATGAGTGGCTCTCATCTTGCATTAAGTGAAATGGAAAATTAGGGGAAAATTTAGTCTAGGCTGCTTGGTTTCCTCAAGTTGGATAGGCCTTTGGACTATGTTCTTCTAGGGCCCCCTCACTCTTTTCCTAGTGAGCTTTTGGGTTTGATTCCTACCTTTGATTGTAAGTTTGATTCAGCAGTCAGACATGTCTTAGCATTCCATAGATTCATTTTAGAATATCAAATTTTGGATGAGGATGTGAGCATGATGTTTTTTGGGAGATCCCTCAAGGGAGTGGCATCTAATTGGTATCTAAATCTGCCCCCAAAATGCATTTCTTCTTTGGCTAAGTTCAAGTGGATGTTTTTAGAGGAGTTTGCTGATGATGATGAATGGAAAAGGTTGCAAAGGGACCGTCAGCAAAAGGGGAATGAAAGTTGTATTCTAGAGCAATCCATCTCTAGTGATGAGAGAACTTCTTCTGATGAGTCTTTGTCAGAAGAGTATTCAGATTGTGGTAGTGGGCAGGAATCAGGGTCAAGGTGTGCAGGATCTCCCATTTATTTAGAAATGTCTGAATATGATTATAGCGGCTATTCAGGTGAGGATGATGAAAGCAGTGATGCTGATGTGTCCTCATGTGAATCAGATGGGGCATGGGAGGAAGAGAGTAGTGGTGGAAGTGAACACTCCTTCAGTGGGGAGTATGAAGACAAGGAAATGGTGTTTGAATGTGATATCAGTGAGTCTTCATATGGTTCTGATTTTTCTTCATGTGTTGTAGGTTTTCATGAGGTTGAGATGGGTGTTGATTTTAAAGTGTTTTTTAATGCTTTATATGATGAAGAATTTGATTATCAGCCCATTTTATGTCATGATGTTCAGCATGGTGCATTGCGTCGAATAATCAATCATCTATTTGAATAATATGTGGAGGTCTCAGATTCAGTTGAATCAGGATGCCCATTATCCAGCTGTGGGTATGAATCTGACTTTTCATTTGAGATTCAGCCGGTTACACCTAGGGAAAGGCAAAGATAGGGTCTAGATGAGGCTTTTCAGCAGGTAGAATATGAGTGCTTTGTGTTTGCAATTGATGGCATACATGAATCAATGAAGAAGAGTAGGTTCTTATCTGATGGTGCTGTTCATGGGTATACTGATTTGTTTCTTCATAGTGAGCAAGGAGAAGAGAGTGCCCAAAGTTTTTACATGCACTGTGAAGAAAGCTTCTTTGTTCTTCCTGATTTGCCAGTTGAATATGTTGACAGCCCTGTGGTGACAAATAAAAACAAAATGTCTGATGTGCCTCATGAAGGAAGAAATGAAAATTAGATTTTTGACAAAGGCAGAAATTAACTCATGTTTGTTGCTGCAGGTTTTTGTAAAAAATGTATGTTCTGTAAATATTCTCTCCCTTTCTAGTTGTATGCTTTTCCTTCCTGCTCCCTATGTTTTTTGAGGTCCCTTGTTTTGTCTGGGTGTGGTTTTCTCTCTCAGTCATTCTGATTTCTCACATGGGCAAAAGTTACCCATCGTCCCCAACCAGAGCCACTGTTAGGCCAATTTTTTGGCATAGAAAAATCTCATAAAATTGGCCTTTCCCTTGCTAATATGTTTGTCAAATGTCCTACCCCTGTGTTCCTTGTGTCGTCACCAAGCTCTGGTCCAAACTACATCTATTAATGTGCAAAACCCAGAAAGATTTTCATTTTCTAAGGTCCGCGGGAAGCAAATTAAAATTTCTGCCACAATGTCGAAAACCCATAGTGTTTTCAAAAATCTACGTTGTTTTCAACCTATGTTATTTTTGACCCCCTTGTATTCCATCTTTGTGTGCTTATCTTTTACCATCAGAAACTCTGTGTGTTTTTGGCTTCCTTGCTTGCCTGTTGTCGTGTCAGAAATTCCTATGTGTTTTCAATTTGTGTGAAAACCCTGTGTGTTTTCGACACCGCACTTCTACCCTGATTGATGGTGTTTTGTCTTAACTATGCATGTTTGACCATGTGGTGGGCGTAGCTTCTTCCCTATTGGCTATCGCATGGCCACATGTCAGATTTTTCTGACATGCAATCATGCGATCGCTTGCCACATGGCCATGTGGGTCCCGTGTCCTATGCAGCTACCTGGCAGTCTTCTTTGCTAAGTGCACAAGTGAGATGGTGGTGGGACCTGATTTTCTGAAGGCACAGCGGGTCCTGACGTGTCAGAAGATCAACGGTTGTCGTTAAAGTGCAAAGGTTTTGTCAGGGCTATGTGCTTTTGCGACAATCATTCGATCCTCCAGATGGGTTTGGCTTCTTTGGTGTGGTCCCGAGGGTGGACATGTGGTAGCCTATAATTGGTTGTCACATGATCGCATAGCCCTACTTTTGGCTATACGATTATGCGACTGCTTGCCACGTGTCCTCAGGGTCGATCGGTAGTGTGGTCTGGTTGTAGTTCCGTGTCATGCATGTGGACATGTGGCAGCCTGTAATTGGCTATCACATGATCGCATAACCCTTTCTTTGGCTATGCGATAATGCGACCGGTTGACACATGTCCTTGTTTGCAGTTGCAGAGTTGTGCGGTGGTGATTTTTGAGGCAGTGGCGGTGGTAGTTTTCCTGTGGTGGTGTTAACCGGTGGCGGTTAATGTAGCAGGCTGTCACATGTTTGCATAGCCCACTTCTGGGCTATGCGATCATGCGACAGGGCACCACGTGTCCGTGGCGGTTGCGGTAGCGACTCCTATTGGCAAGTGGACGCGTGGTGATTTCTGGTTGGTCCGTGCTAGCGGGAAGGAGAGTTTGAATGTGGGCCCTGGTGAGGGTTTCTTGACAGTTGCAGCGAGTGGTGGTGTGACACCTAGCATCGGACGGGCACAGGTGCAGTCTTGTGTTTGGTGGATTGGATAAAAAAGTTAGTGGTGCCGACAATTTTACTGTGGTCGTGCATTCGTGGAAACATAGGAGGATTTGCTAGTTTGTCTGATGATTGCACGACTGGGAGTCAGGAAGTCGCTAAATGTTTAATGAAGGCACGAAGTGTTTTAGGGAATTGGCGAAGGTCCTTTGTCACCAATTCGGTAAATCTGGTGGGGCATTTTTTGGATGCGGTGGCGATTGCGGTACCCCTCGCGATTTTGCTAGCAGTTTTGCTGGCGGTTACAGGGTGGGTTGTTGCATGGTCGCATAACCCATTTCTGGGTTATGCGATCATGTGACCAAGTATATTTTTGGGCCCAATTTTCTGTGGCAGATAGTTTGTGACTGCGCAGTTGCGCGACTAAGGGCAAAATGTTAAGTTACCAAGCCCACGAAGTATAATGATCCGACAGCAGGGATATAAAGTTGGTAGTGATTTGAATGTGGGCTGTTGTTTCTTTGCAGGCGCCAAGAGAGGAAGTAGCCGTTGGGATTTTCTTTCAAATTTTGTAGTGTATTTCTGAGCGATAGGAGGTACCAATTTATGGCTTTGGCAGTAGTTTTGACCTGGTTTGGTGGCGGTTGGTGTAGTGGTGTGGTCCAGGGTGCTTGACACTTGTTTGCAGTGGAGTTTTGTACCTGTTGCCATGTGGTTGTGAGCTCGAGTGGTGTTTGTAGTTGGTTGATTGGATTGTTTTTTGCCATGACTTGACCCCTGTCATGTCTTTGTTTTATTTCTTGGTGGGGTTAGGTGATTTTGAAATTTTAAATTCATTATGCTTGCTTTGTAACCCTGGTATAAAGGGTCAAAATTTTGACTGTTTAAGGGTTCCACTTTGTTTGGTTCTTGTGGGAAGTAGTGAATTCTATCGCATTGTAGGAGGCTAAATAGAAGTTTCTGGTATCTTTTGCAGGTTATTGAAGTGGTAGTCTCATTTTTTGATATGGACATGTACATGCCTCATTATACTTAATACAACTATTCCATGCTTTCATGTCTCTCCTTGGTGTCAGTCTTGTGAGTTTTGAATTTTTTGATCCATTGCATTGGGTTGCCTCTGCATGTGTTCTAGTCTTTAGTTCTTGATCTAGGATCAAGTGAAATATACTTCAGATAGGGCATAGATTCATTTTGGCTATCTACGAAAGGATCTTATAAGTAGTCAGTGGGCTGAAATAGTTGTGTTTATGGCTTTGAGTCTTTGACAGTAGTTTGTTCATGTTCTATTTTTTTATTTATGATTTGCCCAATGGATAATGGCACTAATGAAGGATTAGTACATTCAGTTGAGTCCAATGTTTGATGGATTTTGGTTATTTCCTGCATATCTATATATCAATACCATTTCAAGTAATACCTTTCATAAGTCCATTTTACCTTGCATAGTAGAGTTGACTCAATGGTTGACTCAATGGATACTTGGTTAGTATTTAGTAGTCCTTTACTATGATCTGCTTTATGAATCCAGAAGTATAGGGTGTGTAGTGAGTTTGAATTCTGTCTGGATTAGGTGTACCCGCCTTGGTTTTGTAGAGCCAAAAGTAGAAGAGGGCAGTCTTGTCCCTATAGTTGGTCCAATTACCCTGAGACCTCATAGCAATTTTGGAGCTAACCATTCCTAAAATCCTCTGAGGGTATATTGGCAGCCTGTTAGAGCATAAGATTTTTTGAACACCAACACTCTATTTGATTTTGTGAGCAGAAACCAAGTTTTTGATAGAGGAAAAGGATAGCATTCCTTTGGCATCTAGATGTTGCTTGTGTATTTTCTGTATATCCTGTGTTGTGGTGCCAAGTTTTTGGGTAGGGAGCTAGTTTGTGAATTTTTGGGTTTTAAAGTGGGGTGAGGGCCTAATTGTTTCATCGGGGTGTGGTCTGCTTCTCCTAGTGATTCTAAATTCTTTCCATGCCTGCAAGAGACATGCATCCCCAACTAGAGCCACTGTTAGGCCAATTTTCTGCCATAGCGAAAATCCTATGAAAATGGCCTATTGCCTTGAAATTTTTCTTGATATACCCTTTTCCCTGTGTTCCTTGTGTTGTCACCAGACTATGGTCAAATTTGCATATCCTAATTCGGAAAACCCTAAAAGTTATTCAAAGTTTAAGGTCTGCGGGAAAATTTTTTAAAATCTACCTCAGTGTTGAAAACCCACAGTGTTTTAAAAAATCCACATTGTTTTTGACTTGTGTATTGTTTTTGACCTTGTGCTTCCTGTTTGGTTCGCTTATCTTTTGGCATCGGAAACCCGTGTTGTTTTCGGCTCCCTTGTTTGCCTTTTGGTCTGTTAGAAATTTTTGTGTGAAAACCCTGTGTGTTTTTGACACCGCGCTCCTGCCCTGATTGATAGTGTTTTTCTCTAACTGTGCAAGTCTGACCATGTGGTGGGTCTAGCTTCTACCCTATTGGCTATCGCATGGCCGCATGTCAGACTTTTCTGACATGTGATCATGCGACCACTTGCCACATGGCCGTGTGGGTCCTGGTCCTATGCAGCTGCTTCGTGGTTTACTTTCCTAACAATGTAGGTGCAATGGTGGTGGGACCTAGTTTCCAGATTAGGCAGAGGGTCCTGACATGTCAGAGCATCAACGGTTGTCATTAAAGCGCAAGGGTTTTGTCAGGGCCATGCACTTTTGCGACAACCGTTTGATCCTCCGAAGGGGTGAGGCTTCTTACAGTGTTGGTCCCAGAGGCTGACATGTGGTAGCCTATGATTGGCTATCGCATGGTCCCATAACCCATTTCTAGGCTATGCGATCATGTGACCACTTGCCATGTGTCCCTGGGGCCCATCGGTAGGGTGGTTGCAGTTTGGTGATCAAAGTTTGGTGGTCATGTGCAGTGATGTGGTGGCTTCCTATTGGCTATTGTATGATCGCATAGCCTTTCTCTCAGCTATGCGATCATGCGACCAGGTGACACATGTCCTTGGCAGTGTGATGGTGGTTGTGGTACCCCTTGCAGTTGTGGTGACGGTTGCAGTGTTGTTACCGGTGGCGGTTAGTGTTTGTAGGCTGTCGCATGTCCGCATAACCCATTCTCGAGTTATGCAATCATGCGACCAAGCATAAAATGGAGCTCGATTCTTGTGGCGGTAAGGTTCATGACTGCGCGGTTGCATGACTAAGGGAGAATAGGTTAAAGAACATCAAGCCCGCATAATGCAGAGTGACTGTTGCTTTTCAAATTTTGAATTCCTGAGAGTTGCAGCGGTAGGAGGTACCTGGTTTCAATGCTTTTGGGGTAGATTTTGATTGGTTTGGTGGGGCCAGTGATTGCAAGGTGGTCCAGAGGCCTGTTACTTGATTGCATGGAGACTTTTATGCCATATGAGGGACTATTTTGTGCTTGGCAGGTGTGTTTGCAGGTGGCCAATTTGACTGGCTCTCATGGTTCTGCCTGGTGTTTTGTACTGATTGTCATAATTGTAAGATCTATTTGAGATCTCTCTCTCCAGGTTGCCTTTGTTGCCTGCTCATGCAGTAGTTTTGATTGGTGTGCCCTAGCTATCTGTAGCTTGTTGCAACCTGTCATGGGTTTCCAAGGCAGCTAGTGGTATAAATAGTGGAATTTTTTACTATGTCTGGGTTCTGAATTTTCTCAGTTCCAGTGAAATTTTCTGCTTTGCAGGTTTCCCCTTCTCTCTGCATATAGGGTGTTCTGTTTCCATTGCTGTTTCAGGGAATATAATGCATGCTGCAGCAGATTTGTCTTATGTATGAGGACTCAATGTATTCTTACCATCACTAAGCTATCTCCATTTGAATTCTGGATTCATTTATCACACATCAAGGGTGTCTGGTTTTTCTTCTTGTATTTCCTAAGTGTTTGCAAGTGGAGTTATCTTCGCAGAGGTAAATTTTTTAGGGTTAGTGTTTATGCATGTATGAGCTGAAATATCAAAGATAGGTCATGCTTGTCTTCCAGTGGATGTTGGTCAATGTATTGTATGATTTATAGGTCTCTTCTAAGGGAGGGTTAAAATCCTTTGAATGCATAATAGCATGTTTGAATGCACAAGTGGGTGTTAAGTTGATGCTTGGTCATGGTGTGTGATTGATGTCAAGCATCAACACATTGAGCATATTGTTTTCTTATTTCATAGCTGTCTCTTGTAGTAAGGTATTTGACTCTGTGGCCCAATGGATAAGGCACTGGTCTATCAGAGACTTAGGGCATCTCAGGGGACCTTTCAATCATCTTTAAAATCATTTCATTTCTGTCCCACCCTTTCCCTTTCAAGTTGTTAGTGTAGGTTTCTAGTTTTCATACTCACTCCATGCAAGTTGGGCTATTGCATGAGATATTGGCTTCATTGAGGTATAGGATACCTAGAAGAGTTTGAAAAGCATTCCATAGTTAGTTACCTATAGGCCTATAGTATGACACAAGGTAATATGTGTGTGCAGATGAGGTACACCCACCTGAGTGATGTGGAGCTCAAAGTGTAGAAGGATCTCTCTTTGATCCTTGTTAGTTGGCCCTTTTTCCTATCAGTTTTGGAGTGTTGAGTGAAACGTGACACTAGCCCTATCAATCCTGATGCCAAGCTAACCTTTGGGGAAAAAGATCATGAACAGATCAGATATGGGGGAAGACCACATAATAAAAATCATTGGAAGGTTCGTGAGTCAGACCACGAGGCAATACTTGAATCAATCAAGGGTAGGGCAGACCCAATTGGTTCATTGGACTAAATGGAGATACAAAATATTGTAACATGTCAAATTTATATAGCACTATAAATTGGGTGGACTATAAATTTCCCATGCATTACCCCGTATGTATAATAGGAAGTTTTTAAGATTTAATGACAACCTTTCTCTTCTATTTTTTGGGGCAATACCGAAAGGTTTTCTCTTCTTAGCTCTTTCCTCTGGTGCTCCTATTGAGCCGAGTTCTAAAAATATTTGTCATTATTAATAAAAAAAAACTTTATGTTGTTATTCCAATGACTTGCAGGCACATAATACTTGGAGGGATGCACTTGTTTCAACACCTTTTATATAAACCTTTTGTAACTTCCTACACTTCTCTTCCTCTTCTTCTTCTTATTCTCAAATTTCATTCTTTTGACTGTTGAATCCTTTATGGGCTTGAGCATCATTTTCTTTGCTTTTCTCACATTTGGAGAAGCCTTTACTTCATTCTCTCATTGTATACCATCTTCTTTAACAATTGTGGAAGCCATAGAAGCTTTTGGAGCCATGGATTTTATGCTTGTATGAACAACTGATTGGAATTTTTTGTAGGTTAAGTTTCTTAGAATTCTCAAATGCATAGGTATGGGATTGGATTGTATACAAGGGTTGATTTAAATCATTGTTTGTAGGTAATTAAGAGCATACATATAAGGATTTTCACCGGCTCCCAATATCTTTTGAAGATATTGTGGGCTTGTGTGGAATTAAATGTTGTGTACCTTTTATGGATTTTGCTCCTATGTTGTTGCGTTGGGAGGTCAAAGGCATTGTCAAGGATGAAAATCACATTAACTATAATATATTGTCACCTATCACAATTTAATTTAATTTTTTCATGTTTGTAATGTGATGCAGAGGCTAGTGGTAACAATCCAAACGTCATAAGGAATCTCACAAGTTTCCTTTGTTTTCTAACTACACTTCTCATTCTTCCTTCACATGGAATCAATACCAATGACCCATCCCACATTCCTTAGACCTATTAGAGGTAAATTAAATCATATCTTAGTCCACTAGACTCCACACCTTAGGTTTCCTTCAACAACTCCATATCCACCATATCAAACAGGTTCCTAGTTCATGCTTGTTTAAGCTTGCCAATTGGTTCCACCAACCAAATTCTTCATCACCTCTTCAAATGGTGATAAAAGTATTTGAATACCCTTTTTCAAGTTGCATAACATATGTCAAAACAAAGACTATGTGTTTTGGAACATCACACCTTAAAATTGTGGATTCATGTTTCTCAAGTAGGCCTAATAGGCTCAATTAACAAAGCAGCCCAATTAAGGACTCACTTCCAGACCTTGCCACTTTCAAAATTTTCTTCAAATTACTCGAATTAGAGGATTCTACCATCAATTTGAATATTTGACACTTTTAGATGTAAAATCCCCAAACTTGTTCCAAAACCCCCTAGAAACTAGGGCTTGCCCAATGTCTCATCTCCCAACACCATAGAAATTGAACCAAAGTTGATTCACCATCATTTGACCATCGTATGATGGATTCATGCATAAAATACCCCCCTCCAAAGGATAGAACATCTATTGTTGTACCCTTGCACCAATTTCATGACCCTTATGCACCCTTCAAACTCATCAAACTCCTTCAATCACTCTCAACTTTCAAACTCTTCTTCTTTCCTATATTTCCAATGTGAGAATACTAAGTTACAAGGATTGGATCCATCCCCAAGTGACATCAAATACATAAAGGGGATGGATCAATGAATTTACATCTTTAATCAATGCACAAACTGTGCTTGTACAGGACAATCAAAAAAAATAGAAGTTAAAACCCTACAAAATGATTTAAATTTAATAAAAAAAAATTTAAAACATCCTTCCACTACCACATGAATGAAATCAGATCCAATACTCATCAAAACAATCTCAAATTTTCAAGAAATCAGATTTTTATTGCCAAAATCTGAACCAGCCCATACAGAAATATATTTTCATTTGTTCTCCCCCCATTATTTTCATTTTAAAGGCTTAAATAAACTCCCTTTAACCTCCCAAACTGAATCAAATCAGTTGGATATGCTAACAAAGCAAACTAAACTTATTTTTAGAGTTTCCCTCCTAATCTCAAGTGACCATTTGAATTTAAATATTCAAATTTGCAAACTTAATCAAATAGACTCCTAAAAAATCTTAACTTTGAATTTTATTCTTTTATTATCCAAATGACCTATCTAAACCATAAAAATTACTCTAAGACCTAATTCCAACCATATAGGCCCATTATGTCAATACAGACATTCAACTATCTATTACATCCATTTTGTCATTTTCAAGCCTTTATAATTTTAGGCCTTGTCTATTACATAAAATGGAATTACAAGCCATGTTACATCAGATAAAATGACCCTTGGTCATGTTCTTCACTCTATCCTCCTTAGGTCCTCCAAGTGACCCTTGTGTGTTCTTAGGTTCCCCTACACCATAATGTCTTCAATGGACTACACAATATTGTTTGTACATGGACCAATATTGTCCAAGATTAAATTATGTTTTAAGAGTCTAGGATGGGTCATGGGATAAATACAAGGTATTAGGAATCATTTAGAAAGGCTTAATTCTACAATAAAGCCATTTTTTATGGTTTAAAAATTCAAATATTTAAAAGTAATGACTAGTTAGGACTTTAGGAGGGAAATGGGATTTTATTGTTAAATCACTTAACTAATCCCTCAAACCGGTTGTGTATGGTTGGGGAACTTAAGATTAGATTTCCTATATTGTAGATGATTCTATTGTATGGGCGTAATAGGCTGGAAGTGTACGGCAAGAACAACATTTCCAATAAAATCACAAGTTTAATCTGCAATCCTTGTGTTCTATGCATTATCATTAGGATCTATTACTTTAGTTTTTTTTCCAAAGTGAAAGATGGAATAGAAATCAATCTAAAACATTCATTAACCAATTGAATGTATTTGGATTCACATTAAACTCCCTATTCTTTGTGTTTTGGTTGTAGCAAGCTTGACTGTGTCCATAAAGGTATTATTTCTTTTGAGGATCTTTATCTTTTCTATGTACATTTGATTATAATAAAGGTTTGGAAGATAAAGTAATACATTTGGTAGGTGCACTATATGTTTGAAATTTTTTGAAGGGTTTTTAGACATGACTGTTTCTTCAACAACAATGAATTAGACTATTTTTGCTAAGTGTTTCCTTTGTTTTTAAGAGTATTTTGTAATCTATACCCTTTCCATAGACCTAAAGGCCTAGGACCCATGGAAGGATGATTATTAACATTTTAATATAGTTTTCTAATGATTATACTTGTAGATGATTAAATAATTAGAGTGATCACTGGTTGGAACAGTGTGTTCCTTAAGGGAAATGATGGCTAGGAAGCAATACTAGAAGATAGGACTTCATGGCATCATGGTTTTATGATTTGGTTGATCATATATTGGCATATTGATGGTGAATCAATCACCAAGAAGGTCAGGAAGTTCTTGGAATAGGGAGATTGAAGAAACCCTCAAATCAAGGGTTTAAGTGGGCTAATTTGTGGCTTTTGATGTTCTCAAGGTGATGAGTTTAATTCCTCTTGTATTTAGAGGTTTTATAATATATTGAGACACTTTTGGAAGTTTGGGGTCTTGGGGATATAAGTAACTATCTGATGCTTTGTAAAATCACCCAATTTTAGTGCATTTTAGGGTCACATAGTGAGGACAGTCATACATGGTCCAAAAGAGTCTATATTAATATTTTATTATGTTGTGGTAGGGGAAAAAGGGTATCCAAATATATCATTTTTCTTGTTAATCCTTTGGGAAAGTATAGATTTATGGTCCATTTTATCACTGGACAGGGCTACTAGACAAGGCAATTAGGCCTCTAGGACTGTTTAGTGACTTCTTTCTATTGTGAGTGGGAGATAAGACTAGAAACTTCAAAACATCCTCAATCCATCCTTATATACATCAAAGACTTCAAATCTATCATTAGTTTGCATTGTGAAGAGTCTTGGTTGGGTGGAGTCTTATAAACCCATTGTGCACCTTTGGGAAAAGTGTGGGTTTCTAAGTCAAATTGGAAAACTTAACTGGTAAATAAGGTCCACTACCCTTTCCTTTGCATCAAATAGAGATAATTTTCACTTCATTTTTAGTGTCTTCTGTTGATTTTCTTTTCAACTCAACATATAATTATTTGTCCCTCAAGTGATCAGAACTCGTCGAAATATCTTTTTCACAGTCATTCTTCCCATATATCTAAACTTTGAAATACATCCCACAGATGTATTTAAACACTAAAAAATCCACGAACTCTATCACATGTTGATAAACAAAAATTTCCCAGCCCGTGCCAAAAACTCAATTCTAGTGCTTGTACTACATGATTGGTGCCAAAATAGGGCTCTCCCAATCACTGATTGTCACCCCAAATCCAATCACTATCAAGAACACCATTAATTTCCTCTAGAAAGATAAATAAAAACCAAGGAAAATTCCTCACATCATAGACTAATACAAATCACATTTTATGCAAATATTTTAATTAACTAGTCTAAGAATGCACTTTGAGCCGAAGTGTCCCTCAAGGTCCAAAAGTGAGCCAAAGTCATAGCATGGAACCGTCTATTCCAATAGCTCCAAATGGCTAAGTAAACGCTAGTGGCAACCTATTTCACCACATATAGTCATTCGATCTCCGCCGATGAATCTAGGCCGAAGTGTCCCTCAAGGTCCCTTCAACATGAAATCAATGATCTTTGCGGGGTCATATCTCAGAGATCATACGAGGTAGCCTCAATCCATCAGGTGTTACGGGACCATGCTATCAGGGCCTACAAAATCCTATCTTGGTTTTAAGATATTCAAGTTTGTTTAAATTTGGCAACACATTTTCGGTCGATGTTAGAACTCACAGTGTTCCTTAGTTCAAATGGCCAACATTGTATATTTTTTCAATCGTCGATCGTAGCATGGAACCATCTATTCCAACAGCTCTGAATGGCCAGATAAACTCTACTGGAAACCTTATTCACCATACACAGTTGTTCGATTGCCACCGAAGACTCCATGTTAAGGTGCTACAGGACTATGTTTCTGGGGCCTACAAAAGCCTATCTAAATTTTTAGAGGTTCGAGTTTGTTTAAATTTGGCAACACCTTCTTAGTCGATGTCAGAACTCACAGTGTTCCTCAGTTTAAATGGCCAACGTTGCGTATCTTTCCAACCGTCAGTCCTAACTTCGAACCATTTGTTCCAACAACTCTGAATGGCTAGATAAATGCTAGTGGCAACCTCGTTTGCCACACACAGTCACTCAATCACCGTTGATGACCCCAAGCCTAAGTGTCCCTCAAGGTCGCTTAAGCATGAAATCAATGATCTTTGTGGGGTCATATGTCAGAGCTCATGCAAGGTACCATCAATCTGTCAACTGCTACGGGATCATGTTGCCTAGGCCTACAAAAGTCTATCTCAATTTTCAAAGATTCAAGTTCGTTTAAATTTGGCAACACATTCTCAATCGATGTCAAAACTCACAGTGTTCCTCAGTTCAAACAGTCAAGGTTGCATATCTTTCAAATCGTTAGTCATAGTATGTAACCATCTATTCCAACAGCTCTGATTGGCAAGATAAATGCTAGTGGAAACCTTGTTTTCCACACACAGTCGGTCGATCACCGCCGACGAGTTCGGGCTAAAGTGTCCCTCAATGTCACTTAAGTGTGAAATCAGCAATCTTTGCGGGGTCATATCTTGGAGCTTGTGTGACTTAGCATTGATTCATTAGGTGCTATGGGACTATACTGTTGGGGCCTACAAAAGCCTATCTCAGTTTTCAGAGATTCAAGTTCATTTAAATTTGGCAACACTTTTTGGGTCGATGTCAGAACTCAAAGTGTTCCTTAGTTCAAACAACCAACGTTGTGTATATTTCCAACTATTGGTTGTAGCATCAAACCATCTATTCCAACAGCTCTGAATGGTCGAGTAAATGCTAGTGGCAACTTAGTTTGCCACACATGGTTGTTCGATCCCCACTGATGACTCCAGGTCGAAGTGTCCCTTAAGGTCCCTTAAGCATGAAATCACTGATCTTTAAGGGGTCATATATCAGAGCTCATGTGAGGTAGCAGCGATCTGTCAGGTGCTACGGGACCATGTTGCCGGGGTACCATGTTGCCGGGGTCTACAATAGGCTGTCTCAATTTTTAGAGATTCAAGTTCATTTGAAATCGGCAACATATTCTTGGTCAATGTTAGAACCCAAAGTGTTCCTCAGTTCAAATGCCCAATGTTGCGTATCTTTCCAACCATCGATCGTAGCATGGAACCATCTGTTCCAATAGCTCTGAATGGTCATGTAAACACTAGTGACAACCTCATTCACCACACACGGTTGTTCAATCTCAGCTGATGACTCTAGGCTGATATGTCCCTTAAGGTCTCTTAAGCATGAAATCAGTGATCTTTGTGGGGTCATATCTCAAAGCTCGTGTCAGGTAGCATCAATCCATTAGGTGCTATAGGACCATGTTGCTGAGACCTACAATACCCTATCTCAGTTTTTAGAGTTTCAAGTTCATTTAAATTTGGCAAAATATTCTCAGATGATGTCAGAGCTCAAAGTTTTCCTCAGTTCAAACGGCTAACGTTGTGTATCTTTCCAACCGTCAGTCATAGCATCGAACCATCTATTCCAATAGCTCCAAATGACTACATAAACGCTAGTGGAAACCTTGTTCATCACACACGGTCGTTCGATCCCAACTGATGACTCCGGGCTGAAGTGTCCCTCAAGGTTCCTTAAGCTTGAAATCAACAATCTTTGCAGGGTCTTATATCAGAGCTCATGCGAGGTAGCATCAATCCGTCAGGTGGTATAGGACTATTTTGCCGGGGTCTACAAAAGTTTGTCTTAGTTTTCAGAGATTGAAGTTCATTTAAATTTGGCAACACATTTTCGGTCGATGTCAGAACTCAAAGTGTTCCTCAGTTCAAACGGCCAACATTATGTATCTTTTGGACCGTTAGTTATAGCATCGAACCCTCTTTTCCAACAGCTCCGAATGGTCGGGTAAACGCTATGGGAAACCTCATTCAGCACAAATAGTCATTTGAACCCCGCCGAAAACTCCGGGCCGAAGTGTCCCTCAAGGTCCCTTAAGCATGAAATCAGTGATATTTGCAAAGTCATATCTCGAATCTCATGTGAGGTAGCATCGATCCGTCAGGTGCTATGGGACCATGTTGCCAAGGCCTACAATAGATTGTCTCACTTTTCAGAGATTCAAATTCATTTATATTTGACAACACATTCTCGGTCGATGTCAGAACTCACAGTGCTCCTCAGTTCAAACGGCCAACATTGTTTATCATATCTTCTATGCATATATATTTTTCCCCTCATTTACTATACTTACTTAACAAAATCTATATTAATAAAATTAAAAAACTCATTTTAAGATTAACCATTTAAAAATTTAAAAAAAGATTAAAGATAACTTTTTTAGTTAAAAATTCTAATTGCAACCATAATCATAAATGCAAAAAATTTTAACATTTAAAAGTAGAATTTATCTTCAATTTTAATAAAATAAAATATATTTTTTAAATTTTATCTAACTTAAAAAAAGTATTTCAAGTTTCACTATTTGAAAAAGTATATTTTAATGTTAAAATTCATTTTCCTAAACTAATAAAATTTTATAAAATTTTGAAAATCTAACACATTGTAATATGTTTCTGATTAAAAGTCTTATAAAAATAAACTTAAAATTTCATTAGAATTTGTATTGATTTTCTAAATTATAAGCATACTCCCTGCTGTACAAATTGGCTGGAGTAAATCTGTTAAATGGTTAAATTAATGCATTAAAAATATTTTCCTATTGGGAAACGTGTGGAACAAATTTGGGCATCATATATATAAGACACCTCAATCTAGCATTTATGAATCATCAAGCAAGATAACGCGTGTAGGCAGGAGTAGTTTTTTCTATCGATTTGGCGTATTCTTACAAAATGTCTGATAAAGAGTACTTATGTCCTGTAGTCCCGATAGTGTTTAATTTTTGGAATTCTGATGTCGTTTGCGATGGCTTCAGAATGTCTTTTTATGTCAAACCGTCTTTGCCACCGCCCTCTCCATTTCAACAGGTCGATTGGAAGGAAACTCGGGATGCTCATATCTTAAATGTTGACATTCCTAGTATTTAATATTCATTTATTTAGGGTTTTGTTTCTCTTACAATTTTGCTTCAATGAATTCTGCCTTTAGATTGACGAAAATGGAATATGATTCTGTCTGTGTGTTTCATTGCAGGCGTGAAGAAAGAGGCGGTGAAATTACGAATGGCAGACAATGGAATTGTGGAAATAAGCGTTGAAGGAAGGAGAGAGGAAGAAAACGGAGATGAGGAGGAAAAATATCACTGTTTTGAACGGTTTAAGGGGAGTTTCGTGAGTCATTTCAAGGTAACCGAGGATGCGAATGTGGATGAGGCGAAAGCGAGCATGGAGGGTGGAGTGTTGACTATGATAGTGCCCAAGAAACATGATTATCAGCCTAAGTTCAAAGACATTGAGACCTCCAATTATTGAGTGCTCCTCAATAATGCTCTGTTAGGGTTTACCAATAAACTATGATAGTGTGAAGACACCGTGTAAAAGTTTTGAATTAAAAAGTCAGTTTAAAAACTGGTTTTCTTTGATCTCCAAAAATGGAATAAGTAGATAGCTTTCACCAAATAATTGATAAAAGAATGATTGATAAGTCAATTTAAATTGTTTGTACTCAGTAATTCTAAATTTAAAATTCAAAATTCAAAATTTAAAGTTTAAAATTGATCTACAACAATAATGGAAAGAACACCAATGCATGTAAATTTAGAGAAAATAATTAATATAAAAATGTTAAATATCAATGATAGATATCATTTGTATTTATTTAGTTTATTTAGTTTTATGTTAAACTATATCTTTAATAGTATTTATATTTCATTATATCTATATAATTCTTCTTCAATTTTTTAAAATCTAATTATTTACAACTAATTTACCTTATTTAGAAATGTATTAACTTGTCATATTAACTAATTTTGTTATGTTTATAACTGAAATTTCTATTTTAACATGTAAATGATTGTCAACTGAATATAAGAGTTTGTCTTAACATTAAAACACAGACAATTACTAGGAAAATATCCTTTTACTCTAAGGTTCATAATACAAAATAGTTATACTAAAAATAGTTATATATTTATCATTAGCTACCTCTTCATTGCTAATTGACTTCTTAGATAACACACTAATGCAACATAATCTAGTAATTGTCTCAATTACCTCATTTATTATCACATATGATTTGTCCACCAAATTTGCATGAGTTATCATAATCACCATTCTAGTCACACTTGAAATAATTAACATTCCTCTTGCACTATTCTTATCTTAGTTTGAGCATTCAGTTGTCTTCCCAGAAGTCTTCTTGTAGGTGAATTCTGATTTTTTATGTTGCCTATTGGTTCAGTTGCATCCCCCTTCCATCTATTCAAACATCCAAGATCCCCTTCAATTGGTTAAGCTCTGTCTACAAGGTACCAAGATCTGATACTGATATCAACTTCTGATCTATCAGTTAAACACATTAAATATTCATAGTAGATGTGACATAAAATCACAATAGCATAAACACAGAGCACCGAGATTTACATGAAAATAAAAATTGGGAAATGATTTCTAGAGTTTCTCAAAGGGTTTAAAATTTCCCTTTAACCTATCAATATTCTCAATTAGGCCTTCCTATATCCCTTCTAAAGGATTTCCTTCTTATCTTCCCCCTTTTCTAAAAGCCACTTGCAGACTCAAAGTCTCCTACATGTCCCCTCTTTGGTATCATTGTTTAATTTGGACCATCCTTAATCCATGAGAACAACTTCCTTATTATTTACTTCAACCAATCCCTTGAATAGGGTCCTTAGTCTTGATTGGATAAGGTATTCATCTCCTATGCTTCCAAAGGATGAGTGTGACTTCTCCTTGCACCTTGTTCCCACATAAGAACTAGGGTTTGAACTAATTTCATAACCCCAATAATTCTATCTTGACACTTAAGTTAATTAGCACTCAATTAGGACTGGTTCTCCCAACTCATTTTTATCCTTTTTCTCTAAATTTTCTAAAATGGCCCATGGATTGGATCATAGTTTTAGATACCATTTTGAGCCCTTGACAACATAATGAAAATTGTGTTCATGATCACATAAATTAGACACCTTGCTATTGATTGTCTCCTTAGGCCTAATTGCCTAATTTGCCCTAATCCTCAAAGAAAATACTAATGGATGGACTGTTAGACTTTGACCAACTCACCCTTGGATACCTCTATACCACTCATTTTCTCTTACTAATTAACTACTCATATTGAGATGCATGGTAAGGGCTTTCCCATTCTCCCAACTCCCTTAATCTCCTGATCCCAAACCAATTGAATCTTATGTTACATATAGGGACATCACTTTCCACCAAAGGTCATGATTTTCCCATAGTGAAAAGTTGCAATAATTACATTTCAATATCAAACCCTAAGTACTTGAGGGTTTCTTGGTTTCTTTCAAATGTATAGATGCCCATGTAAGTTATTTCTGAGAGCATTGAGTATGAGAATGTTAGATTTTCAATTCTGATTATGATAGTGACATGAATTGATGCTTTGATGTTGTTCCTATGTATGCACAGATGGAACGACACATTATAATAGAGGAGAGAATATTACGGGAGTGCATTTCCACCCTACCATGAAGCTTTAACACTTCCCTAGAGTCCTTCCTAACATGAAGGATACCTAGCCCAGCTAGAAGTAATCTAACAAAGTAAAACTAAGGAGTAATGGAATATGTGCTACTTGTTACATCCTCATTCAGTTTTTAATATAACACGTCGTGGACTTCCAAAACAAACCTTGTAAAACTACTTCCATTTCACACATATGGAAAATATCATGCAAAGATTCATATTTTATGCATAGTACATCAAGTTTTCCATGGGTGCATTTAACATACATAAAGGAACAAATCAACATCCTTTTCCTAACTGTCAAAAACATGTCAAGCTTATATATTTCCGCTAGTATCTCTTTTAGTTTAAATGATATTTATAACTTGAATTCATCATAGTACGTGGAGAAAACCCACAAATACACATATAACAAATTCATTTCATTCAAGAAGCATAAACTATAACATTGATTAACAGATACTTAGAAAATAGGTCTAATGAATTTATATGTCTAAACTTTACCTCATATATCTATTAATTAAGATTTGATTTTCACCTATTTTATTTTCTGTAGTAATTTAATTAAAAAAAAGCCATATCTTAAATCCTTATAATTAAAACATGGATAAACCAAATACATCAGTCATGCATATAAAATTTGAAGCATCAACCCTTTCTTAATCATCTTGTTGAAATCTTAATTCTTTCTCACTCACATACATAGCTATACCAAGAAATTATTTTAAATGAAGGAATTCTGAATAATGACACACATTCAATTTTCACTATAATCTTTCCATAGAATTTCTAAAGCTATACTTGATTTAACTAAATCTGATTACTTCTTGCAAGATGGATGAACATATTTCATTAATAAGAAGTTTCAAATTCAGTTTTCAATAAATAGGTAGAGCATTATTAATTAGAAAAGAAAACATAGGACTTTAACTCCATGTCTATTGGGAGAGATCTTATAAAGAAAAAATGAAAGTAATTTTAAATTTTGAAGACACAAAGACGATTCTCACAGCATGAACAATATATATATATATATATATATATATATATATATATATATATATATATATATATATATATATATATATATATATATATATATATATATATATATATATATATATATATATATATATATATATATATATATATATATATCCATATAGATCAAGGAAATTTTATATAATTAAGAAAAACTAATAAATGCGAAACCACTTCATTTCATCCATTCAATAGGATAATTCTTTGTTCCCAAAATAACCATTAAAAAAAGCATCATAATAGAAGTAGTTCTATATTTAAAATTTAGGTGAACATACTAATGCTACAAGAAGTACTCTTGTATCCTGTCGCAATTTACGTTATTAAAATTTTCATGCAGAATATCCAATAGAGATGATTGTCAAACAGGTTATTTGGTGTACCATCTTTTGTTTACTGACTGGGTTTTCCACAATAATGACTGATTTTAATTCAAAAAGTTTATACCATCAATAAGTGTTTTTAGAGCCTTCAAACACTAATAATGTGTGGCTCAGTATCTATTAAGTATTCAAAAACTAATTATAACACCTACCCGCTGATCCATTGTAATACAAATTTGGAGAAATGTTCAGCGTGAAAGACAATTGATTTAAGAAAACTAATTTTTCCATTATAGCTTGTTGTTTATTTGATCTGGATGTGTCAGATGTAGGTTGAAAGATAAAAACAATGAAATACTTCTTAAGATTTTTGGAAAGTTGGTTAATAAAAAATCAGTTAATGAAATAAAAAACTCAGTATGGATTCCGTTCATAAATACTAATAATAATAATTAAAAAATCTTCAGAAATAATAATTTTTTATCTGCAAAATCCTATTCACATTTCTACAGTTCTTGGTACTGGCATGAAAAAATTTGGTGTTCTTGTCTCCTTCTGCCAACCAACATTCTCTATATTTTTATCTCCAGAAGATTTCCTCTTTAGAAAGGATATCTTCCAAATCTCTTAACAAAACTTTCTCTTCTACAAATCAAACTTGATCCATCCCAAATTGCATAATGGATTGGTCCATGCTTTCTAGTTTCTGCTCTATATCATCTTTTGAGGCAAAAATGTTCTTGAAATGTGTTTTGTTCTAGATTGAGAGATTTTGTTTTATATATTTCAATCTAGCCACAAAAAAAAATAACTTGGATACTTCTACTTTAAAATCCAACCACCATTCAGCAACCAAATCAACAAAATTTTCCTCCCTTAGCAACATGTTTTCAAATTTGAAGGGACATCCTTGGGGTTTGTTACCCTCCAAAATATTTAATTGAATAGGAAAGTGATCAGATCCTAAAGTGGGAGAAATGGAAGCCTTTAGGTTAAAGGGAAAGGTTGTGAGATCACCTTTGAAGAGGAATCGGTCCAATTTTTCCAAAATATTGCAGATGCCCATTCTTCTGTTGGACCAAGTAAATGAACCATTCTCCAAATCAATCTCCATCAAATTCTCTCTTTGCTATTAGTCCTTAAAATTTTTTAGAGATTGGAAAAATCTATGGGGGCCACCTATTTTTTTAGAGGGATGATTGATAGCATTGAAATCCCCCCCACAATGAAGTATCCTACCTGCCAGTTTGCAAAACATTTGGAGATTTCCTCCCAAACCTCTGATTTCCTTTTGTTAGAGATGGGACCATAGACATTCACTATGTGCATGTTGAGATTAGAACATGAACTTGCAATATTCCAACCTATCTAGTTAGAGCTACTATCTAAGGGGATGAAGGAATAAAATCCTGTGTTCCATAAAATCGCTAATCTGCCTAAGGATCCAATTGCATCCACTCCTGAAGCACTCCAGTCACCTAAAGACTGTGAAATTAGATAATTTCTCCTTGTTCATCTTAGACTCTTGGATTAATACAACATCTACTTTGGTTGTAGGTATACATCATTTGACCAAACACTTCTTGTTACAGGCATTGAGACCCCTAACATTCCATGAGATGATTCTCATTGGAACTTGGGAAGAAACTTCCCCTTCCCTACATTTAAGTAAACTATGATTTTAGTCTGATCAAACTCTTCCCCAACTTATTTTATTATAGTAACAGGAGATTTTCTACCTCTAACTTTCTTCTTGACCAATCCACAATCTAATACACTTCTCTATTAGGATTTATGAAAACCTAGATTGTTGGATTCCTTACCAATATCTGATTTGGGGGAACTGACTATTTATTCTTCAAGGAGAGGAGCCAAAGGATCACTCCCTTCTGAAGGTGTTACTATATCCATTAGTCTCTCCTCCTCTTCCACATAATCATCATCTAGAAGCCTTTCAACGAAGGAAGAAGAGTGATTGTTGTCCAAAGAATGCTTCGAAGCTAGATTTCCAAACATGTCAAAGACTACCTGAAGTCTTGGAGAAATCTGTGGTTCTTCCTCCACTTGAAAGTTTGGATTAACCAGGGAAGAAGAGTTTTCCAAACCTTTGGTCTGAAAATTGTGTTTTAGAGGTTTGAGAGATATAATGGCTCCTTTAATTTTATTTCTCCTTGAAGACTTACCAAGCTTAGGAGAAGAGATTTTATTCAGGACTTTTTGCTCTTTAACTCTAAACATAGAAGATTTCTGACATCTTGAATTAGAATTAGATGAGAAGGAATCTGGGGTTACCACTGATTGAAGATTATTAGGATAATTGAGAGTACTTGGAGATCCCTTTGCCTTAATTGAGGCCATTAGGTCACAGAGTCTTACTTTGAGAATATCATCCTCTTCTGTTGATACTACATCCTGTTTTGGTATGGTATCCTCTAAGAGAAAGCCTTGGTCTTTGGAATATTTAATATCATCTTCCTCCATCACTTGGTTTGCAATGTTCCCTATCATTTCTAGTTGAACTTCCATGTTCCATTTCTCTATCATTTGTTCCATGGTTCTGTGATTAAATCTAGGGAAATATTTAAACAGTGCATCCTCCAAAGGAAAGGGATTGGAGGCCTCTACAATCCAACTCTTACCAAAAACCATGTTGGAGAGTGACAAATTTGAGAATTGTGGATTAATCCTGAGCTTGGCCCCAAAAACTTTATAACTTGGATCTGATTTTGAATTTGAAGCTGAGGTAAGGCCCTTTGGCACTTGTGGCGAGGCTAACAAAAGAAAATTGGAGGAGTGTTGGTGTTTAAAGAACCCATTTAAGATCCACCCCAAAAGTCTTAAAAATAGTTTTATGATGTCTGAGAATCCATTCAAAACTTGAGTACCTTTAGGAGTTGACATTGAATTCTGCTCACCACTTATTGGAGATAGATATGAGGGGGGTGACTGATCTTTCTTGATACTCAGCAGAGCCCTATCCTGTGCAACTCCACCACAATCCTGAAGATCTTGTTGTGAGGTTTGGAACTTTCCAAAATCATACGAGATAAGTTGTATCCATGTACTATATTTTGAGATGATTTTGATGGATTTAGGAAGCTCTCTTTCTAGATTCATAAGCAGGCATATCAATGTGGAAGCCAAGGACCTATCTGTGTGATGCTTTCAGTAAATGCCAAGTCTATTTCCTAGAATGTGAATGATGCTCTCAACCCTTTATTCTATAGGGAGATTCTGAAGGGAGATACACATGGGGATAAACTTAATTACATTCTTCTTGCTATCAAATTTTGGAGCCCATTGTTGTATGTGAAGGCTGGAGTTTTTAAAGAACCACGCCTTGGGTTTGAAAATTTTATCTCTGCTAGGTTTGTCTAAGAAAGTAACTAGAAAGTATCCTAGTTCATTATCCAGAGAATCTATCTATTTGATGCAAGACCAATTTTAATAGGCCCATGTGTGGAGTTTAGTAAATGATAGATTAGTATCCTAGAATTTACATATTATTGTATGCTACAAGAGAAATAGATTGCTATGCTTGAGTATTTCTTCTTAGAAAGTGTTGGATGGTACCTAATCTCGATGAGTTGTTACCTTCCCTAGATGTTGAGTGGGTAGAGAGAAAGTTTCTACATCCCCCTAGTTTCTCTCTGACGCTATCATTGAATGGTCCAAGCCTTTTTCGGAAGAGGAGGATTGAATGGTCTTCCCAAATAGGTGGTTGGGAAAATTGGGATGAGATTAGGATTGATGTCCCATGCCTTGCTGCTTCTTTCCAAATGTTCAAACTTTTTGAATCTTGGATATGACCGTTGAAGGGGAGTTTGAAGAAAATATGAATTTCTGCCATCAGCCTCTGCCTCTTTTGACTGGATATTTTGGGCCCTCTTATCAGAAGCATTGGCCTATTGTCTGGAACAAGGTTGTTGTCTGAAACTACCCAAACTATCTTGAATTCTGTTTCCCCTCCATCTATGTTCATATGTTCCGCTCTAGTGGGAAAAGGGTTTTTTCCTTCCTGTGAAAGTGTGGTCCTTAGAATGTAGAGCGCTTCTACTCCATGGTTGAAAATTTGGCATCCAAGGGGGATCTTGAAGTCTTCCCTCCGTTCTTACAAGGCCTAGTTGTTGACGCCCTACAAATCTTGGTTGTTGATGCCACACCATTCAAAACTTAGGAATACCTATTGGCTTGATTTTTTATTAATTCATATGAGGATTCTTTTGTAGTGAGAAAAATGCCTTCAAAGGGAATATATATCCAAAATGTGAAGCATCGACATCGTAAAAGAAATTTGATAGGATTATTAAATTCTGAAATACTTTAATAAAATATGATTTATAGATATAAAATCCACATGTTTTTTGGTAAAATAATTTTACTTTTCCAACAATTCTTCCTATTTAAAAATAAGGATCCAATGTGTAATGCATATTAGATTACAAGATCAAAATCTTCTTAAAGGAGTACAAATTACCTCCTTTGTTAGAGCAGACACTCACCAGTAGTTTGCAGATGACATCCTTCTTTTGGGTAAAGGATGCATTCAGGAGGCTAAGCAGATCAACTTATTACTCGACAACTATGCCAAAGCTTTTGGCCAAGTGGCTAATAAGGAAAAATCATTAATTTTATTTTTTCATACCAGAAAGAAACTTCAGTAGCAGATTTAAAAGGTATTGGCTTTCAAATCAGGATCCCTCCTATGCCCATACTTGGGCATACCCATAGATAAAACACTAGGGTCCACCAAAGTTTGGAAACCCATTAATGAGAGGCTAGATAGAAAAATGGATAATTAGAAATCCAAATGGCTCTCTTAGGAAGATAGATTATTGATGATAAAATCAATGTTGTCAGCAATTCCTATTTATTTAATGTCGTGCCTCTCTCTATCTACGAATGGGTATATGGATATGGTTAAAAAATTAAGGAAATTCTTCTGGCAAGGGATAGATACAAATAAGAAATTTGCATTCATTTCATTGGAAAAGATTTGCAAATCTCATATAGCTGGAGGAACGGGCATCAAGAATCAGTTATGGAAAAATCAAGCTCTTGGAGCCAAGCTTTATTGGAAAATCATGAAGAACCAAAACTTAAAATGGGTTAAATTCTAAGGGATAAATACCTTGGTAGCTACTCTGAAGAGGAGCTATTTCACCTCCAAATTCTCTCAAGAGGTTCAAGAATCTAGAATTTCATAATGAAATCTAGGTAGGTAATAGACAATAATGTCTCTTGGAACATAAAAGAGGGTACTGTAGCTAGATTTTGGGAGGATTCATGGGGTGGGCTTCCAAGCATTAAATCGATGTTAGGACCAAATCAGATCAGTAAAAATTTCTCAACTTCTTGGGGTACTCTTCTTAAAGACTACATTATTCCCTCATCCACGTCCTCTATGGATGGTTCTTGGCAATGGAAGGACTTCTCAAAACTAAATCTGGACCCTACTAAATTAAGTATGTTAAAAACTAGATTAAAGATAGAGTCTTCTTTCTTAAACAGGGCTCAGATTAGATCATTTGGAATGCAGCTAAATCAAGGGCCTATAATGTCAAGGATGGATATAATATCTTGACAGAATGTTCTAAAACCAACAAAGTTGAAATTCCTTTACAATTATGTTGGCACAATGCTTGTCTCCCTAAAGCAGGTCTATTCAATTGGGTTACCTCTCAGGGAAGAATTCTAACTGCAGACAAATTCCTTAGAATGGGTACCAAGTCCCTTCTAGATGTTCATTGTGTTATAATAGTAAAGAGGATGTTATTCACTTATTATTATCCTGCCCCTTTGCTATAGATTGTTGGCATTGGCTATACTCAAAATTAGGTTGGTTGTCAGCCTTTCCAAAGGATATCCTTCAGTTATTATTATCCTGGCCAAAACTATATGGAAATAGCTTATGTGGCAACCTTTGGATTATATCCCCATCTATTTTGTAATCAGAGATATGGAAAGAAAGAAACAAAAGATTGTTTGAATAGAAACCTATGGGATTAGACTCTATTCTCAACAAAATTGAAGCGGGTATTATAGAGGTGGTGAATTCCCGCCTTCAAGCTCAATCAGCTCAACACAAATATTATACAAGTTGGGATGATCAAATGTTTAAAAGATCGTATAGACTCAAGACCCCCATCTATCTAGTCAGAGGATGCAAAATTAATCAACCATTGAGAGCATCTTGTGTTTGAAAGCCTCCATCTCTGGGCTGGTTCAAACTTAACTTTGATGGAGCATCCAAAGGCAATCCAGGCCCATCAGGTGTAGGTTGCATCATCCACTTATTAGAATGAAAATTCATAGCTAAATTAGCCAAACCATTGGTGAATGACACCAACAACATGGCTGAATTCAAGGCCTTACTATGAGGTCTTTCACTAGCGCTTGAGATAGGTGTGAGTAAATTGGAGATTGAAGGTGACTCCATGATAACAATTAATGTTGTAAGGTCAGGGGAAACAAAAAATTGGCACCTACAAGCTTCTTTGGAAGTAATTTTGCAGTCCATCAATAGATTTGAATCAACAACAGTCAACCACATTTTACGTGAAGGGAATTCTATGGTGGATGAATTGGCTGAGTTGGCTTCTAAAGGGAGGTACGTGAAGAACATTTTCATAAACACCTCTGTTTAATGGCACTGAGAATTTCAAATTTTCTTCCCACAGTCTATTCAACTGCCATGAGTTCTTGACAGTTTTGAAAAGACATCTCCATTTATTGAAAGTAGAGAGTTTAGTTGATGCCAGCAATTTCTATCTAGCTGTTTCACTCAACTGGTGTTGGATGGGATGTTTTTTCAGGCCCAAATACTTGTCATACACATATTCACAAGGGGATTCTACTATGACAAGCATGGTAATTGGAAAATATTGGGTATTTGGCAAAAAATTAGCATCACTTCTATCTACTTTAGCCTAGATATATTTTATCAGAGCTCAGGAAATTGCTATTCAGTCTAGTGATGAATTTAGAGCTCCATTAGTCTTGTCATTTCATATGAAATTGGAAAAAGTTTCATCAAGATTAGCGGCTCTTGGTAGGGTTGCTTGCAGAAAGGCCTACTACTAGAATAATAATAATTTGCATGTTGTTTTCTTGATATGAGGAAAGTTTTCCATTTTCGTAAGGAGGTTTTTGTTCTGTGAACTTTCTTCTATCTGCAAATATGGACTCCCCTATTAGGCTATATGTGAGTATTGACCGGACAGCTTTTGACACTCATCTCTATGAAGAAAAATTGATGGAAGTACGTATATTTCATCAAAAACTTAGTGTTACATGCTATCAAGGAGAATCTAGGCATGAATTTTCTTCTCTCCAATCACAGGTATAGGGTGAACACTGATATTTGTGTTGGCTTTTAAGCAAGCCTCCTGGTCATGGGTGCAAGAAAAAATGATGCTGAAGAAATCTATGTCCGTCTCCTTGAAGCTAAGTATCTTGGAGGGCTTCACAAGGTGGTCATTGGCATTGACGATGACCTATACACTTCAATTCCCTAGGATCTGCCAATTGTAATGATGAGAGGGTCTCCTTTTCCAAGTTTTGGCTCAGGGCCAAAATGAAACTTCTATGGGGGTCCTCACAGGAGATTTTTGATCCTTTGGGGCTGGAAGTGGGGACACCAGCCACTGAGGATGTCTTTCATGAAAAAGGGGATGAATTTCCTTACTAAATTTCTAGGCATGGATGAAGGCCTAGATTTCCCCTATGAAGATGAACTTGATGAATATTTAGATTGGGTCTTCAAATAAAAATATGATCTTAAAATAGATGGATTGGGTAGCCCAGACTCATTAGATGTTTTTGAGGAGGAGGACTCTGATAAGGATGAAGATTCAGAGGAACAAGATGACCATGATACAGATGATGAGGAGGAGGGTGACAAAGAGGAATCAGAAAGAGATGACCAACAAGAACCAGACGAAGAGCCCATGGACCAAGACACACACTCAGAATCCCAAGAGGAGGAAAATCAAGCTACTTCCTCAAGTAGCTTGGACCAGGATTCTACTTCGGCTTCAAATTAACTTGGGTGCTTTTCTCTCTCTAGTTTTTTGTTTTCCTAGCATATTAGTTTTTTGAATTTGCTCAACATAGTGGTACTGGATTGGCTAGTTCAAAGCATGGACATTTTCGGGACTTTACTAGTGCCTTTTGTTATTATGTATGTATTTCAAGAAAGATGGCTCTCTGCTTGAGTTCCCATGATACTTTATGGTTCTAATTATACCCTGAACTATGTATGTTTTACTCTTATTATATATATAATACTCAACCTTGGCCCCTTAATAATTAAAAAAAAAACCACTTCCCAAAAGAATATACTCAATTTGGATATAATAAGCGGTTTTACAATATTCACATTATCTTCTCAAGTGATATATATATAAAAAAAATGGATATACAACTTACAATGCTTACAAAGACTGTAATTCTAATTTTTCTCGGGAAAAGAAAATAAATTATAATAATCACTACATTTTATATTGCTGAAAGAAATTTAATTTAAATAAACCATATCATTTCATATATTCAAGATACAACAAAATAGAATCAAACCGACACTTTTACAATCCTTCCATTCCTTTGACCATTCTAATCATTCAGTTAGGAAAATATAGAGAATTTCAAGAAGAGAACCTGTAATTATCAGTTGGACTTGGAATTAATTGGACCCCTTGAAAACACTTACAAAATTGATTCTTCTCACCATTTTTGTAGTTGTCGTGATGGTCTTTGTTCACCAATCATAGAAAACATAGATTTCAATCAGGAAACAGTGAGATTTTATTGATTTCTCTTCACTTAAATTCAACAACACTTTTCCGTCAACCAAGGAAGGAATATATTGAGTTCAAAACATCCCTAAAATGGCTTCTAACTTTCATTTGAACCAAAGAGACCATTAGGACCTAAATGAAAAAATTGCTTAAATGTTGTCAATGTTGTCATGACAACATTGACACCTTTTGTCATCATGTACCTTCCAAACGTTCCCCATACCAAGAACTCATTCTAATGACCATAATTGGTCCAAAACACCATACCATCCCTATCCTAGACCCCTAGTGACCCTTTGATCATATTTGACCAATAGGCTTATAAATTCCTTATTGGATCATTGGCCTTACAAATGGGTCAAATTGATTTCCAAAGTTCCCTAGATGGTCCAAAAAACTTATTAAATTTCATTATGAGTTGAGAACATTCAAATGGTGCTATATGTCGAAGGTGGAGTGCTGATTGTGATAGTGCCCAAGCAACACGATTATCAACCTCAGTTCAAAGACATTGAGATCTACAATTATTGACTACTCAATAGTGTTTTGTTAGGGTTTACCAATAAAATATGATAGTGTGATAACACCGAGTGCAAAACCTTTGAATTAAAAAATCAGTTGAAAAATTGGTTTTGTTTGATCTCTGATAAGGGAATAAGTTTATTAGCTCTCACCAAATAATTTTGGATTAGTGATTGTATTAGTTTTATAATCAAGATTTGTAAGAGTTTTGCTTTTAACAAATATATCATTAATAACTCAAAAATATGGAGTGGATGGAACTTAATCCATCAATATACATAAATTAACAAAAGGATAATTGAGATTGATTAAGTCAATTAGCAATTGTGTGTAATTGGTAAATTTAGAATTTAGAATTGAAGATTAGTCGATTCTAAGCAATAAGTGGTTTAATACTAGTGTATATAGAATTGGAGTAAAAATAGATTAAGTCATCCATTAGTAAAAGTTTTATTGTTAAGCCAATTCGCAATTGCTTGTATAACCTAATTCTAAATTTAAAATTGAAAATTTAAAGTTGTTCTAAAACAATAATGAAAATAACACTAGTACATGTAAAATTACAAAATGAAACTAGTATAAATATATTAAATATTAATGATAGATATTAATTCAAATTATTTTATTTATGTTAAATTTTTTATTTTTTTTTTAATTTTATTCTCCTAATCAGAGGAGGTATCCCCATAATGCACCCTCACATTCATTTAAAACTCTATGCCCTAGCATGCCCCCATAAATAAAAGAATCAAACCCTCGAGTAGAATATGGGAAGAGAGGTGTTTTCACATGCACATGCAAAATGTGATTAAGTGAAGATAACAAATAGAAAGAAAAAGATATACACTTGCTATGTGTGAAATGATTAAGGACACCAAAGTGATTGTTGAAACAGTGAAGTGCTGGAGTAATTTTTAAAGAGAAGTTGTATTGATATAACTTGGTTAACTGATTAATAAAAGGATCTCTTTTAGCATCTAATTTATTAATTTTTAGAATTATTATTTTCATCTATTCTATTTTTTATTAAGCAAAAAAGATTTTACAGGGCTCCTGAAACCCACAACAAAAAAAAAGTCTTGAGAAAGTCAAATAAACCAACCAAAGTATAACAAGTGTAAGTAGCAAGGACAGACCACCACAAGGCCGAACATGAGAAAACAGAGAAAAAAAGAAAAAACAAAGAAAACAGTTATGCCAAGCTCCTGAGCATCGTTGTTTTCAAGGGTTTCCATCAGTTGAACCGTATCTTTAAAATTCTGCACTTGGGAGCCTTGCAGATCAGTTTTCTCCCTATTCTTCCTAGTTCTTGCCCTAGTTCTCTTCCCTAGACCTTCCGTCTACTCCTTGTCTTCCTTCTTAGTCCTCGGATCAATCTTGGGATTCATATTTTCTTCCATCTTTTTAATCAATAGTTTCAAATTTTTGTTGGACGTCTTAAGGATATTAAAAAATTTCTTTGCCACTCCTTTAAGGGTCTTTTCTAGACTAATCATTTTGGACTCCATGTTCTTGACCTTGGTATCCAGGCTTAGAGAGTTTTCTGTTATCTTTTCTGTATTGCCCAGACCTTGAATTTTTGCCTTGATGTCCTCGATCTTGTGGTAGAGCCACTTAAAAGACCGAAACTGGTCTAGCATACTATTTTTGGTGTTGTTGAGAAAATCCAAGTCCATCTCCTTGGCTTTGTCACTAAGAACAACCAAAGTAGGGTCAATCAATTCTTCCGTATGGACTTTTCCTTCTTTGTCCTCTAGAATGTGTGGAAAAATGGCTTCCCTGATAATGCCCATATGCATAGTGTTAATATTAAAATTTCTCCAAACCTTTTTGCCCCTACCGGTGTCCTGACTATGATACTCCTCCCTAGAGGTTTCTTCTGTCTCATCAATCCTTATGGGTGATTGATTGGTGCCCTTCTCATCTATTTCTTCAGTCTCAAGGGCTTGAGTTTCCGTCTTAGTACCTTGGGGTTGGGGAGGAGGGGATTTTTTCTCGCTGATGGTGATGTCAACTGACAGGTGGCTAGAGAGGTCCTGCATAGGTAGAGGAGATCCCTCTGTTTCCTATTCCTACTTTTCTACTGGATCCAAACTAGGGTTTTCCACTTCTTCTTTCGAAACCATTTCTTCCTCCTTTTCATTATATTCTTCCTCTGAATTAGCTTCCTTCCTGTCCTTCTTTTTGGAGGGGAATTCTCTTTTGATGACTTTTAGAGGCTTTTTCTTGGAAGGAGAGCCCTTACCTAGATTGTAGACCTCAACATCCTCACTGTCATCCAAAGGGATGCCAACAGAAGAGCCAAAGGGGACATAATCCGAGCTAGAGTTTTCACTTGTAGCCTTGCTAGCCCCAATTTCCTTGCCCATAATTTGGTTTTTAAAGAATTCATATAACAGAAGGATAAGTCCTTCATGCAGGGCAAGATTTGCAATTTTCTTATCTCTAAAACCAGTTATATTCTTATTCATAGAAGAGAAGAGATTATACGGAATGAAAATTTTGACATCATGCCTAAAATGATTAAGCAAGACAAAATGATAAGTTCGGATTCTGTCAAACCTAGTATCGAGGGTAATGTAGTAGCAGAGAGCCTTCAGAACATACTGCTAGAGCATCTTCAGACTCCCGGGGAGGTAGTAGGTGCCCGCTTTGACAATGACGTTCATCTCCCTATCATCCCTCCGTATCAATAATCAATTATTATCTATTTATTTGACCACAATAATTAGCATATTTTTTACTATATTTTTTCATAATTTGCAACCATTCTAAAACTCATGATATCATTAAAAAAATATTTTTGGAGACTTAAGATAAATTCAAACCATTAAAAACAACTATACTTTTTCAACTTTGCCTCTCATTGCACCTTTCTTTCCTACACCAGTACAGACATAGGCAAAAACTATGCATTTATACATCCAAAAATTCACTCACAATAGATAAGGTAGCCTGATCATATAACTCACTTTTCTATATAGGTTTGTACCAAGAACTTGGAACGTAATTTAAATAAATGCAATTTTGACGCATTAATTTCTGTCTCCAGATTTGATTTCTTAAGTTCATTCTAGAATTAAACTACTCAATTCTAACAATAGTATTAGTCTTCTAAAAGTAGATAACTGATCAATATTCCTGTTAGTTGTACTTTGGTAGACTGTAACTTCACGTCTATTCTCATTAAACCTTAATTCATCCTCATTGAATGCCCTGCAAAATATTAACATTGAAACTTATAAACGATATGAAAAGCTCCCAATTCATTACAATTATTCTTACAAGTTTTGAAATTGAAAGCACGATAAATCTATAAGAAATCGTTTACCTCCTACATATGAAAATCATTTCCAGCTTTACTCAAATCTACATATGAAAAGCAATTTCATCTTTAATCAAAATCTACTCACACAATTAAATCAATTTCCACATGAATAATCAATATATTTCCATATTAATTCGCTATTACTATTTTCAATTCAAAATTGCTCAGTTTAGAGCTTACATGGATAAGAGGCCCTAATTTCATTTTTTTATTTTTTTTTTCCAAAAATTATTTAAAATAAGAATTGTCCATTAGAAGTATAATTTCATTATGATGAAATTGGCACATTAATACTGATTCCTATTTAATGTTAAGTTTATTTTAAGACAATATCGTAGTGTAATTATATATCAACAAATGTTTTGTTCATCTCCTCTTTTATTACATATTTCATTTTATTTATGTACATATATTTATCATTTCTTCTATGTATATATTTTTTTCCCCTCATTTACTATACTTACTTAACAAAATCTATATTAATAAAATAAAAAAACTGATTTTAAAATTAAGCGTTAAAAAAAAGAAAATTAAAATTAAACATAAATTTTTTAATTAAAAATTCTAATTGCAACCCTAATCATAAATGCTAAAAATATGAACATTAAAAGTAAAATTTATATTCACTTTTAATAAAATAAAATATATCTTTTAAATTTTATTTAACTTCAAAAATATTTTAAAAAGCATATTGTAATGTTAAAATTCATTTTCCTAAACTTATAAAGTTTTATAAGAAAATCTAACACAGTATACTATGTTTCTATTTAAAATTCTTATAAAATAAACTTAAAATTTCATTAGAATTTGCATTGATTTTCTAAATTATAAGCATACACCCTGCTGTACAAATTGGATGGAGTATCTGTGTTTTAAATTATTATAATAAAACATAAGATCCCTACGCCTATTTTATATTATTTAAACACTGTTCGACTATAGCGAAACAGTTAAACGATTAAATTAACGCTCTACAAATATTTTGCCTGTTGGGAAACGTGTGGAACAAATTTGGGCATCATATATATAAGACACCTCAATCTAGCATTTATGAATCATCAAGAGAGATAACGCGTGTAGGCAGGAGTAGTTTTTTCTATCGATTTGGCGTATTTTTACAAAATGTCTGATATAGAGTACTTATGTCCTATAGTCTCAACAGCCCCCAATATTGGGAATTTTTGGAATTTTTGGAATTTTGACGCCGTCCGCGATGGCTTTAGAATGTCTTCTTATGTCAAACCGCATCCGCCACCGCCACCGCCCTCTCCATTTCCACAGGTCGATTGGAAGGAAACTCGGGATGCTCATATCTTCAATGTTGACATTCCTGGTATTTATTTAGGGTTTCGTTTCCATTACCATTTTGCTTCAATATTAAATTCTGCCTTTAGATTGACGAAAATGGAATGTGATTCTGTCTGTGTGTTTCGTTGCAGGCGTGAAGAAAGAGGCGGTGAAATTACGAATTGCAGACAGTGGAATTGTGGAAATAAGCGTTGAACGAAGTAAAGAGGAAGAAAACGGAGATGAGGAGGAAAAATATCACTGTTTTGAACGTTTTAAGGGGAGTTTCGCGAGGCGTTTCAGGGTATCGGAGGATGCGAAGGTGGATGAGGCGAAAGCAAGCATAGAAGGTGGAGTGCTGACTGTGATAGTGCCCAAGCAACACGATTATCAACCTAAGTTCAAAGACATTGAGATCTACTATTATTGACTGCTCCTCAATAATGTTCTGTTAGGGTTTACCAATAAACTATGATAGTGTGAAGACACCGAGTGTAAAACTTTTGAATTAAAAAATCAGTTGAAAAACTGGTTTTGTTTGATCTCTGATAAAGGAATAAGTTTATTAACTTTCACCAAATAATTCGGGATTATTGATTGTAGTAGTTTTATAATCAAGCTTTGTAAGAGTTTTGCTTTTAACAAATCTATCCTTAATAAGTCAAAAATATGGAGTGGATGGAGCTTAATCCATCAATCTACATAAATTAATAAAAGGCTAATTGAGATTGATTAAGTCAAGTTGCAATTGCGTGTAATTGATAAATTTTAAATTTAGAATTTAATATTAGTCGATTCTAAATAATAAGGGGTTTAATACTAGTGTATACAGAATCGGAGATAAAGACTGATTGATAAGCCAATTCACAATTGCTTGTATACCGTAATTCTAAATTGAAAATTGAAAATCTAAAGTTTAAATTTGATCTAAAACAATAGTGAAAATAACACTACTGAATGTAAAATTACAAAATAAAACTAGTATAAATATGTTAAATATTAATGATAGATATTAATTCAAATTATTTTATTTATCTTTATTTTATTTTTATTTTTTTAAATTATAGTCATTAATGATATTTAAATTTTATTATATCTATAATTTTAATAGAATTTTTAAAATTTAATTATATACATCTAATTTATCTTATTTGAAAACTTCTCATCATCTAATTATGTTATGTTTATAATGAATATTTGTATTTTGACAGGTAAATTATTGTCAACTTAATGTAAGAGTTTGTCTTACCATTAACATACAATTACGAGGAAGATAACCTTTTACTCTAAGATTGAGAGTCTTGATCTAATATTGCATTGTTTAATAAGTTTATTAGGCTAATTAGAAACATATAATTATTTTTAATATAACTAGTTTGTATGATGACAGACATTGATTAATATAATCTACTAATATAATGGTATAAAATGTGTTTTTCTTTAATAAAGTAGAAGTAGCCACTAATCAAGCATAAATAATAAGAAAAGCTAAGAATATAAAAAGAACAAGCCCATAACAAAGGGTTGTCATGGACATTGACAATAATACCCTCCTTTCCAAGGTCAATGATGAGGAGGTTCGTAAGGAAATGTTCTCTATGGGACCCTATAAGGACCCTGGCTTGGATGGTTTCCCCCTGCCTTTTTCTAAACATTTTGGGACATTGTTGGATTTGATGTGACTAGAGTGGCCTGGGACTTCTTCAGAACTAAGAAAATCCTTAAGTAGCTTAACAAAACCTATATTTTTATGGTCCCTAAGTGTGTGGAGCCCAGAGTTATGTAGGACTTTAGACCCATAATTTTCATTAATACACTCTATAAAGTCTTCTCGAAGATCATGGTCAACTGAATCAAACCTCTGCTTAATGAGATTATCAGTCCTAACTAGAAGGGATTTGTCCTTGGAAGGAAAATTATGGATGTATCCATTACCACCCATGAGATCTTGCACTTCATTGACCATTGTAAGGCTATTGGGATGGCTCTCAAACTTAATATCTCAAAAGCCTATGACAAAGTCAATTGGACTTTTCTCTATAAGGTTTTAGCTGCTTTTGGTTTTTCTCAAGATTTTATTGTTCTTATCAAGGCCTGTATAGATACTGTTAGATTGTCAGTGTTGTTCAACGGCAAACCAGGTACCAAATTCATCTCAAGGGACTCTACCAAGGGGACCCCCTTTCTCCCTACCTCTCTATCCTTCTTGCTAAGGTCCTGGGGTGTAACATGATGCAGTTGGTCCAATCCAGAGAAATTGAGGGAATTAAACTGGCAACTACCCTACCCCCGTCAGTTCTACCAGAGTTCATGGATGATACCCTCTTCTTTGGAACCTCTTCATTTAAGGAAGCAAGGATGTGGAAACTGATGCTTGATATGTATGCTAGTGCTTCGAGACAACACATTAACTATAACAAATGAAGAATGTTCTTTTTCAACATTGATCCTTTAGTATAGGGGAAAATCTTGAATATTTTGAGTTGCCAGGCTGATACTCTCCATACCACTTACCTTAGGCTCCCATTGACTGTGAAAAATGTGAGGAATGAATTCTGGAACACCATACTGGAATGAACCCAAAAAAATATGGTGGGATGGAAAGGTAAGCCCCTCAACAGTGTTGGTAAGCTCTAACTCCTTTCTGCTTCCCTTCAAGGCATACATGTGTATTTCCTTTCTATCTTTAAAATCTCTAGTTTCATGGCTGATAAGCTGGAAAGAATACAATGCACCTTCCTTTGGTCTGGATCTAAGGAAAAGAAGCATTTCCCCCTGGTTAGTTGGGACAAGGTTTGCTTACCTAAATCACTAGGTGGTTTAGGTATAAGAAAAATTTACAACCTTAATAGGGCTCTGTTGTCCAAGGTTTCCTGGACCATGGTCAAGGGATCTGCTGACTGGTGCAAAATTATGGAGGCTAAGTGCCTAGATGGTGGTCATTTTTTGTAAAATATTTATGTTCTATGAAAAGCACCTTCATAGGGTTAGTTTCATCAAATAACTCAAAATACAAATTAAATTACCACAACTAGCAATCTAAATAAGAAAGATAAATGATAAATGAGCACTCTATGCCTCTCTAATTACAGATGCTAATGAAAAGCTCTTAGCAATCTTCCATTAGTGACAGTCCTAATATGAGAAATTATGATAAAAAAGATAAAATAATTAATTCCAAAAGAAATTAATCTAATTACCTCCTAGATTTATTCATTTATTTTAGGGTTTCATTTCCGTTAAGATTGATGAAAATGGAATATGATTTTGTCGGTGTCTTTCTTTAAAGGCGTGAAGAAAGAGGTGGTGAAATTATGAATGGCAGACAATGGAATTGTGGAAATAAACGTTGAACGAAGGAAAGAGGAAGAAAACAGAGATGAGGAGGAAAAATATCACTGTTTTGAATGTTTTAAGGGGAGTTTCACAAGGCATTTCAGGGTATCGAAGGATGTGAAGGTGGATGAGGCAAAAACAAGCATAGAAGGTGGAGTGCTGACTGTGATAGTGCCCAAGCAACATGATTATGAACCTAAGTTCAAAGACATTGAGATCTACTATTATTGACTGCTCCTCAATAATGTTCTGTTAGGGTTTACCAATAAACTGTGATAGTGTGAAGACACTGAGTGCAAATCTTTTGAATTAAAAAATCAGTGGAAAAACTGGTTTTATTTGATCTCTAAAAAGGGAATAAGTAGATAGATTTCAACAAATAATTGATAAAAGAATGTTTGACAAGTCAATTACAATTGTTTATACTCACTAATTCTAAATTAAATATTAAAAATTAAAAATTAAAAGTTTAAAATTGATCTACAACAATAATGGAAAGGTTAAAAATAAAAAATTAAAAGTTTAAAATTGATCTACAACAATAATGGAAAGGACATGAGTGCATGCAAATTTAAAGAAAATAAAAAATATAAAAAATGTTAAATATCAATGATAAATATCATTTGAATTTATTTAATTTATTTAGTTTTATGTTAAACTATAATCTTTAATAATATTTAAATTTCATTAAATCTATAATTCCAATTCATTTTTTAAAAATCTAATTATTTACAACTAATTTATCTTAGTTGGAAAGTATTAACTAATTATGCTATGTTTATTTCTATTTTAACATGTAAATGATTGTCAACTAAATATAAGAGTTTGTCTTAACATTAAAACACCCACAATTACTAGGAAAATAACCTTTTTCTCTAAGGTTCATAATAAAAAATAGTTATACTAAAAATGGTTATATATTTCTCATTAGCTACCTCTTCATTGCTAATTGACTTCTTCTTAGATAACACACTAATGCAACATAATCTAGCAATTGTCTCAATTACCTCCTTTGTTATCACATTTGATTTGTCTAGTACAAGAGTTTCCCATGAAATTGACTCAACATGAACAAGAATAACTCTCTATCCTCACAAGAGGGAAATATCCAATCCAAGATTTCCTATCCTCTGCAAGTAACAAAAATTCAAATTTCTTGATACGATTGTGATCAAATTCCTTCAGTTAAAGTTTTCCATTTTCTTTGTTGCATATGCATTGACACTACCAACTTAGTTGTCATTATCTCTCCACAAATCTTCTCTCTTAAGCTCTCTACAAATTTTCAATTTTCTCTTCATGCTACAATATCAAATAATATGATTAATTTTCCAATCAAAATCTAAATATCATAAATGTAATCCATGTATAACATAACAAAATGTCTTGTCATCTTTAATACTCTGATTCCTCCAACCAGAAACTAGCTATTTCCAACTAGTAGCACCTCAAGAACCTTAAGAAAAGGGAATCGTGATAATTCTCCCTCTAAGGCAAAGCATTAGGTTTAGACCTAAAAAGTTCATTTTAACCTTAGAAAGGAAATGTGATAGAAAACACAATTTATGGTTCTTTTCCTTCCTAATTAAAATTACATGATAATTGTTGTTCATTAATCCATTAAGAAAGGAAGTATAATTAAAACATGAAAATTTGTTGTTCTTTTCCTTCCTAATTAGAACTAGGTGGTAATTGTTGGGTTCTTTGATCCACCTAATTAGACTATGTGTAATTTGTTGTTCATTTACTTACTAATTAGGCTATGTAAAACTTGTTGTTCATTTAGCTCACTAATTAGTTTATGTGCATTTGTAGTTCATTTTAAAGACTAATTAAGCTATGTGAAAATTGTTGTTCATTTTAAATGCCAAATAAGAAAAATCTGATTTGTTGCATGTTTGAAATAAAAAAATCTTCATGTATCACAAGTTAGGCTCCAAAATGCACAAATCTTTTTCCTCTACCTACAAAGCACATGGAAAATAAGAAATAAAAGCAGATTTGCATGTTCACATCAATTTCACCAAATGTAAGACTAGAAAAAGGCATAGAAAGCATAAATGAGAGAACCAAAAATCTCATATATATATATATATATATATATATATATATATATATATATATATATATATATATATATATATATATATATATATATATATATATATATATATATATATATATATATATATATATATATATATATATATATATATATATATATATATATATATATATATATATATATATATAGGAAAACCAATCTAATCTACCATAAAAGCAACTTGAAATATAAAGGAAATTAAACAAATTAAAGTGTAGCTCCTATGTTCTCCTTTCTTCTCCACAAAAATGATGTGATGTGGCTCTATGATCTTGAAAAACTATGCACAAAATGATTGAAAGAAAAATGATAGAGAGAGAATACTAGGAGTGTGGTTAACCAAAAATGAGAGAAATGATCTTAATTTATAGAATTTGAGGACCAAATCTCAAAATTATAAAATTGATGTGCAAAAATTGAAATTGTCATAGACTATGGTAATTAATAAATTTGAAAGAGGAAATAAAATATGTCATTAAAATGACAACATATGACAAATTAAATGCACAATTAGAAATTAGTGAGTTAAAAAAAAGGAAATTTGTCATAAACTATGACAAATATGACAAAAGGAAAAAATTGAAAATTGTCATAAACTATGACAATTATGACAAAATAGAAAATAGAAAATTGTCATAAACTATGACAATTTATGACAAAAGGAAAAGGGATTGGGGTAGGATAATGCATTTGAATGTCCTTATTTTCATCAAGATCAAGATAGGGATTGGGGTAGGATAATGCTAGGATATGGACATGGAAAGAAAGATCAATAGTGGACAAAGGGAATAGATATGGATAGGAGCCTGAAGATTGAAATATGATAGACAATATGGACCAATGAGATGTGATAGGATAGACAGTATGATATATAATACTTTTGGAGGATTTGTAACCTTGTCTAGATCAAAGTTGGGAAAGAGGGAATATGGATGTTGATAGGATAATGAAGACAATATGGTAATGGAGGACATGATAGGGATAATGGAGGAAGTGATAGGGGTATAATAGGATATCAAAATATTCACAAAATCTGCCTCCAAGTCTGGGATCCAAGAAGTGTAAAAACTAGACATGATACCTGTTTGCTAGGTTTTCATCATGGTACTTGCCTAAAGCGCTTGTTTGCTAGGTTTTCACTATTGGAAGAAATTATTTCTCTTTTTTTTTTTGTGTTGCCAAGATACTTGTTTGCTAGGTTTTCATCAAGGCAACTTTTATTTTCTTTTTTTTTGACATTTTTTATTTTTTTCTTTTTTTTGACATTTTTTAGAAGACAATGGATGCACGACATGACATGGACAAAAGACTCAAGAGCTTTGTTCTTTGGATGGGTCTCTTGAAAAGGACATGTAATAATGGACCATGACTAATGATAGTATGCTCAATGACATTGGTAGGGGTAATGATAAGGATTTAGATAAATGATTGGATAGGTTGGATGAAAGGTTGATAAAGAGGTGTTGGAAAATGGAGGGAGTAGAAGAAGGCTTGATTTTGAGTGGATGGAAATTGATGCAAGAAAAACATTGACACACACCTCGAGGGGTGATGGAGGAAAAGGATATTTTGGATTTGATGGAGGAATGGATATGGATTTTGGGATAAAAGGACCCAAAATGGATTTGGAAGATGGAAGGATTTTAGATGGAGGGATAGCAACTTTGGATGCCAACTTGGATTTTTCTTTAGAACTTTGTGCTTCAAGAATATTCTTAGGAATCCACATGGATTTTTTCTTTTCATTCTTTTGCAGTTCCTTTGATTGCATTGCTTGTAACAGAGATTTAGGAACCCATATTTCTTTTGAATTTTCTTTTTATTTAATGGGCCTTTGTGGCCTTTTTGATATTTATTTTTGTTGTTCTTTTTGGATCATATTTTTCTTTTATTTCACATGTCAATTAGACTGAACTTGTTGATCCTTGAATGCCTGTGGATTTCTTGAATTATGGACTTTATGCTTGGCATCCAAATTGCTCAAAAAATAAAGGGTATTTTTGGATGGATATGAATTGCATGGAGCATTTTTGGATGGGTGGAAGATTCTCAATGATGTGTGCCTTTGCTAACTTGTATATGGGAAATGGTAAGTAGATTGTGAATTAGTTTATGGGGGAATATATGGACCTAAAATGTATAGAAGGGGTGAAGGAGGAGGTATATGTTTGAACTTGGATTTGGAAGGGATACCGATGCCTTGAGTGTGAGATTTTGAACTGAGGTCACAACGTTTAGAATTTTCTTTGACATGTACTAGTTTTGATATACTTTGTTCTTGAATTCTTACCCATTTAACTTGACATTTGTTTTGAACAATAGGATACCTGCTACAAGACATGAGTTTATTTTGAGGTATGCAAGGTATGGAAGGACTGATTGGATCATAAGATGGACTAGACTTGATAGATCTAGGGGAACCCATTTGAAGTGTAAGGGGCTCATGAATATCTTGTACAAATGTATTTTCATCATGAGGGGGATTAGGAGGAATATGGAGATCTTGCAATGGAATGGGGATAGTGATAGGGTCATCTAGCATGATAGGGTCTTGCAAAGTATATGGGAGATAAGGGAAAGGACATGAAGGAATGGAGGGATCTTGGGGAGGATCCAAAGGGATGATGGGATCACCTAGAGGACATGAATGAAATTTTATACTTTGATCTTGACTGGGAATGGGATCATGGGACTCCATATTAAAGGTGTCTTGCTCTTGGTTTTTGTTGGAATCATTAGGAAAATTTGAAAGGAAATCATAGATCTTGCTTAGGGAGGGGAATGTCAATGGGAGTTGGAAGGACATTTTGTTCTTGACATGAAAGAGATTTATCTTGGATAGGAGGTTTAGGTATAATAGGATTGTTATGAAGCTCAAGGGAAATGGGACTTTGGTCAAAAAGTTGATTGAATTGGTCATTTTTAGGATCTTGATCTTTATTTGTTTTAGGACTTGTTTCTTCATGCTTTAGTTTATCCTCTTGATATGGGGTTTGAGTTTGGATATGTATGGGAGACTTTGGCAAGGGATCAATGTTTTGACATGGGGATGATGGACTTTCCATGAAACTCTTTGGAATAGGATTTATTGGAGATGGAGGATATGATGGAATTGGATCTAGAATTTGGGACATATCATGAATGAGACTAGCTTGAAATTGTTCTATGGATAGTCATTGGAGGGTTTCATCATTGGAAGTGTGACTTGAAGGTGATGAAGGAAATTTCTCTTTTGAATGTTTAAGGGATTAGGAAATGGAAGGTGACATGAATTTTTTTTGAAATCCAATTTATTGAGAGGAATAGGTATACCATATATGTTATTGTTTTTAGATACACCATCTATGATACTTGGATAGGACAATGATATGATATTGGGATTATTGGCACTAGATGACATGTCAAGAGGTTTTATTAAATATGTGTTGCATTTGAATCTCATTATTTTCACCAAGATCAAGATAGGGATTGGGGTAGGATAATGCCAGGATATGGACATGGAAAGAAAGATCAATAGTGGAGAAAGGGAATGGATATGGATAGGAGCCTAAAGATTGCAATATGATAGGCAATATGGACCAACGAGATGTGATAGGATAGACAATATGATATGTAATACTTTTGGAGGATTTGTAACCTTGTCAAGATCAAAGTTGGGAAAGAGGCAATATGGATGTTGATAGGATAAGGAAGGCAATATGGTAATGGAGGACATGATAGGGATAATGGAGGAAGTGATAGGGGTATAATAGGATATGGAAATATTGATGAAATCTACCCCCAAGTATGGAATCCAATAAGTTTAAAAACTACACATTATGCCTATTTGCTAGGTTTTCATCATGGTACTTGCCTAAACCGCTTGTTTGCTAGGTTTTCACTATTGGACGAAATTATTTCTCTTTTTTTTTTGTGTTGCCAAGATGCCTGTTTGTTAGGTTTTCATCGAGGCAACTTTTTTTTAAAATTTTTTTTTACATTTTTCTTTTTTTTGGATTTTTTTGACATTTTTCATTTTTTTGACATTTTTTAGAAGACAATGGATGCACAAAATGACATGGACAAAAGACTCAAGCACTTTGTTGTTTGGATGGTTCTCTTGAAAATGACATGTAATAATGGACCATGACTAATGATAGTATGCTCAACGACATTGGTAGGGGTAACGATAAGGATTTAGGTAAATGATTGGATAGGTTGGATGAAAGGTTGATAAAGAGGTGTTGGAAAATGGAGGGAGTGGAAGAGGGCTTGATTTTGAGTGGACAAAAATTGATGTAAGAAAAAACATTGACACACACCTCGAGGGGTGATGGAGGAAAAGGATCTTTTGGATTTGATGGAGGAATGGATATGGATTTTGGGATAAAAGGACCCAAAATGGATTTGAAAGATGGAGGGATAGAAACTTTGGATGCCAACTTGGATTTTTCTTTAGAACTTTGTTCTTCAAAAATCTTCTTAGGAATCCACATGCATTTTGATTTTTCATTCTTTTGTAGTTCCTTTGATTGCATTGCTTGTACAAGAGATTTAGGAACCCATATTGCTTTTGAATTTTCTTTTTATTTAATGGGCCTTTGTGGCCTTTTTGATATTTCTTTTCCTTGTTCTTTTTGGATCATATTTTTCTTTGATTGCACATGTCAATTAGATTGGACATGTTGATCCTTGAATGCCTGTGGATTTCTTGAATTATGGACTTTATGCTTGGCATCTAAATTGCTTAGAAAATAAATGGTATTTTTGGATGGATATGAATTGCGCGGAGCATTTTTGGATGGGTGGAAGATTCTCAAAGATGTGTGCCTTTGCTGACTTGTATATGGGAAATGGTAAGTAGATTGTGAATTAGTGTATGGAGGAATATATGGACCTAACATGTATGGAAGGGGTGAAGGAGGAGGTATATGTTTGAACTTGGATTTGGAAGGGATATCAATGCCTAGAGAGTGAGCTTTTGAACTAAGGTCACAACCTTTAGACTTTTCTTTGACATATACTAGTTTTGATATACTTTGTTCTTGAATTCTTACCGATTTAACTTGACATTTGTTTTGAAAAATAGGATACTTGCTACAAGATGCGAGTTTATTTTAAGGTATGCATGGTGTGGAAGGACTAATTAGATCATAATATGGACTAGAATTGATTGATCTAGGGGAACCCATTTGAAGTGTAAGGGGCTCATGAATATCTTGCACAAATGTATTTTCATCATGAGGGGGATTAGGAGGATTATGGAGATCCTGCAATGGAATGGGGATAGTGATAGGGTCATCTAGCATGATAGGGTCTTGCAAAGTATATGGAAGATAAGGGAAAGGACATAAAGGAATGGAGGGATCTTGGGGAGGATCCAAAGGGATGATGGGATCACCTGGAGGACATGAATGAAAGGTTATACTTTGATCTTGACTTGGAATGGGATCATGGGACTCCATATTAATTGTGTCTTGCTCTTGGTTTTTAATGGAATCATTATGAAAATTTGAAAGGGAATCATAGATCTTGTTTAGGGAGCGGAAGGTCAATGGAACTTGGAAGGGCATTTTGTTCTTGACATGAAAGAGAGTTATCTTGGATAGGATGTTTAGGTATAGTAGGATTGTTATGAAGCTCAAGGGAAATGGGACTTTGGTCAAAAAGTGGATTGAATTGGTCATTTTCAGGATCTTGATCTTGATTTGTTTTAGGACTTGTTTCTTCATGCTTTAGTTTATCCTCTTGACATGGGGTTTGAGTTTGGATATGTATGGGAGACTTTGGCAAGGGATCAATGTTATGACATGGGGATGATGGACTTTGCATGGAACTCTTTGGAATAGGATTTATTGGAGATGGAGGATATGATGGAATTGGATCTAGAATTTGGGACATATCATGAATGAGACTAGCTTGAAATTGTTCTATGGATAGTCGTTGGAGGGTTTCATCATTGGAAGTGTGACTTGAAGGTGATGATGGAAATTTCTCTTGTGAATGTTTAGGGGATAAGGAAATGGAAGGTGACATGGATGTTTCTTGAAATCCAATTTATTGAGAGGGACTAGGTATACCATCCATGTTATTTTTTTGGAATGAGCCATTGCTATACATAGGTGCATTATTTATTTTATCCTCTTCATATATACAATCTAATTTTTGAGGCAAACTCTTTAAAGTTCTAGATTTGAATTTTTGTGGCTCGGGTGACTTTACTAGTGATGTCACATTAAGGTTATTATGTTGTGAATAATTTATTGATGAAACATGTCCTACAAATAGTCGACTATTTATTATGCTTGGTATGCTTGAACTTTTGCTTTTTTGAGGAAAATAAGGTTGTGATCTTGGTATTGATTCATTTGTTGGAACAAGATGTTGTGAATTTGTTTGGGGGACATTTGATTGCTTTGGAATAAAGATTGCATCATAATCAGGTGGAGGTCCTATTTGGATTATTCCATGCTCTGGTTCAAAGGTTTGATTTGGAATTTGTTTGAATGATTTCCTTGGGACTTGGTTGACCAAATTTTTGTCTTGAATGTGATTGGATTGTGTTTTCTTAAAGTTTTCTTTGGCTTCATCTAGTTGTGAAAGAAGTTCGGGCATATTTAATTTTTCAATGAGAGATAGAAAGTCTATTCTACCAAAATTTCCATTAGCCATCATCTTATTAACCTTCTCATTAAAGATTTTCATTTCTTTGTCCAATTTTTCTTGCAACTTTTGGATTAGGTATGTGTGAGACAGATGTGATTGATCACATGAGAATGTCATTTGTCTTGGTTTGGGATTTGTTTGGATCCCTTGTCTTGGAAGGTGCATGTTGTTTGGGTCAAAAGCTTGTGTTTGCAAAGATAAACCTTGTTTTGGGTCAAAGTGTGCTTGTCTATACATGGATTTATAGGAACCTTGTTGCCTAATTGACATGATGACTATATGTAACTAAGGATATGCAAGATGCAATTTTTTGGGGTTTTTTTGAAAACTTAAAGTATGATGATGCAACGTAAAGTATGAAAGGACTTCTAAGAAAGTGATAATGCAAAATGCGACTTAAGGAGATAAGTGTTTGGAATTTTTTTTCAGATTTTTAGGATTTTGAATGATTATGCAAAATGAAAATAGGCTTTTTGTATTTTTTGACAACTTTAGGATATGATATGCAAAACTAAGGTTTATGCAACTTGACTTAGGACTTTGGATGCAATTTAGGACTTGGGATTTTGGAATTTATTCAAATGAAAAATTTGGAAAATATAAACCTACTAGTATAAGCTTATGAAGTTGGATAATGGATCTTGAATTTGAAAAAGGAACAAAAAGATTAAAAAGATAAAAAGGACTAAATCAAAACCTCCAAGACATAGGATTATGCTATGAAATATGCAAATATGAAGGAATTATGCAAAATGAGGACTCCTAATCATGCCATAGGGCTCCAAGGTTAATGTTTTGAAATTCCATGTTCACAATGGTTTTGAATCAAGATATTTGTGACCAAATGAATGTTTAGGGAATTTTTGAAAGGTGTTGCAAATTTTTAGAATATGTTCGACAAGGTTTTGAATATTTTTCAAAGGTGTTATGATTGTGTCGAAAGTTTTTGTGGAAATTTATTATAATGTTTGAACACTCACATAAGACACATCAAGAAGAATGGTTTTTGTAAAAGGTGAAACAATGACACCACAACCTAGGATTGAAAGGTAGTATCCATTGAATTCCCACTTGAACAAAGTTCAACCATGCCTACTCATGGTGGACAACTTAGAAGCTTGGAGGGACAAGCTCCCCTTTACAGTTCACTCACTTCTCAGGCACACCAAGCTTTGAATTCCAAGGGTCATCACTTCCCAAGGAACCATTGTCTCTACCAAGAGCCACAAAAGTGTTACTATGTGGGATGTCTTGACGGGAATGGGTGACCCCTTGCATCAGTGAAAAAAAGGATTTTGGCCAACTACAATAATGTTTTTAATTCAAGACATCCAGTTCAATGGGTGTGTGATAAAATCCCTCGGGAGGTCTCCTGACCTTGAGAATCAAGATTTTACACACCACTAGGGTACTGGAGAAGAGCTATCACCCAACCACACCATTGATTGGATTATTAGTCACAATCACGCATTTATATATTGGTTTGGATGGAGACTTGGCTTTGGTCTATTACCGCTTGCGGTCGTCCCTTGGGGAATTCAAAGTGAACACCTTGGTCTAAGTTAGGCCTCTCTAAAAGAATTACATGACTTTGTCTTCACCCAAGATCCACGAAGGCAAGGTGAGAGGATACGTCCATACAATTCTTTGGGATTACACAAATAAGACACAACAAGCACTTAAAAGAAAAAGTTCATTTTAACCTTAGAAAGGAAATGTGATAGAAAACACAATTTATGGTTCTTTTCCTTCCTAATTAAAATTACATGATAATTGTTGTTCATTAACCCATTAAGAAAGGAAGTATGATTAAAACATGGAAATTTGTTGTTCTTTTCCTTCCTAATTAAAACTAGGTGATAATTGTTGGGTTCTTTGATCCACCTAATTAGACTGTGTAATTTTTTGTTCATTTAATCACTAATTAGGCTATGCAAAATTTGTTGTTCATTTAGCCCACTAATTAGTCTATGTGCATTTGTAGTTCATTTTAAAGACTAATTAAGCTATGTGAAAATTGTTGTTCATTTTAAATGCCAAATAAGAAAAATCTGATTTGTTGCATGTTTGAAATAAAAAATCTGCATGTATCACAAGCTAGGCTCCAAAATGCACAAATCTTTTTCCTCTTCCTGCAAAGCACATGAAAAATAAGAAATAAAATCATATTTGCATGTTCACGTCGGGTTCACCAAATGTAAGACTAGAAAAAGGCATAGAAAGCATAAATGAGAGAACCAGAAATCTCATATATATATATATATATATATATATATATATATATATATATATATATATATATATATATATATATATATATATATATATATATATATATATATATATATATATATATATATATATATATATATATATATATATATATATATATATATATATATATATGCAAACCAATCTAATCAACCATAAAAGAAACTTGAAATATAAAGGAAATTTAACAAACTAAACCCCCTTTCAAGTGTAGCTCCTATTTTCTCCTTTCTTCTCCATAAAAATGATGTGATGTAGCTCTATGATCTTGACAAAATCTAAACAAAATGATTGAAATCAAAATGATAGAGAGAGAATACTAGGAGTGTGGTTAACCAAAAATGAGAGAAATGCTCTTAATTTATAAACTATGATAAATATGACAAAAGTAAAAAGGGAAAATTATCATAAACTATGATAATTATGACAAAAGGGAAAAAGGAAAATTATCATAAACTATGACAATTTACAACAAAAGGAAAAGGGAAGGTGGAGGCTAAAAAAGAGGAAGTGGAAAATTCAAGTATTCCCACAAAATGGAAAATTAGGATTTAGGAATTATTAAAATTCCATAAATATATAATCAGCTAATTAACTAATGTTAAATTAATTAATTGTGAAACTATGGGGAAAGGGGATAAATAAATGTAATTTATTTATCAAAGATAAGACTTAGGGATAATTAATGCATTATTTACCCCTAAAGAAGACAAATTAATTGATTTGATAAAATTGATGTATTTGGTGAGGCAAATGATTGATTTTGATAATTTTGATAATGGATTGCATTGATTTCAAAAAGTGATTGATTAGGTCAAAAATGAGGAAAAAATGAAGGACAAATATTAGTGAATTAGAGATGAAAATTAGACATTGAAGACATGTTAGAAAAAGGGGGACACATAGGTGTGAACCATTTTTTAGTGTCTACACACATAAATAGAATACAATTTACTATACTTATTTAATTATGGAATGTTTAAAATACTTTTTTAATTTTAATTAATTTCTTTCATATTTTTTTAACAATTTCTTTTCACTATTTTTTAAATCAAAAGTCTAATGTGTGATTTATGTCACATTATATAAAATAAGATGGTATTTAATATTATATTAAAAAGTATTAAATGTTTGTTAAATAATATATTTAATACAAACTACATTTTCAAAATATTATAATATTGTTATAATCATTTCAATTGTGTACTTGTGATGAAAACTATCTCTACTTAAAAAATAATTGTTTGGCTTACATTATTAATAATTAAAAATAATTTATAATTTATATTTTATAACTATTTATAAACCTAAAAATTAATATTACAATTATAATTATAAAAATGAATTATAATAATTTTATAATTTTATAATTATCTATAATTAAAAAATCACTTTAAATATAAATTAACTTTAGATTTAATATTTGAATTTGATAGAACTAAAATGACAAAAAAAATACTTTACCTATAAATTGAAATTTGAATTGATTATATGTCTAATTGAACTTTAACATAACTATAAACTAAATATTTAACCTAAATAAATTTAAAGAACTATTTAGTTTAATTTTTTTAAAATTATATGTAATATAATTAAAATTACAACTAATTACATTACTAAAGGCAAGTACTAGCGAGTACGCGACACTTGTTATCTATTTATTTGACCACAATAATTATCATAATTTTTACTATATTTTCTGATAATTTTCAACTATTCTAAAACTCATGATATCATAAAAAAAATTTTAGAAGACTTAAGATAAATTCAGACCATTAAAACAACTATACTTTTTCAACTTTGCCTCTCATTGCAAAAATACACCAGTAGAGACATATACATCCAAAAATTCACTTACAATAGATAAGGCACCCTGATCATAAAACTCACTTTTCTATACATGTTTGTACCAAGAACTTGGAACATAGTTTAAATATATGCAATTTTGACGCATTAATTTTTGTCTCTAGATTTGATTTCTTAAGTTCATTGTAGAATTAAACTACTCACTTCTAACAATAGTAATAGACTTCTAAAAGTAAATATCTTATCTATATTCTTGTTAGTTTTACTTTGGTAGGCTATTACTTTACGTCTTTTCTTGTTAAAATTCATCCTCATTGAATGTCCTGCAAAATATTAACATTAAAACTTATAAATGATATGAAAAGCTCCCAATTCATTACAATTAATCTTACAAGCTTTAAATTTGAAAGCACAATAAATCTATAAGAAATATTTTACCTCCTATGTATGAAAATCATTTCTAGCTTTACTCAAATCTATTAGGATAAACTATCCTATACCCAAGACCCAGCCTACAGATATCCTGCAAAACAAAGATGAATATCAATACAAGAAGCTAATCAGATATTGATGTCTTGAGGTGTGTTTTTGATAGATAAAAGCAGCAAGAGGGTGTTGGCCCATAACAGAGACTAGAGGCACATTAACAACATGTTAATGACACTAGCCGAAAGAGAGTTCCACAAATAAGCATTACAGCATTGAAGCATTGAAGCCTTGACTCTAAACATACTTTCCCCTATCAAAAACAAAAATCATGATGCTAGGAAGCCAAAAAAAAAATCAGACCTATAGCTAATAGTGTTCAGATTGTAAGCAAACCAAAGCCACACCGGGCTAGTCTTAAAATAGTAGCAATTGACAAAACCCCCAAAAACAACATCGGGGGAATCCGACCAGTAATTGAGCAAAATAAAGACCACCATAATTAACTACTTTTACCCCCCAACTGCTTAGACAGTAGCGTATTTGACCACTCTTCCAACAAAAATTGGAAGAGATCCTTGTTGTCTTCGTCCTCCAGCAGCGCTCCTTCAGCAAGCTTCTCCTACATAAGACACAAAGTAGTGGCCGAATTCCTCATGATTTTGAGGGCAAATTTGTTGGTCAACTTGTAGTGGTCTTCAAGCCTCTGGACCTTCCTCCTGAGGTCATCGATGTCACTATCCATCTCCAAAATTTTTTTCTTGAGAATGCCTTGAGGTGTGTTTACAAAGGTATAGAGGCTCTTCTTAAATAGGCAAGAGCATATAGGTAGAGTGAACAAGGTTGAGACAAGTGTCTCAACCTAGAGGAAGTAGAGTTCTAATAGAACTCTACAATATCCTCTTAGATGAGTTAGAGTCCAAATAGGACTCAATGATATCTAGCTACCTAATAAATGTATTGACCTAAGTAAACTTAATTATAGAGTAAATAGTAAGAATTTTTACTCCAACACCCCCACTTAAGTGTAACTTAGGGAGTACAACAATGTAGTAGGAAAGCTTTAAGTGTAACTAGGCCATGTTAGGTACCCATGTACAACAACAATGCAATCTCTCATAACTAGAGAAAAGGAGAAAAACCAGTGGGAGAAAACTCCTCTCCAAAAGAGAGAGCATGAAGGTCTAAGAAGCCTTCAAAAAACATGTCCTAAAATCTTGAATGTGAACACTGCTGAAGCATAAAGGATCTGTAGACAACTATTAGTGAGTGATCTGGTGCTATATCTGATGATCTCCTCTCAAGAAGATGATGATTAGGAAGACAACAATTTGTATGAGTGCTCCAACTGGCACTTCTCAAACATTGATCAGATGTCAAAAATAGCAATAGCATCTGTCGATCAAAGATACTGATGGCACAAGAATTTGCATGAGTGATCTTCACTACACAACCAATGATGTTGTTTGAGTGATACCATTATCACTTCTCAACTTTGTTGAAAATGCAGGTGCAATAGTCTTAAAGGAATCCAAGAGTGTTTCAACACACTTCAAGTGAAACCAAGGAACTTCTACTAAAAAAGGAATGCAAGAGTGTCTCAGTACACTTCAAGAGAAACCAAGGAAGTATTAGCATGAATAGGAATAGTAGGATAAACCCCCCATAATTCTGAATTGGGTGAGGCTTGATAGATACACAAGAATGATGTGTCACCATACTATGCAGAAGGGGCCAAAAGTATCTGCAACTGAGAAAAGGGTGTGTGTGGTTCAACTACACACTCACATGAAGCAATAATATCAATGATTTTTTTGTTGTTGTGGAGGAACTCTCACGCTGAAAAAGTTGTGATTGGAAAACAATGGCTCTACACAACCCCCCATGGCACTTTATAATTCAGTGCGAGTACAAATAGTTTTATGGCACATCATGTGTGCAAAATCCCCAAAAGTCATGGATGGACACTGGATCTAATGTGTCTATAATAAGTGCTTACATGATTCATAAGGACAACTCAAGAAAAAAACTTGAAAATAAATTGCACTAAGGAAGTGCATGAAATCACCTTTGCGATGATGCTTGCCTATTAGGGCTGAAAGGTGAAAGAAATCATCCACCCCTCTTAAGTACCTAGGGGTATAGGTTTGGTCCTCCATGGGACCATCAACTCATTATGTTAGAAAAGGGTGCCCCTCCCAGATGGAAAGGGCCCAAGAAGAGATGAGTAGGTGGCTGGGTTTGATGGTGGCTCTACGTGGCAACCCCCGTAACCACTGGAAGAAATTACAATCATTGACCACTTGAAATGGACAATAGGAACTGAAATATATGCCATTGAAGGCATTAGGCAAAACATTTCCATACATTATGTACTTGTGAAGCACAAGTAAGGCTCTCAGTTACTCCATGTGACTACGAGCATCAACAGCTCCAACATAGCACAGTCACAATGCACTCCCAAGGAATATCACACATAGATGAACAAAAGGCCTACATTTGTATTATTGTGGAATAGTTTCTAGACCCTTGTAGGTATCCTGTACCCCAATGAAACCAAATCTTATGCAACAACCTGCTCTGCATGCAATGAGTCTAAAAACTAGACGGGACCTCCTACTACTACTACCAACATGAAGGGAAAGGATTTCATTTCAATGTTTGATGTTGGGTTGAATGGACCCCTGAAGTATCCTAAGTCTCTCATAGACCAGTGCCTTATCCAATGGGTAGCAGAGTCAAATACTTCACTGCAATAAAGCTATGAAACAAGAAGACAACACACTCACCCTGACCAGATCATAAATTACCAAACCACTTGTGCACCCAAATATGTTATCACTTATCCAAAGGAAGACCTAGGAACAAGTAATACATTAACCAACATCCATTGGAAGATAAGCATGATGCATCTTTGATACCCCAGCCCATACATATCTAAACACCAGTCCTAGACACAACTGCTTCTGCGAAAGCAACTCTATTACAGACACTCACTGGAAATGCAAATAGAAAGAGTATGCACCCTTGATGCTATAATCTATAAGTCTAAAAACCAAATGGAGATAATTTGATACAAGAACAAGTATGCTGCTATCTCATACATAAGACATTTGTTATAGTTTCATTATATTCCCATAGCCAGAAAGGATAGAGGGAACACCCTGTATGCAGAGAAGAAGGAAAATACATTGCAAGAAGAACATTCATGGAACCAGTCCCCAAAATTGTGGAAGAAAGGAACCCAAACAAATTAAAAAATTCAACCCTTTATACCACTAGCTACCATGGGAACCCAAATGGGTTGCAACAAGCTATAGACAGCTAGGGCATAGCCTTCACCAACCAAGTCAAGAAATGGCCAAAAAACTAGTCATTTCTCACCGAACAGGGTCACTTCTACAATGAATTCCATAAATTTGGTACTTTCTAGCACTGGAAGCTCTCAAAAATTCAAATTTGAAATGCAACGGCCACCTTGCACTTCGCAGGTCTTAAGTTTTAACCATTTTCTCTCAGTCGGGCAATTGCGCAGTCACAACCTCACCGCCATAGGAAACGGGCAACAATTTATGCCTGGTCACATGATCGCATAAGCCAGAAATGGGCTATGCGAACATGCGACAACCATTTCCCCTCGCATTATACATAACCTCCGACGCCAGATCGTGGCCACAAAAGGTTATGTCGCATGTTCGCAAGCCAAAAAATTGGCTCACGTGAACATGTGACAAGCCGCTACCATGCACCCCGTCGGTAGTCAAATCACCGCCAAAAAATCCTGACCTGGGCCCACATTCAAATCCACCATCCCACCAGCACAGACCAACCGGAGATCACCACGACCTCACCTGCCATCAAGCCCACCAAAAAACTACAGATGGGCCCCAACACATGTGGCACCTTGTTGCATGATCGCATACCCCAAAAATGGGCTATGGGAACATGCGGCAACCAGCAGACCGCTACCATAACCGCCACTGCAACTGTCACCGCAACGGCCACCACAACCGCCAACTGACTGCAACTGCCATGGACACATGTCGACCGGTCACATGATCGTATAGCCAAAAACTGGGCTATGCAACCATGCGATAGCCAACCAAAAGCCGCCACATGACCACCTTTACCTGCCACCGCATGAAGATAACACCACCACCCGTCGGCCAATAGGACACCACCACCACATCTGAAAGATGCACCATCACCACCAACTAGGCCCTAGGAACATGTGGCAAGCAGTCGCATGATCGCATAGCAAAAAACTAGGCTATGTGATCATGCGATAAAAAATTCACAGAACCAGTCCCCACAACTTTGGAAGAAAGGAACCCAGACAAAGTAAAAAATTTGACCATTTATACCACTAGCTACCATGAGAACCCAAACAGGTTGCAACAAGCTACAGACAGCTAGGGCATAGCCTTCACCAACCAAGTCAAGAAATAGCTAGAAAACTAGTCATTTCTCACCGAATAGGGTCACTTCTGCAATGAATTCCATAAATTTGGTACTTTCTGGTGCAGGAAGCTCTCAAAAATTCAAAGTTGAAATGCAACGACTGCCTTGCACTTCACGGGTCTTAAGTTTTAACCATTTTCCCTTAGTCGCACAACTGCGCAGTCACAACCTCACTGCCACAAGAAACGGGCAACAATTTATGCATGGTCGCATGATCGCATAACCCAGAAATGGGTTATGTGAACATGCGACAACCATTTCCCCTCACATTCTGCATAACCACCAATGCCAAACCATGGCCACAAAAGGTTATGTTGCATGTTCGCAAGCTAAAAAATTGGCTCACGCAAACATGTGACAAGCCACTACCATGCACCCCGCTGGCCGTCAAATCACCACCCAAAAATCCTGACCTAGGCCCACGTTCAAATCCACCATCCCGCTAGCATGGACCAATCAGAGATCACCATGACCTCACCTACCATCGAGCCCACCAAACAGCTGTAGATGGGCCCCAGCACACATGGTGCCCTATCGCATGATCGCATAGCCAAGAAATGGGCTATGCGAACATGCGACAACCCACAGACCGCTACTGTAACCGCCACCGCAACCGTCACTGCAACCACCACTGCAACCACCAACTGACTACAATCACCATGGACATGTGTCGACCAGTCACATGATCGCATAGCCAAAAATTGGGCTATGCGACCATGCGACAGCCAACCAAAAGCCACCACATGACCACCTCTACCTGCCACCACATGAAGATAACACCACTGCCCACCGGCCAATAGGACACCGCCACCACATCTGGAAGACACCCCATCACCACCAACTGGGCCCCAGAGACACATGGCAAGTGGTCGCATGATCGCATAGCCAAAAACTAGGCTATGTGATCATGCGACAGCCAATCACAAGCTGCCACATCATCGCCTCGGACCACCAAACAACAACCACCATCGGGCCCAACGCGGACAGATGGCAAGCAGTTGCATGATTGCATGTCAGAAAAGTCTGACATGCAGCCATGTGATAGCCAATAAGAATATGCCATCTGTCCCCCCATCGACACCTTGAAGGAACTGGCCCCACATCATCACACTTGCGCAGTTGAGAGAACGCCAACAAATAGGGAACTAGTGCGAGGTCGAAAACACACAATGTTTTCGATGAAAGAGGATCGAAAACACACAAAGTTTCCGACATGTCAATAGATAAGCGCACAAAGTTGGAAGACAAAGGGGTCAAAAACAATGTAGGTTATCGGCAAAAGATCGAAAACATCATGGATTTTTGTAAACACTGTGGGTTTTCAACACTGTGGCAAATTTTAAAGTTTGCTTCCCGCGGACCTTAGAACTTGAAAATCTTACTGGGTTTTGTGAATTAGGAGACGCGCTTTGGACCAGAGCTTGGTGACAACACAAGGAACACAGGGCAGGACACAAACCATGAAACACTTGCAGGGAGGAGGCCATTTTCATAAGATTTTGCTATGACTGGAAAATGGGCTAACAATATCCTCACTATTATTGAAAGCTATAAGCATTATTCTCAGAGGTATAAAAGTTGTCCACGAGAGGTTTTATGGTTTCTCAAAGACCACTATTCATTCAAGAGCCAGATGACAGACATACAAGGAGATTAGTAGCCTCAAAGCAGTCATAATGTCAAGCTTTGATGAATGTTTGCAGATCCTAACAATGAAAAATACAATCAAAGGAAAACATTGTTGAAAACATGTATGACAGTCCATACTCGTAGTCATGTATGGAATTAAACAATCTCATATCTACCGTAAAGAGCCAAAAAGGGCATAGGACAGTCAAACATTGAGCAGAGAGCAAGGTCAAAACAATGGACATAAATCATCCTTATCCTAGATTCTAATCAATGCCATAATAAATAAGATCTATTGAAACTAGTTTGCAAACTGATCGTCCGCATTCCCTTCAAGACATATAAAAGAAAAGATTCCTAACATTTAAGTTCTCACACTATTTGAAAGAAATATGCAGTCATTCAGAAGGGAGTATATCTACTGCATTTCTACTATATCGATAAATACACAGCATCCTATATGATCCAAATATTGAATCCCAGCCCCGAGGCCAATCCACTCCAAAACACTCATAACATTCAAATCAAAAACCATGATCTAACAAAGATCGACACACCAACCAATCTAAATTACTATAGTTGTTTTCCTCAATTGATATGTAAGGTTTCAAATGCCCAAATCGGAACAAGTTAAATTATTCGCAAAGAACATAGATTTTGATCAAATTCATCACTAAGAAAGGCCCTCAAGAGCATTTTTCTTTGTTTACCTCGCTAATGGAGTATTTTTCTTCAACGGCGACCATTTTTGCTCCCAAAAAATGGTTTGGTTTCAATGTAGGCTTTCTTGTGATGCTAAGTTGAAAGGATATCATGAGCAAATAAACAAACACCATGTCTCCCTTTGAGTAAATTCAAAAATTGTTGTTTTATTTATAACGGCTTCTCTGTTTTCTATTTGTTCCCACTCCTATCACCAAAATACTTGAACAGAACGTATACTATAACAACGACAAGTTAGAAGATATAAACAAAATAGCATGGTTAGGAAGGCTTTGCAAACTTTCAAGCAAATGTGATTAACAAAAGAAAAACCAAAATTTCAGTGCCTAGGCTTTTCATGGAAGTATAATCGAAAAGCATCGACAAAATAAACATGTTAAATAAGTTTTAGAAACTTCAAGGTATATGCAATTGTCGGGTAGAAGGCCAAACTTTGCCAACATTCTCCAAGGCTGAACCAATATAGAAGTGCAACAAAAAGGAAACATGTGTATTGTTATACAGAAATACCTCCTCTTTTTCCCTTAATGTCCCCACACAGCGATTTCCTGAGAAGAACTAGGCTTGCCATCGAGTATCCTAGCAAACAGAGGAATGCATGTTGTTTTCACCAATGCCTTGTTTGTTTAATTTTACGTAAATAAATTATGGATAATTGCGGCTGCCAAATTCTAAAATGCAGGGCAACCACTATCAGGTGTCCGTACCAGCTACTTGAGAAATTTAAGAGAATTCCCCACAATTCTTCACACAAGGGTCATTTAGAGAGGTGATGAATTGCCCTCAAATGCAATCTCTCTAGCCTAATCACTCTCTAATTTTTTCAAAAAAAATTGGAACCGGGATTCAAATCCCCCTTTTACTCTCAATTAACTTTCTCCCTTTTTCATCATCAGAAGCCCTCCCATCCATGCATATCGCTATTGATTCTAATGAAAAATGATAACTCCATACCACACACCACTACCAGTTCTTTTATGAGTTATCCTCTAGTATGCGTAGTGGTGTCTAAAAATACCACCAAATAATAGGACAAACCCCCTCTTCAATTGATGGTGTAACCCTCTAAACAACCGTCTCCTCATCCCATAATGCCCAAAAGTTAAAGATAAATAGATAGTCTAAATATCTTAGAAACTGTTGGCTCTTTTTCCTTGTAGGACCAAGCTTGAAACAAATAGTTGGGCTTCAAACATAGGCTAGGCACTCCAACTTGACAAGGAAAACAAACCAATTGATGAGGACAAAGAGAAATCCTCCTTCTTCTTTGAGCTCCACTTTCACAGGTATTGCCCTGTCTGCACATTCAAGACACCTCATGACAAAACCAAAGGCCTACAGACAGATTAATATGGAATGGTTCTCAAACTCCTAGGTATCCTGTACCTCAATGAAGCCAATATCTCATCCAATAGCCCAACTTGCATGGAGTGAGTATGAAAACTGGAAACCTACACTAACAACTTGAAAGGGAAAGGGTGGGACATAAATGAAATGATTTTAAAGATGATTGAAAGGTCCCCTGAGATGCCCTAAGTCTCTGGTAGACCAGTGCCTTATCCAATAGGCCACAGAGTCAAATACCCTACTACAAGAGATAGTTATGAAACAAGAACACAATATGCTCAATGTGTTGATGCCTGACATCAATCACACACCATGACCAAACCTCAACTTAACACCCACCTGTGCATTCAAACATGCTATTATCCATCAAAGGATTTTAACCCTCCCCTTAGAAGAGACCTATGAATCAGATAATACATTAACTAGAATCCACTGGAAGACAAGCATGACCTATCTTTGATATTTCAGCTCATACATGCATAAACACTAACCCTGAACCAGTTACCTCTGCGAAGATAACTCTACTTGCAAAAACTTAGGCAATACAAGTAGAAAAACTAGACACCCTTGATGTATGATTAATGAATCTAGAATTCAAATGGAGATAGTTCAGTATAGTAAGAGTATATCATATCCTCATACATAAAACAAATCTACTGCAGCATGCATTATATTCTTTGAGCCAGTAAAAGAAAGAGGAACACCCTATATGCAGAGAGAAGGAAAAATTTGTAGAACAAAACCCTTCACTAGAACTGACAAAATTTAGAACCCTCTCAAAGTCAAAAAATTTCACACTTTATACCACTAGCTACCATGGGAACCCAAAACGGGTTGCAACAAGCTACACACAGCTAGGGCATAGCCTTCACCAACCAAGCCGATCAGAGATAGAGAAGAAATTTAGTGCAGGGGTAGGAAACAAAGGCAACCTGGAGAAAGAGATCTCAAATAGATCTATCAATCATGACAATCAGTACAAAACACCAGGCAGAACCATAAAAACCAATCAAATCGGCCACCTGCAAACAGCCTGCTGAGAATAAAATAGTCCTTCATATGGCATAAAAGTCTCCATGCAATCAAGTAACAGGCCTCTGGACTACCTTGCAATCACTAGCACCACCAAACCAATCAAAATCCACCCCAAAAGCATTAAAACCAAGTACCTCCTGCCACTGCAACTCTCAGGAATTCAAAATTTGAAAAGCAACGGTCACTCAACATTACGTGGGCATGATGTTCTTTAACTGTTTCCCATAGTCATGCAACTGCATAGTCATGAACCTTACCACCACAAGAATCGGGCTCTTAATCTATGCTTGGTCGCATGATCGCATAACCCAGAAATCGGTTATGAGAACATGCGACAACCCACCCTAAAATCGCCAGCAAAACTGTCAGGGGTACCACAACTGCCACCGCATCCAGAAAATGCCCCACCAAATTTAGCAAATTGGCGACAAAGGACCTTCACCAATTCGCTAAAACACTTTGTGCCTTCACTAAACATTTAGCGACTTCCTGATTGTCGGTCGTGCAGTCACCAGACAAACTAGCAAATCCTCCTATCTTTCCACGAATGCATGACCATAGTAGAAGTGTCAGCACCGCTAACTTTTTTATACACTTCACCAAACACAAGACTACACCTGCACCCATCTGATGCCACGTGTCACACCACCACTCATTGCAACTGCCGAGAAACTCCCACCTGGGCCTGCATTCAAAGTCTCCTTCTCACCAACACGAACCAACCAGAAACTACCACGCATCCACCTACCAATAGGAGCCGCTACTGCAACCACCATGGATATGTGGTGCCTTGTCACGTGATCGCATAGCCTGGAAGTGGGCTATGCAAACATGCAATAGCCCGCTACATTAACCGCCACCGGTTAACACCACCGTAGGAAAACTGCCACCGCCACCACCTCAGAAACTACCACCCCACAACTCCACAACCGTGAATAAGGACATGTTTCAGCCAGTCGCATGATCACATAGCTAAAGAAAGGGCTATGTGATCATGCGATAACCAATTACAGGCTGCCACATGTCCACCCTCAAGACCACACCAAAGAAGCCAAACCCATTCGAAGGATCAAACGGTTGTCACAAAAGTGCATAGCCCTGACAAAACCTTTGTGCTTTAATGACAACCGTTGATCTTCTGACATGTCAGGACCCACTATGCCTTCAAAAAATTAGGTCCCACCACCATCACACTTGCGCACTTAGGAAAGAAGACCACCAGGGAGCTACACAAGACAGGGGACCCACACGGCCACGTGGCAAGCGATCGCATGATCGTATGTTAGAAAAATATGACATGCAGCCATGCGACAACCAATATGGAAGAAGCTAGGCCCACCACATGGTCAGACATGCGTAGTTAAAAAAAAACACCATCAATCAGGGTAGAAGTGCAGTGTTGAAAACACGAAGGGTTTTCACACAGATCGAAAACACATAGGAATTTTTGACACGACAATAGGCAAGCAAAGAAGCCGAAAACACACAGAGTTTCCGATGGTAAAAGATAAGCACACAAAGCTGGAAAACAAGGGGGTCAAAAACAACGTGGATTTTTGAAAACACTGTGGGTTTTTGACACTATGGTAGAAATTTTAATTTGCTTCCCGCGGACCTTAGAAAATGAAAATCTTTCTGGGTTTTGCACATTAAGAGATGTAGTTTGGACTAGAGCTTGGTGATGACACAAGGAACATAGGTGTAGGACATTTGACAAACATATTTGCAAGGGAAAGGCCAACTTCATGAGATTTTTCTATGGTAGAAAATTGGCCTAACAGTGGCTCTGGTTGGGGACGATGGGTAACTTATGCCCATGCGAGAATTCAAGATTTTTGGGAGAGCAGACCAACCACAGGACAAAAGTAGGGAACTCAAAAACTGGCAACCAAACTAGGAAAGCAGGAAAAGGAGAAACACAACAAGGAAGGGAAATATTTACAGAACTTAAAATATTCACAAAAGGCTCAGGGCCCCAAAACTTTTGATCAGATCTTTCCTCTATCAAACAAGTAATTTTCATCTCCACTTAGCAAAGGAAAGCTGAAAATGCATTTCTCATCCACCCTGCCAAAAACACTGTGATCCACATTCAACACATTATATAAAAAATGATCACCACACTCACCATCATCCGGCAAGATAAAGTCATCAGGATGCCATAGATGTTGACCATTTCGTGACATCAAAATGTCACACTCTTCATTTTCATCGCCATGCTGAAAAAGGAAACACTCCAACTTAACACCATGGCTGGAAGCATCAGCATTCTGACCATTAGTTTGCAATGAATAATAAACACTTTCTATCTCCCTGCTCTACAAACTAATATAAAACTTCTCGAGATAGAAATCTGACTGCATGAAAATGGAAGCAACTTGCTGATCAAAAATCACATCAGCATCTTCTAGAAAGGAACAAGCACTATCAGTCAATGACTCATTAGTCATTTCTAAATTTGAGAAAGCCCCTTCAGACTTACCACATTTTCTAGCATCCGAACATAAACAAGAACCACTGGCCCTAGGCTCTTGAAAAACTGAGTCCACACTAGCACACATATCACCATACTCATCAGATGCAACATCATCATTTAAAACTCTGACATACATGGAAGAAAAATATTTTGATTTCTCATAGTAGGAAGATAGTATGCCATCATTTGTACCTGGTTCACCTAAATCTACAACCCCCATGTCCTCTTTAAACAATGGATTGATAATTCCATGTAACATTCCTCTTTGATCATTATGACAAAAAATGGGCTGATCATCATTAGAATCCTCATCATATAAGGCATTGGTAAACACCTTAAACTCATTACCCATTTTATTTTCATGGAGACTCTCAGCATATGGAGAAAAATTAGAACCATATGAAGATTTACAGTCATCATCACCATATTCAAACCAATTTGTACAATGCAAAATTTGACATGCATTTTCATCTTCAGATTCAGAGAAAGAATTCATACCTTCACTTCCAAATGAAAGTTCACTTTCATTATTACTTTCTTCTTCCCATGTTGTATTTGACTCATATGCAAAGACCTCTCCATCACTGCCTTCATCACTCTCTCTGCTAGTGCTGCATATATCATCCTCATCTAAGACAGGGGGTAAAAAATATTGTCCCACAACATCTTGTGTAAAGTATTCATAGTAGGGACTACCATCAACAATAGATTTCTCTTCTATTTCTTGATAATCACGAGTACCATCATCAGCACCACAAGATTCATCACTCTTAAATGAATCCATCCATTTCTTAACTTTTTCTAGTGCTACACTTCTAATAGAGGCAGTCCAACCGACTGATTCAGGCATACTAAGCATTAAAAACATTTTAGTATACTAGAAATCTTGAAGCTCAATATCCATAAGAAGTTCATCACAAGCTATAAGAAATTTCTTATAGTATGAGTGGGATGACCCTTCTTTCCATTCCCCTTTTGCATATCTTAAAATCTTTGTACAAGTCTGTTGGATTTTTTGACTTATTAGATAAATGTCTCTTTCTCTATCAACATTTCTAAGGTCTGACAGAGAACTTTCAGACCTAGAAACATCAACCTGATGTGTCAAGGCTGGAAACTCCATTTAATATGCTGACAAGACAACACTGCCTATTCTCATGATAATACTTTTATCAAAACTAATCCAACCAATGATTTTATTAAACCTCAACATATTTTTGATACTCATTACAACTAAAACTTTTATCCAAAAATATGATCGAACCTTCAAGACTGACTTCCCCTTTTCAATAGTGACTTGTTCACCTAATTAGGGATTTTTCTTGCTTAATGAAATAGGATTACCAGGAGATGTTGTGTTGTGAATACTGCAAAATATTGATCTGAAGTCTCCTTCAAACCACCTTTCAAACCTTGGTAGAGCCACCACCTCTTTGAAGAGGACAAATCTAAATCAGCTAAGAACCTCTTCAACTCTGAGCATTCTTCAAAACCAATAATCACAAGACAACCTCACAGGGTAACTACTTGTCAGGATTGCAAATATATCACACCTGTTGTAAAACACTGACCAAACAGAGACAATTAGAGTCACCACTCACAACTTAGGTGAGAAAATTTAGCAATTGCTTTTTTGTATATCAGACTCTGTTCTAGACTCTCCCTAGCAGAGTCACCATTTTGTTGGCTCTTTTTCCTTGCAAGACCAAGCTTGAAACAAATAGTTGGGCTTCAAACATAGGCTAGGAACTCAAACTTGACAAGGAAAACAAACTAATTAATGAGGACAAAGAGAAATCCTCCTTCTTCTTTGAGCTCCACATTCACTCAGGCAGATATTGCCCTGTCTGCACATTCAAGACACCTCATGACAAAACCCAAGGCCTATAGATAGATTAATGTGGAATGGTTCTCAAACTCCTAGGTATCCTGTACCTCAATGAAGCCAATATCTCATGCAATAGCCCAACTTGCATGGAGTGAGTATGAAAACTAGAAACCTACACTAACAAATTGAAAGGGAAAGGGTGGGACAGAAATGAAATGATTTTAAAGATGATTGAAAGGTCCCCTGAGATGCCCTAAGTCTCTGATAGACCAGTGCCTTATCCAATAGGCCACAGAGTCAAATACCCTACTGCAAGAGATAGTTATGAAACAAGAACACAATATGCTCAATGTGTTGATGCCTGACATCAATCACACACCATGACCAAACCTCAACTTAACACCCACCTGTGCATTCAAACATGCTATTATCCATCAAAGGATTTTAACCCTCCCCTTAGAAGAGACCTATGAATTAGATAATACATTAACCAGCATCCACTAGAAGACAAGCATGACCTATCTTTGATATTTCAGCTCATACATGCATAAACACTAACCCTGAACTAGTTACCTCTGTGAAGATAACTCTACTTGCAAACACTTAGGCAATACAAGTAGAAAAACCAGACACCCTTGATGTGTGATTAATGAATCCAGAATTCAAATGGAGAGAGTTCAGTACAGTAAGAATATATCGTATCCTCATACATAAAACAAATCTGCTGCAACATGCATTATATTCTCTGAGCCAGCAAAAGAAAGAGGAACACCCTATATGTAGAGAGAAGGAAAAATCTATAGAATAAAACCCTTGCCTAGAACTGACAAAATTCAGAACCCTCTCAAAGTCAAAAAATTTGACACTTTATACCACTAGCTGCCATGGGAACCCAAAATGGGTTGCAACAAGCTACAGACAGCTAGGGCATAGCCTTCACCAACCAAGCTGATCAGAGACAACTAAGAAATTTAATGCAGGGGTAGGAAACAAAGGAAACCTAGAGAAAGAGATCTCAAATAGATCTAACAATCATGACAATCAGTACAAAACACTAGGTAGAACCATGAAAACCAATCAAATCGGCCACCTGCAAATAGCCTGCTGAGCACAAAATAGTCCTTCATACAGCATAAAAGTCTCCATGCAATCAAGTAACAGGCCTTTGGACCACCTTGCAATCACTGGCACCACCAAACCAATCAAAATCCACCCCAAAAGCATTAAAACCAGGTACCTCCTGCCGCTGCAACTCTCAGGAATTCAAAATTTGAAAAGCAACGGTCACTCAGCATTACGCGGGCATGATGTTCTTCAACTATTTCCCATAGTCATGCAACCGTGCAGTCATGAGCCTTACTGCCACAAGAATCGGGCTCTTAATTTATGCTTGGTCGCATGATCACATAACCTAAAAATGGGTTATGCGAACATGCGACAACCCGCCCTGAAACCGCCAACAAAACCGCTAGCAAAACCATCAGGGGTACCGCAACTGCCACAGCATGCAGAAAATTCCCCACTAGATTTAGTGAATTGGCAACAAAGGACCTTTGCCAATTCACTAAAACACTTTATGCCTTTGCTAAACATTTAGCGACTTCTCGACTACCGGTCGCGCAATCGCCAGACAAACTAGCGAATCCTCCTATCTTTCCACGAATGTGCGACCACAGTAGAAGTGTCGGCACCACTAACTTTTTTATCCACTCCACCAAACACAAGACTGCACCTGTGCCCATCTGATGCCACATGTCACACCACCACTCGCTGCAATTGCCGAGAAACCCTCACTCGGACCCGCATTCAAACTTTCCTTCCTACCAGTACGGACCAATTAGAAACTGCCACGCGTCCACCTGCCAATAGGAGCCACTACCGCAACTGCCATGGACATGTGGTGCCCTATCGCATGATAGCATAGCCCAGAAGAGGGCTATGCAAACATGCAACAGCTTGCTACATTAACTGCCACCGATTAACACCACTGCAGGAAAACTGCCACCACCACCACCTCGAAAACTGCCACCGTACAACTCCGCAACCATGAACAAGGACACATGTTAACCGGTCACATGATCGGATAGCTGAAGAAAGGGCTATGTGATCATGTGACAGCCAATTACAAGCTGCCACATGTCCACCCTCGGGAGCACACCAAAGAAGCCAAACCCATCCAGAGGATCGGACGGTTGTCACAAAAGCGCATAGCCCTGACAAAACCTTTGCACTTTAACGACAACCGTTGATCTTCTAACATGTTAGGACCCGCTGTGCCTTCAGAAAATTAGGTCCCACTACCATCGCACTTGCGTACTTAGCAAAGAAGACCGCTAGGTAGCTGCACAGGACACGGGTCCCACACGGCCACGTGGCAAGCGGTCGCATGATCGCATGTTAGAAAAATCTAACATGCGGCCATGCGACAGCCAATAGGGAAGAAGCTAGGCCCACCACATGGTCGAACATGTGCAGTTAAGATAAAACACCATCAATCAGGGCAGCAGTACAGTGTCAAAAACACACAGGGTTTTCACACAGATCGAAAACACACAGGAATTTCTAACATGACAATAGGAAAGCAACGAAGCTAAAAAACACATAGAGTTTCTGATGGTAAAAGATAAGCACACAAAGTTGGAAAACAAGGGGGTCGAGAACAACACACAAGTTGAAAACAATGTGGATTTTTGAAAACACTGTGGGTTTTCGACATTGTGGTAGAAATTTTAATTTGCTTCCCGCGGACCTTAGAAAATGAAAATCTTTCTGGGTTTTGCACATTAAGAGATGCAATTTGGACTAGAGCTTGTTGACGACACAAGGAACATAGGGGCAGGACATTTGACAAACATATTTGCAAGGGAAAGGCCAACTTCACAAGATTTTGCTATGGCAAAAAATTGGCCTAACAGAAACAATCAACTCCCACTATCTCTACTAATCATGTGAATCTTGATAACAAGAATAAATTACTTCCTATTAATTAGCAACAACTCTCTAAGTTAAAAATTAAAGTTCAACTAAAATATCAGTAAGAAAGATAGTGTGTTGTGACAGTGGACAAGGTTGAGACAAGTGTCCCAACCTGGAGGAAGTAGAGTTCTGATAGAGCTCTACAATATCCTCTTAGATGAGTTAGAGTCCAAATAGGACTCAAAGATATCCATCTACCTAATAAATATATTGACCTTAGTAAACTTAATTATAGAGTAAATAGTAAGACTTTTTACTCCAACAAAATCTACATATGAAAAGAAATTTCATCTTTATTCAAATCTACTCACACAATTAAATCAATTTCTACAGGAATAATGAATATGGGTATGTGCAAGATCATGAGGGGCCAAACTATGCCCTTAAGTGGCAATGAAATATCAGCAAATCAAGGTAAGTCAACTTGACGTGAAAATTTCAACTAGCTATGAACCTAATATCAAAAAGTTGTAAGAATAGAATCTATAAAAAATTGAATGTAGTTTCTAAACTACTAGGCCTTTTTTGAGAAAAAGTTAGTATGATTGGTGAAAAGTATAGATTTCAATGCAGCAGTACAAAAATGTTAGGGAAAAAAATAAGAAGTAGGTGTATGTCTGACCACCTTAATCATAATCAAATGATAATATTTTATTATAAGATTTTATATATAAGTAGTAGACTCATGCCTGAATGTGATGCATATTTTTTTGTAATTTTATTCCAAAAAAAATAGTTAATTATGAATTTTTTGCTACAACATTTTTAGAATAAAAAAACTCCCGTGTCTGACCACCTTAACTCATTCAAAACTTTACAAAATTCAAAATTTATTTATTTTTCCTTATAGTAGGTGAAGCATAGAATGTGACACATTTTTTGGATTTCAAAAATGTTATATCGTCTGAAAGTTATAGTCATTTTTCAATCAGTATATAAATCAGCACTTTAGAGGTAGCTCAATTAGAAAATAACTAATAATTACTTACCAAATTCAAAATTTGACAACAATTATATTGATGGAAAGCTGATAATCTCCTTAAGATACCCTTTTTGTTTTAACAAATTCAAGTGGAAAAAAAGTCGTCAGCTACATTGTCAAAGTTTTGAACTGACATCGCCACTTTTTGCGCCCTCATGATCTTGCACATACCCATATGTCTCCATATTAATTCTCTATTACTATTTTCAATTCAAAATTGCTCAGTTTAGAGCTTACATGATAAGAGGTCTTAATTTCATTTTATAATTATCTTTTTTTTTCCAAAAATTATTTAAAACAAAGCTCACGTAGTGGCTAATACTTGTCTTTGATTTTGTAAATAAATATAATTTTATATAATTATTCTATATATTTTTTATTAATTATATAAGTATAATTTTTTATATAATTGTAATTGCAATAATAAACAATTTTATAATTATAATTATTTAAATTATAATTAATTTAAATCTTAATCTTAATTTTATTTGTAATTATTTCATAAAATATAAGAATAATATTAATTTATTTTCTTGATATATTTTTAATTATATATGATTATTATTACTATATATATAATATCGTACTATATCATTGTCAAAATATATTTTAAAATTATCACTATAGTAATAAATATGAGATATTTTCATAGCATCACATAATGAATTTCTAAAATTGAAATACTAAATTTAAATCCAAAATTTATATAATATATTCTAAAATATGAATTATATTTATAATTAATATAATATTTTCAATATATTATTGAAAAAATGACAAAATCAAATCATAAAAGGAATGGATTAAGAGTTGGAAGAAATGGCTCTGCCCTTTCCCAGACATTTTGCTTTGCCCTTCCACAAACATTTGGTCTTTCACTCCGTCGAATCTTTGGAAAGGCAGATCACATTCTTCACAAAAACAAGATATGCAAGCATTCAATGACAACTTTCATCATGTTCTTAGCTTCACACTAGAGGAAATCTCTGTCATAAAGAAAAATAAATTCAAAAGGATTCGCATTCAGAAACCCTACCAAAGGTCCAAATCTCTAACTTGGTTTCTAGGAAAATCGCTCTATTCAGAAGAAGGGAAGACAATGAATTTCCTTCGAAGGGAGCTTCTAAATATGAAGATTGGATCAAGGTAACTAGGGCAAAGAACTGAAACTAGCGTCGAGTTTTTTCAAACTCTCCCAATAACCTCCACTTAGCCAATAGCTTTGATTCCCTAAGAGACTTTCAGGAAAACCCTGAGAATCCTCAAAAACTAGCAAAAGATGGGAAGCTTAAGCACATTTTTTCACCTGTGAAAGCCTATACTCCTTCGCACAAAATATATTTACCTGATAATCCATCAAGAGGACAATTGGAAACTCAAAAACGCAAAAGACCTCCTTATTCTCTCCCTCACCACCGAAATAATCCACATTCACCCCTAGTAATTAATATTAAAGATAATCTTATCAATCGAGCTGAAGAACTCATGCATCTCCAATGTGTCTTCTTGAGATGGAATAGGTATGGCATCTCTGCAGCTAAGATCCCAGACTGGCTAATGAACAATCTAGGGACACAAGTAAGTATAACACTTTTACTTGATGAATTTTGGTTGGTTTTATGCTCTAACATTGATAATAAAGGAAAATTATTAGATAATAGATGTTTGGAATTTCTACATCATGATTTTATAGTTCTAGACTGGTGCCCTTCTTTCAACCCTAACAATCTGTAGAACATCAAAGTAGCAAGAGCAGTCAAGCGCTTAGATCTCCCTGTAGAATACATGAACAAAACTATTTTAAAAAACATTGGCAATAAATTACGGAAATATATTAGAACAGTGAGAATAAAATATCCCCAATCAGACCAAACCATCATAGTAGAAATGGACATTTCGATTAAATCATGTCCCAATGTCCTAATTGAAGATCGGTCTAGATCATATAATATAACCCCTATTATTTTAAAGGAGATAATTAGATATTACAAATATATTCCAATTAAATGTAGATCCCTTCAACCTAAATCTGTGCCTACAGAAGGAGTAGATATCCACCTCAATGAAATGTGGGGTGGATTTTTTATTATACTCCCTGGTAGTTCCCCATCTTCATTGAAGGTTGGGGAAAAAAGCCCTAGCATTCTGAAATCAATTTCAACACCTAAAAATGACTGAAAGAATACCTTAATTAATGCATGTCCCTCAACAAAAATAATTTCATTTTAGAAGAGGCAAGGAATGACATAATATTTTTTTCACAACCATCAATGGAGGAAGAAATCATGCAATTAAACTTTGGTAATTTAGAGGGATAGAATGAAGTCTCAGAAATGAGCCCGGAGATGATAGTGGAAAATATTCTTCAAATTTTTGAGATGAAGGAAAAGAAATCGGGAAACAATCACACAAAAATCCCTATTCTTAGTAACTCTATAGGAAAGGTAGTGGTTAATGTTAGCTTAACTCAAAAAACTAGAGACAACCCTAATGAAGATCCGTAAAAAAAATTAGAAAACTCAAAATCTGAAAATGAAAAAATTAAAGAAGTAAATAAAATAAGGAAAATTATATAGGGGAATCATTAACAGAGGAATTAATGGAACAAATTTTGGATGAGATTTGTGATCTAGAAGAATTAGAATGCCAGAAAGAACTCCTAGCTAAGGGAATCAATTTGAATATTGCCACCATAGGAGGATCAATAGAATAATTGTTATTAAATTTGGAGAATAAGGAATCACAGGAGCAAGAATCTCTAGGCATAGTCCAGCTTAAAGAGAGTAAGAAATCCCTAGATTGTGCAAAAAAAGCAAGGAAAAGAGGAAGAAAACCTAATGCAAAATTAAGAGGCTTGGCAGGGGAAGTTGTAGGACAAGTCAAAATTACATCTATTCTGAATGTAGGAAGGGGAAGATCCATGAATGTCCTTTCATTGAATGTTAGGGGCATGAATGCCCCTAACAAGCAATGGTTAATCAAACGTTGCATCAAAATTCACAATCTAGAGATTATGTTAATTCAAGAAACAAAGTTAGATAACATAGACTTAGGGAATTTTTAAAAGAAATCAGGGATGAGGGAAATGGAAGCCTCATCGGAAAAGGGTGCATTGGGTGGCTTGGAAATTATTTGGGATCCTCGAAGCATATCAATAAATATAATAGAGAGAATACAATTTTGGATGAGTGGACTAGTCAAGAACTTTAGACTCAATCTAACCTTTAATTTAGTTAATGTAAATGGACCTATACAAAATAAAGAAAACTTTCAATTTGGTAAGAGTTAGAATCATATGTCAATCAGACAAAGGACACACTTTGTTTTCTAGGTGATTACTTTAATGTGATAACAAATATTTCTGAGAAAAGAGGTGGTGCAAATACCCTTCCATTAGCAACTAAAGACTTCACACAATGGAGAGATAGGAACTCCCTCCTGAATTCCTGATAGAGAACAACTCCTTCACCTGGAACAATAGAAGACTAGGTTTTTGCTACATAGCTGAAAAATTAGATAGATTCTTCCTTAAAGGAAGCCTAACCAATTATGATGTTTCAGTTTCAACCAACATACTTTCGTTATCTGTTTTAGACCACTATCCAATACTTCTTAGCATCTTAACACAAACTAAGCCAAAAAAATGTGCTTTTAAATTTGAACAAGCATGGTTAAGGGATCCAAAAATACTGAAGCTTATTGAGTCCTGGTGGTCACAACCTAAGATAACAGGCTCCAAAATGTTCAGATTATTAAACAAAATAAAGTGGATTAAAAGAAAGTTGTTAGAATGGAACTCGTCTAAGTTTGGTAATATCTTTGAAAAGAAACTAGAACTAGAAACAGAATTGCGAAAAGTTAATTCTTGGGTTATCAAGGAGGGGATGAATGACGATCTATACCATAGAGATAAGAATTTACTTAAGGATTACGAAGAGATATTGGCTAGAGAGGAAATTTTTTGGAAATAAAAATCAAGAGAAACTTGGTTGGAAATAGGTGATAGAAATACTAAAATTTTTCATAATAGCACCAAACAAAGAAGAAGTACTAATAGGATTTCTTGTATTATTAATGACAAGGGTAAAACCATAGAGGATTCAAGAGGCATAGCTGAAGAATCAATAAACTATTTTGATAACATTATGAATAATAGGGACTCCTTGAATTTGGGATGTCAAGCAGACTTCTTAGAAATATCCCTAAAGTCATATCTAAACAACATAACCAAATTTTAACTAAAAAATTTACCATGGATGAGATTCATTATGCCTTAATGCAAATGAATCCAGACAAATCACCAGGACCGGATGGCTTCTCGGCTATTTTCTTTCAGAAGTGTTGGCACTTTATTGGAAAGGAAGTTACGAAAGCCTTAGAAGGGGTCATAAACTTAGGAAAAATTCTTAAGGAAGTAAATAATACCTTTATTTCTCGCATTCCCAAAAAAGAGAAACCAACTAGCCTTAATGATTTTAGACAAATTGCACTGTGTAATACTTTATATAAACTGCTTACCAAAACATTAGCCCTTAGACTTCAAAAACTTCTCCCTTCGATCATCGGTGAAGAATAGAAAATTTTTGTTCTAGAAGATCCATCTTTGATGGTGTAATCATAGCTCATGAAGCTATCCATTCAATCCTTAAAAATAAGAACCCAAGCATGCTTATTAAATTAGACATAAAAAATGCATATGACAAAGTCGACTGGAGATTTCTATGCAAAAGCATGGAAGCATTTGGCTTTGCTAAAAGTTGGATCAACTTAATTTTTGAATGTATTTCCACTCGCATGATTTTGGTTTTAGTGAATGGAATCCCAAAAGGTTTTTTTGGCATCTCTAGAGGACTTAGATAGGGTGACCCTATCTCCCCATTTCTATACATAATCATGGCAGAAGCTCTAGGTAGGGCAATCTCAAAAGAAAAGGAAAAAGGGGCTATTTCAAAGGCATCTGCATTACTAGTAACTTGGATCCTAATACTCATCAACATTTTGTTGATGATACTCTTTTATATGGAGCCAGTAATAGAAAAGAGGCAAGAAACTTTAGGAGGATTCTGAAGACATATTCAAAAGCTTTAGGACAAGAAATTAATTTGGACAAATCATACATCTTCTTCTTCAATACTGATACAAAAATTGAAAATGATATTTTTAGGATCCTCAATTTTAATTAGGGTAAGCTTCCTTGTAAATACCTGGGTCTTCCCTTAGTTAAGGACAATAGGGCTACAGATATATGGGATCCCATTGTTGACAAGATCAAAAAAAAATGAGGTCGTTGAAGGGAAGATGGGTTTCCTCTATTGGTAGAACTACCATGGTGAGGTCAGTCTTGGTAGCTATGCCAACCTACCATTTATCCTATATGCACCTTCCCTCAAATAAAAGATCAGAAATTGCCAAGCATTTAAGGACATTTTTTTCGCAAGGGAGCAATGAAAATAAGAAAATCCCTTTAATATCACGGGATAACATATGTAAACCAAAAGAGGGAGGGGTGGATCTCAAAAACTTAGGGGACCAAGGATGTGCCCTAGGATCCAAACTACCATGGAGACTCTTTAGAAACCCGGAAGCTAAATGGGCAAAAATAATCATTCACAAATATTTGAAAGATAATTCCCCCATTAACATCTTTAGAGAATAAAATCCTCCAAAAGGATTGAGAATATGGGATTTTATGATGAAATTAAGATATATTATTATGGAGAAATTAACTTGGTGCCCAGGTTTGGGGGAAGAGGTTTTGTTCTGGGATGACTCATGGGGTGGTTATGAGTTAATATCCAAAAGTTTAAATAATCCTTCCCTCGTTAATATTTTGAAGGAAAAGAATGGTCTCTTTCTCAAAGACTACATTACTTTCAATGGGGATAAATGGGTCTGGAAATCCTTTTAAAAATTTGGGATTTCATCTTCTGAGGAGACAATAATCATGGATATTCTCAAGAACTGAAAGATTTCATTAGACAAATTGAAAGATACATTAGTATGGGATGGATCTAAGTCAGGAGAATACAACACTAAGGATGGATATAAAATCATTGTCCAAAACTACAGTAGACCCAAAACCACTTTACCAATCCACCTGTGTTGGGGAAAGGATTGTTCACCAAAAGCGGATTTTTTCACATTGTTGGCAATGAATTACAGACTTTTAACCACAAATAGATTTAAGAAAGTAGGTTTCTCTGGCCCTAGTAGATTCCCACTCTATGAAAATAGAAAAGAAGATGTAGACCATCTATTCTTGAACTGTGCTTTTACAAATCTTTGTTGGAATTGGTTGCAAGAGAACTTGGGATGGTCCGCATCCTTTCCCCAATCCCTCAGAGCAGTGCTGCAAGCATGGCCAATGATTTAAAAAAGGAGTATATTTTCCAACTTATGGACTATTTCTCCATCTATTTTAGTATGGGAAATTTGGAAAGAATGTAATAGAAGAATTTTCAAAGAAGAAAAACTAGAATGGAAGCATCTATGCAATAAAATCGAAGCTACAATCATACAAAATATGAATTGCAAAATAGACAAAATCCTAAAAATGGATCTCAGCATGAGTCATTGGGATGGAAAAATGTGTGGGAAATGAGTTGGTCTGGCCCTTCCACCCTTTATTGGTTTGAATGCACAAAATAAGATGTCAAAGAGAGAGCATCTAGAGGGAACCCGGGGAAAGTAGGCATTGGGTGCAACATTCATAATCAAGTTGGAGAGGAAATAGCAGGAATAGTAGCTCCTATTGGTATTGAAACAAATAATTGGGTAAAGCTTTATTCTTTAGTTAATAGCCTTCAAAAGAGTGCCTCCTTGGGATTACAACATCTAGAAATAGAAGGGTATTTGACAATTATCATTAATGCACTTAGGAAAAGAGCCACTCCAAATTAGAGATTAAATTGCCTTCTCTCGGGTGACCCCACAATGATGGGTTACACTTTTTTAGAGATGCTGATTTTTGCTGAAATAACACATTTTTAATAAAATATGATGATTTAACCCTTGAGAGGTTCTATTTGAAAGATTTAATTACAAATGGTTAGCTCAAAGCCTCTTAGATTTAAAAAAACATTGATATAACGTCTATACTCTTCATTCATACCTATAATGGAGTCTCCTTCGCACCTATTAAAATGCTGACAAAAAAACACTTTGAATTTATCCTTTGGAAAATCAAATGATTCCATTTGATAAAACTATCTATGTAGTTAGGTACTAATGAGAAAATTCTTTCCAATGATTATAATGTTAATAAATATTAATTTTATTATGACTTTGTATTTTTAGTTTTACTAAACATAGATATTTCACCGTATGTATACCTCTATGTTTGACGCCTATGGAAAAATAGTAAATGAAAGAAAAAAAATTCCAAAAAATATCTATGCCCTAGATATTGAAGTTATCTTCCTATCAAAAAAAATAAAAATGAAATTGGACAAATACATGACAAGTTATAAGCTATGTAGTCAAGGTATGTCAAAATTATAGTTTAGTCAACTTAAAATGTTAATAAAATATGAAATAATCATGATAATGTCATCAAACCTATTGCATGCCCTCTGTATGGATGTTAAAAAGCTAAATTCAAAAGAATCACATTGATATCTATTTTAGAAATAAAGTTATGCTCTATGAAAACAATGTAACTCTTATAAAATGATGTTTTCAACAACATACTGGTTTTCATGGGAGAAAGAAAAAACAATTCAAATCAATTCAAAAATAAAAATAAAAAATATATTTAGAATCTAGACAAAAAATCCTAAAAGACTCTAATTTACTTCATCTTCTGATTTCAAATGGTTTAACGACAATATGCATCTGAATTTGAATTTTTTTTTCAAAATGTAGAGTTCAGTGTCCATTCAAGCAAAAAAGTGTAACCCACTATTGTGGGTTCACCCTCTCCCAAGCATTGACTATATGTGAATCCTTTCAAAAAGTCTCAATTAATCACATTTACAGAGAAGGTAATAAGAGGGCAGATGAATTAGCTAATTTAGGGGAAAATGGGATCATTGTGTCATAAGAATGAGTTCTCATCTCAGGCACCATCTTGAAGTGCAAATAGCCTTTCCTAAAGGTTTAGGAACCCTAGCTCAACACTGGTAAGGACAATGTCATTATTTAGACACTATTTATAGCATGAATTAAGAATCCATCAAGGAATAATGCTCCCTTATGCTAAGACTTTAACTTTTATTAGATGAAATTCCTTTAAGGAGGTGGCATTAGATCTTATTAATTTCAATCTCTAGTAGAGCAACACACTTAAAAGTCACTTCATGCTATTGAATAATGAGGAAATGTGCTGGCATATAGGACATTTTTTCACGATGGTAAAGCTCCACTTGGCTTATCGATATTTTCTAAATATTAAGGTGTCCACCTCAACATTATTGAAAGACAACATAACCATTATAAAGAAGACTATCATCCTATAGGAAATGTCAGAATCCCAATGACAGTTTAAAAGCAAGGTTTTATTATGGATCTCTCCTAGAATGATGGATACATGTCATGACACAGATTTAGAAACATGGCTATAGCTAGGAGAAATTAGTTTTAAAATTAGGAAGCATGGACACATGGAGTTTTTGAGTTGTATAGTTTGATGATAATAATTGAGTGTTCTTCTCAAAAAAGGAATATTGCTAGTTTCAGAGGAAGGTCATAGGCATGGAAACTAGGCTTATTAACTTTGCTAACCTGGAATATGGATGATGGCATTCAGGGGCATTATTAATCCTAAGGGGTGGAGCCAGCTTCTTAACCCATCCCTGAATCAATTAGAAGAGCTATGGAGAGAGGGAAATGTTGAGAAACTGGGATTATGGGTTCAAGGAAACTCTAAAGAGAAGTTGAACACATAGGAAGGGTGGAACTACTGTAGAGAGGTGGGATTTTCCATTCTTGAATCATGGGATATACCTACACATTATCTCTCAGGGGTAAAGACATGCTCCCAACACTCCGAAATTTGGTGAGATGAGTGTGTAACCCAAATTTTCCCATGCATGTAAATTTGGCTGAAAATCATCCCCAGGTCTCTATTTTTATCCTCCCAACCACCACTAAAATTTTCATGAATTTAGCTTGTGTTCTCTGGCCTCTGCAAATTTTTTATCTCCTTGGTCTACAGTTGAAAAGTTTAAAAAACTAGCAGTTGGTGTTCAAAAATCCCAAAACTCCTTTGGCCGCGTTATATTTTCATGTTACCTTTTTTCAACAGCTTAAGTCATTCATATTCACATGTGTGCGAAATAATCCCTAAGTCTGGTGGTTTATTTTTTCCTAAGTCTCAGCACACAAAATAATTCCTAGGGGTTAAGTTTCGGCTTGATCTAATGGTCTTTGCAATTCTGCAAGCCAAAGATGCGCATGTGTTACAATCAGCGGTATAGCGAGAATCATCGATCTTTCTTTTCCTCCAGCACTGCTATGTGTCAGTGGGACCAGTGCCACGTCATCCTACTTGGCAGCTTTTCATTCATCAGCGGGCTAGTGATTTGGAAATCTGTTAGTGGGGCTGGGCCCTTTTGGCAGTCAGAAGCTCTGACATCTGCAGAGGATCAATGGTCGGCATATCTTCGCAAAGGCTTGTGTCAGGTCTCGCGATCACGAGACAGCTGTGGATCTTGCTCTATCCCCGGGGTCTGTCAGGTGGGTCCGATGTCAGAAGGTTGCAACATGTATCTGAGGGGGCAGCATTTGATTGGTTGTTCGGTATGCTACATGGTAGTTGTCAGTGGGCCTATGGGGTTGACTTTCTAAAGTGGTTAAAATGTGATCAAATCTTGTGGTTGTCATTATACTGGAGGCTCAAGATGCTCGATCGTTATCGCAACGGTATAGCGACAGCCGTCCGATGGTGTTCTTAGGGATGTGGGTCTAGTGACTTGTCAAAGAAGCTAATTTGCTTGTTTTTTATTGGTTGCTGACTACTACAATGGCATTTGACTTGTCAGAGGGGTTTTAGATGGTTTTAAAAGGCACATCTGGGCTGTTCATCTGCTTGAAAGGTTTTTTTATTGACAGTCACATTTTAAAATTTACCGCTAGCCATTATATTTCAAAAATTCAAATGCCTCTGCGAGGTTTTTGCATTCTTTTGGCCATGCACGATGTTAGGTAGCTTAGGAGTTTAATTCTTAGGACATTTGTGGTTGAGAAGTTGATGGAGATGACTGTGGGTCAACGCTGCAGGGTACTGTGTCGTGTTCCCATGCTGAGAAGTGATGAAAAGAGCTGGCCCCACCTTTTGAGCAGTACTGTTACCTAGGGAAATAAGATCGGATTTGAAGCCTTCATGGCTTAGTGGAGTTGTAGGTGGGTAGATGGATCAAGGTCATTGTGTCTGCAAGAGGGCTCAGTACAAGATCAACACGCATAGAGAAGATTTGATTTGATTGTCAGTTTTCTCAGAGATTTTGATGATAAGTGATCAGTGTACCTTTAGGGTTTGGTATTATTGTAAATCTGTAACCCTAGTTAGGTTAGTTTTTTACTCCTACCTACATGTAGGGAAGGATGTATATATTGTATTTTTGGAGCCTTTAGTGCAGAGAGAGTTGGACAATTGTAAAAGAATTTCATTTTTCTTAAAGGTCATCTGTGGTATCTTTTCTACCCTCTGGCTTATATAGTTGTATTTCTCCCATTGATGAATTCAAACATTGCAAAGGTATTTTGTGATAATTCTTCATGTCCCTATGCTTCCTTGCCTGAGTTTATCTCTTATTGAATTGAAGTATATGATGTTTTTAGTGGTATCTTAGGGTTCCTGATCCCTCTTACTTTCTGCAACTGTGTGTGTTATTATATTTGATCTGACTTAAATTCTTTTTTGGGTATACTTCAACCCCCTAACAATCTTGTCTCAATCCTACATCGATTTGCAGAAGTTAATGTCTGCTTGTAGGTCATAGGTTGTGCCTTATGTTCAAGCCCTCCTATGAAATACTTATGTAAACCTATTTAGTAAGTTGTGATCTCCTAGACCTGAGTTGTTCACTTGATTTCATCCTACATATTGAGATCCAAACCCTAGTTTCAGTGCATCACCTAGTAGGTGGTTTGCTTTCAAGTCATTTCCCTTTCCAAGCATTCCTTCTATCCCTTTCCCTCAAAACTTTACTTTCATGTCTAGAAGCAAATTAGGTTGATTATCCAAGAGGAACCAGCCTAGAACTTGGAGGTCTCATCTCAGTTAGCAAAGGTCCCACAACCTAGAGATGATTCCCATGTTATACTGAGTTATCAAGACCAAGAGAGCTTGAGACAAAGGTGCAAACTTAGTGTATAATAGAGTCAAGAAACTATTGTTAGCTATTAGAAAGGAAGGTGCAAGATAGTTTGTTTGGAGCTTCAGAGGAAGCAAAAAGAAATAAAGGTGAAAATAGACAACCCCCTATTGCTGAATAATTTAGGACTAAAAATGGATGAGATCAAGGTTAGTCAAAAGAGTATTGTCCCTTTGCAGGTTTTATAGTTAGAAGGCTTACTTCAGTTTTAGCCCTACAGTTTAAGTTCTCTCATTTTCTCAGAGGAATATGTTAGGAACAAGGATTTATTTATTTTTTACAAGTAGCTTCTGGTCTTTTAATGAATATTGTCTCATATAATATTCAAGAAACATTTAGAGGATATTTTAGTCTCAGTACCACATATACATATGTATAGAGTCATACAAACAAATTTTAGACATATATAATCCTAAAATTATATTGGATATATATGTGTGCATAGCTTTTCATTTATAAATATATGTACCTATATTTATATAATCATCTAGGGATAATTCTTATTATTTTCTTTCTTATCTATAAGTCTACATTCAGTCATTAGCTCTTACTTCCATATTTTTCATTTCCTTTCTTTCATCTAGAAATAATTTATTGATAGGATAATTTTAGGTCCATATGCTTCCCTCGGGTCTTACCTGGTTATTTACATGAATACTTATTTTAATAGGAAGATTACATTCTAATTCATTCATATTTTTAATATTTAGTCATTAGTATTAATTTATTAAGAACTAAATTCGAAGCATGTTTCTTATTATTTTTAATTAAACTTATTCTTTAAATATAGATTCAAGATAGACATATAATTATATTAAGATAATCATATGTATATAGTTAAGAGGTTTTACTCTTCCTATCTTAAAAAGGTAAAAGAACATGTTCTTTGGGGTATATTCTAGGTTGACATTAGCAATATACACTCATTTATTTACATTCTTTTTACAGACTCTAAGGTATTATAGAAATGCAAATATCATTGCACCTATAAGTTTGAAGGATAGCTAGAATAAAAAGTAAAGGAAAATTATCTAGTCTCGCTTCCGTTGGAATAGCTATCATTTAGGATTCACTTTCCTTAAACACTCTTTAGAAACCTTTATAAGAAAATCCTGGTGGACTATATACTTATTCTGGACATGATTAAACAGTTCCTTGAAAAATGGCAACCCTAATCAAATTGAGAACCTTACAGAGACAAGTAGCCTTTGATGAGGTAATTTCCTCTAGCAGGATCAGAAAGATTATTATGATCAAATTCAGTATTGTAGTAAGAGCTATATCTATGGTACTAGGACGTAAGTTCAAAGAAAATACCAATAGCTATTGAGTTAACACAGATATTCTGGTGATGTTCTTAGCTTTAGCCCTTCAAGTGGAACCAGATATTAAGACTATTGGGAGTGTGTGTAGGAGAATTTTTAAAAGGAAATATCTAGTAGATTTGAACAAAGTTCTAAAGAGTATACCAATAGATTTATTATTAGGAATAATAGTCCACAATACAACTAAGAGGGGGGGGGGGGGGGGGTGAATCAGTTGTATGATAGAATATTAGACTTTAAACTTTAATCTTATCAATATCAGATCCAATGAACACAATGAATGACAACTCAATAACACAAAATTTTGGTTTTGGGGAAACCTTGTTTAAGGTAAAAACCCCAGTGGGAATTAGCACCCACAAATGATGTATTGAGAGTATAGTAAACCTTTTTAGAAGATATAGCCCTGTTAAGAGCTTATTGAAACATTATAGTACATAGTCCTTGTTAAAGGACAGATCCTATTAGGAGTCAAGAAAAAAATAGGGCTCACTACCCAAAGAAAGTTAAATCCACCTGCTGAACTCACTAGTTTGCAATAGGTGTATATGAAGAAATACACAATCTTTTGAACTGTTTGCCAGCAATAGTCTTTGCTTGATCAGTTCCAATGAAGTCCACCAGTAATTATCTACACTACATATAGCAGATAGAAGTTCACAGCTTTCACAACCTTCTTCTATCACATATATCCCAACCATATCTTTTCCAAAGAAAAGACCTTTCATTTATACCTTATTGCAATCTACCAATGATAGGTCCGCCCATGAGGCTTTCCTAAATACAAATAATTACATAAACCCTTTCTAAGATAAACACAATATCTAAAACAAGGCTACAATGATTAAGGACTGACATCCTTAATTTATTCTTGATAAACAAAACACATGCTTCATTCTCTGAGTTGGCTTCATAATAAACCATTGCCAAAACACATGCTAGGGATGACATCACTGATCAATCCATACCTTGTGCTAACCAATGAGAATCCTTCAATACCTTACCTTTCATCCTTCAATTTTTCATACCTCGAATCCAAGTCTTCTGAAAGATATACCAAAAATCTAGAGGCTAACTTTGTGAATTCTCACTGTCACAGTTCAGTGACCAGTCTTTACAAAAATAGATGTAACTTTCTTAATATGAAACATCTAATGCTATGATTTTAGATATAATATCACAACATCTTCTTGAGCTCTCATCCAACTTTGTAGCATCTGAAACATCCATACACTACGATTACCAGTCTGATTCCTTCATTCAAGCATATGTTGACATCAGCGACATAACACAAATGACAACATTATGAGTGCCCATTTAGTAATGTAGTGATTAAACATATTACATGTCTCAATCACCATCCATGTATTAGCAATATCCAAAAATCTCCCCCTTTGGCATTGATGTCAACATATAGGAAAATCTTATCCCAAAGTTGTATCAACCCAAAAAGTCCTTCAACTAAACAATCTCCCCATACAGTGAGGATTTTCTTATAGAAACACTCCCCCTTTGACAAAAATGGAAAATGATACCATGAGGCTTCAACTTTCTTGAATGATTACTGCCCCTAAGGAGTAGATCCCTACATCCAGTCCAAAAAATGATGAAGCTCTGAATACCTCTGGATTGATGCATCTCTACGTCATTTAGTTCTGACTAGGAGGGGCCTGAACCCCTAGCATACCTCTGAGTTATTCAAAGGTATCTTTTGGTAGTGGCTTTGTAAAAATGTCTTCAATGTTCTCTTTTGTACTGATATATTCTAGCTTGATTTCCTTTTCTACCACCTTGTCTCTCAATAAGTGATACTTGATATATATGTTTTTAGTTTTAGAGTGCATCACCAGATTCTTTGACATATTTACTATGCTGGTGTTATGAAAATAGATAACCATGAGCTCACTAGAATTTATTCCAATGTCTATTATCATTTGTTTCATCCAAACAATCTAAGTGCAATTTATAGCAGCGGTAACATACTCTAATTCAATAGTAGATTATGCTATACAATCTTGTTTCTTACTTAGCCAAGAAACCAACTTTTTCCCAAAGAAAAATGCACCGCCACTAGTACTTTTTCTATCATCAATATTTCCTGCCCAATTATTATCAGTATAGGCATGAAGTTCAAAGCTATCATTTTAGTCATACCATAAACTATAGTCTATGGTTCCTTTGAGATACCTCAGTATTCTTTTCATAGAAGCTAGATGTGTCTCTTTGGGTTCTGCCTGATATCTAGCCACAATTCCAATAGCATTAGCAATATCTGGTCTATTGTGAGTTAGATATTGTAGTCCTCCAACCATTGATCTATACAAAGTCTGAAAAATGTGTTTTGATTCATCATCAATTATTAGCTTGTTGCCAGTCACCATAGGTGTTCCTACTGGTTTACAATCTTCCATTCCAAATTTCTTAAGAAATTCTTTGAGATACTTGGTCTGAGAAATGAAAATACCATTCTCATTCTAAGTTATTTGTAGTCCAAGAAATAATTTCATTTCACTTATCATGGACATATCAAGTTCACTTTCCATTTCTTTAGAAAACTTCTTACATAGATCATCATTACCTCCAAAGATAATGTCATCCAAAAATACTTCTACTATCAGGATTCCATCTTTAGTAGTTCTTAAATACAAATTGTTGTCCACATTACCTTTTCTGAATCCAAGCCCAAGTAGATACTTGTCTAACTTTGCATGCCAAGCCCTAGGAGCGTGCTTTAACCCATACATGGATTTCTTCAATTTGCACACTACATCTTTGTATTCGGATAGAGGAAACCCATTTGGTTGTTCTATATATACTTCTTCTTCAAGATCTCCATTTAGAAATGCATATTTAACATCCATCTGATACACTTTGAAGTTTTTGTGTGTAGCATAAGATATGAATAATCTTACTACCTCTATTCTTGCAACATGAGCAAATGTTTCTTCAAAGTCAATGCCTTCTTTCCGTGAGTATCCCTTACACACTAGTCTTGCTTTGTTTCTTACAACCATTCCTTCTGCATCCATTTTGTTTCTGAAGACCCATTTTGTTCCTATAATATTTTTATTTTTAGGTCTAGGAACCAATCCCAAGTATTATTCTTCTTTATCTGATCCAATTCTTCTTTCATGGTAACTATCCAAGATTCATCTTTAAAGGCTTCATCTGTAGTTTTTGGCCCAACTTGAGAAATTAGACAAATTTCTTCTCTAACTTTTGATCTAGTTAGCACTCCCTGACTGGTATTGCCAACAATTTAATTTTCAGGATGGTTATTTTTTACATACTTTGGATTTTTAGGAGTCTTAGTAGTCTTGCTTTTATTGGCATCACAAACCTCTTTTTCACTTTCTTCCTCAACAAGTTCTTCTTCTGTAGTAGTAGTGGTTTCTTTTGTCTCTGATATCTGACTGATGTCATACATTCTTTCTTGTATCTGAAATTTCTCATCTATTCTTACATTGTTGCTTTCAACCATCTTCCTCAATCTCAGATTGAAACATTTCTATGCCTTAATTTTGATAGAGTAACCAAGGAAGATTCCTTCATCACTTATAGCATCAAATTTCCCTATCTCATCATCCCTCTTGATATAGCATTTACGACCAAAATTTTTGAAGTATTTTACAGTAGGAGTATGATCAAACCATAGTTCATAGGGAGTCTTACTTGTACCTTCCCTGATCTGAATTTTGTTTAATGTGTACACTATTGTTCCAACAACCTCTCTCCAATGTACATGAGATACATTTCCTTCAATCAACATTGTCCTAGTAGCATCAAGTATAGTCATGTTTCTTCGCTCTGCTATCCCATTCTATTGTGGAGTCCGAGGAGTAGATGTTTGTCTTTTTATCCCATGCTCTTCACAATATGAATTGAATAAATCTGATGTAAACTCTCCACCTCTATCTGATCTTAAACACTTTATTTTTAATCTTGATTCATTCTCTACTTTTTCTTTAAACAACTTGAATTTATCAAATGCTTTTGATTTTTCTCTCAAATAAGTAACCCACATCATTCTAGAAAATTCATCAACAAAGGGTATAAAATACCTTTCACCATAGTATGATTTTGTTCTTGTAGGCCCACATAGATCTGTATGTACTAGATCAAACTTCCTTTTTGATGTAAATGATTTTCTTTTATCATTGTTTCTAGTTTTCTATCCCATAACACATTCTTTCCATACAATGTTAGAGGGTTTCACAATCTTTGGTAGACCTCTTAATGCATTAGCCATACTTGCCTTCACAATGTTATCAAAATTAACATGAAAAAATATTCTATGCCATAACCAAGTATCATCTACCTTCATAGAAAAACAAGAGGCTCCAGATGTGTTTATCTCAAATACATTACCTCTAGATTTTGAACCGGTAGCAATTGGTTTTCCTTCCTTGGTTCTGATAAAGCATTTACCATTAACAAAACTTAACTAAAAATTCTTATCCATTAACTATCCAACACTCAACAAATTGTATTTCAGTCCTTCAACAAGTAATGCATTGTCTGTATTAGTCTTTCCATCCAAAGTAATGGGTCCCACTCCTATGATGGATTTTGGAAGATTGTCCCGAAAACATACAACACCTCCATCATAATTTACTAATTTAATAAACTTGTTTCTATCACCAGTCATGTGATGAGAACATCCACTATCAATTATCCATTTAGTTTTCTTGTCAACATGAGATACTAAGGCTTTTTCTTCATGAACTGGTTCATCTTTAATAGCAACAAATCCAATCTCTTCATTGTCTATATCATCATCATCAGAGATTCCTTCACTAGTATAATAACATTCTTTGTCTCTTCTAATTTTTGCATAATCAGGTTTGTACTTAGGAACTCTTGTAGGACATGTAGATGCAAAATGACCTATCTTATTGCATGAAAAATATTTCAAAGGTAACTTACCTTTAAATTTGCCCTTACTTTTTTTTTCTCTTCTAGCAATTAGTGCAATGTGTTCTTCCATTTTTCTTTCTTCCTCCATTATCTTCTTCCATTCCTCGACATAATCACCAAGCTTTTCTTTTAGGTCTTCTTTCCTTGTGCTTGGAAGTGTAGATACTTTCTTGTGTGTAGATGCCCTAAATGTAGATTCAACTTTAGGTGCAACTTCTCCTAATTTTGTAGCTTCAAAGGTAGTTAAATTTGCAATCAACATCTCTCTAATAAAGTTTGGAGTCAGGGGTATAGTTTCTTGAATAGACATCAAGCCTTCAACTTGTAAGAAGGAGTTAGGGATCTAAGAACTTTCCCAATGACTTCATCTTCATCATAAGTACCTCCACAATTTCTAATTCCAACTATAGCTTCTGTAACCCTTTGAACTATTATACACTAAGTTTGCACCCTTGTCTCAAGCTCTCGTAGTCTTGATAACCTAGTATAACATGGGAATCATCTCCAGGTTGTCGGACCTATGCTAACTAAGATGAGACCTCCAGGTTCTAGGCTGGTTCCTCTTGGATAATCACCTTAATTTGCTTCTTAATAGGAAAAGAAAACCTTTTGAGGGAAAGGGATAGAAGGAATGCTTGAAAGGGAAATGATTGAAAGCAAATTATCCTACTAGGCGATACACCGAAAATATGGTATGAATTACAGTATAAAAGATGAAATAAATGAATAGACCTAGGCCTAGGTGATCACAACTCACTGAATAGGTTTGCATAAGTACTTCATAGAAGGGTCTATAGATAAAAAGAGTTATTCAGTGAAAGAGAGATTCTTTTACAAAAAATAACCCCCCTAGAATTAGACAACAATCTATGACCTGCAAACAAACATTCACCTCTGCAACTAGGTATAGGAATGAGACAAGATATTTAAGGGGTTGAAGTATACCCACAAAAGCACTCACATCAAATCATCCACAATGATACACAAAATTGTAGAAAGAAAGAGGGATCAATAATCCTAAGATATCACTGAGAAGCATATAAATACTGAATTCATTAAGAAATAACTCACACAAGAAGGCATAGGGACATGAAAAATGTCACAAAAACACCTTCAATATCTGAATTATCAATGGGAGGTTACAGAATGTAGAAAACCAGAGGATAGAAAAATGTCTCAGATGGCCTTCTAAGAAAATATACTTTTTCTCTTTACAAAATGTGAACTCCTAGCTTCAAAAGCTCCAAAAAACATTATATACATAATCAACTACATGCAGGCAGGAGTAAAAACCTAACTAGGGTTACATAAATTTCCATATAATCACAACCCTAATTCTGTCAAGTCTGATCATAAATGTATCTCTGCAGCATCATGGCCAATTAGATATCTATGTTTGCGTGTCCATTTAATGTTTATACCTGTAAAAAATCTAGCCACCATGATCCATCTACCTACCTGCAACTCGGTCTCGCCATAACTATTAAAATCTGATATTTTGAGATATTTGAATTTAAAAAATGATAAAATGGTCACAGGTGGCACTAAAATTTTCTATCGACACTAATAATCAAACTTTAATCCAACTTTAAAATGCAGCCGATAGATCCTCCTTTTTTACCCGACTTCGGCACTTGACTGCAAAACTAACCTTAAGTCTACCTCAGGTTCCAATTTCCCTTTGTCACAACATTGTTAAATACCTTGGCTAACTCCAGTCTAGTCGAGTGATTTAGTGAACATGAAAATGGCTCTTTAATCACTGATTCACTGAATACTTCTACCCTGGGCACGACTAAATAACCTTAGCCATTCCACAAACATGTGACTGAAAGCCATCTCTTATTCGCATAATACTTTCCATCCTGGGAAATTTATTTAGAGATTCAGTGAACAAAGTGTACGCTAAATCACCAAGTCACTTGGAGCACTACTAAACTATTCTGTAAACAAGTGAACACATAAAAATTTATCGGGACCACCAGACATAAGCAGCACAAAATTCTCTCAGTCACCAAATCGCTGAATCACCTAGCTAACATACCTTTGATCAAATGGTCATCGTAAGATCTTATACCCCTAACACATTTCATGAGAACACATGCCAGTCATTTGATTGCCTACTCTGAGAACTTTGAACCCACCCAAGACTAGATTTGAATCTAACAGCGGGCACATGAGCTCATCACACTCGAATATTCTTTCAGATCATGTGCCAGCCGCTGATCTCATTAAGCCGGAACCCCTTCTGACAAATGGACCCACCTAGAAATCTTTGTCAACACCTGGAAACCAATTATATTTGAGCACATTAGCACACTGAGGACCCACCTGATAGAGCCTGAAGATAAAGAAGGATCAACAGCCATCGCATGATCTGATGCTCTGACACAAAGCCTCGTGAACATAGGACAATCGTCAATCCTCTATAGATGTTAGAGCCTTTGACTACCGAAAGGGTCCAGCCCTACTAATAAGAGATGACTCATTAGCATGTGGACCAATGAGAAGCTTCCATTGATGTACATGTAGTAGTGGACCCACCAGGCATGAAGAGTTATGTCACCAAGGAGAAACAGTGGTTGTTTACAATTGCATACCTCTGACACATTTCATGAGAAAATATGCCATCCATTAGATCAAAGAGGATTGACAACCAAGCCCACTAGAAAATTACAAGTCACCCCCTTTTGACCAAAAAAATACCTCCACATAGGACACCGTGGCAATGGACCCACAAAATCTTGAAGCACTGAGAAAAGGGGGAAGATCGACGGCTATCGTGAGATCACATGCTCTGACACAAAGCCTCATGAACTCATGACAACTGTCAGATCCTATAGAACTGGGACCCCCGCAAGCTAAGACTACCAAACACTTAGTGACTACATGACTAAAGAGAAGTTAACAATTTCACTGAGTCGCTAGTTGGGAAAAGGTAACTGTCAGATAATATGCGACTAGGAGGAATGTTGCAGTCACTGAATCACCAAAAGGAAAAGATAACCATTGGAGGACATCGAGAACAAGTGACCGAAGGAAAAAATAAAGTGCACATGGGAATTGGGACCTTTAAGTTGCTGAGATAAAGTAACAACAAATTATAACAAGGCGTAGGGTCTGCAAGGTTTTTTTCCACAATGACTATATTTATGAATTTTTGACCTGCAGACCAAAGAGTCAAAAGATTGTAGAGGCCAAGAAACAAGAGATAAATTCATGAAAATTTCTGGGAAGACTGGCGAGGTGAAAATAGACACTTTGGAGTAGATCTTGGCCAAATTTGCATGAATATGAAAATTAGGGTAACATTTTTGGTGACTTTTTCTGGATGTCAGCCTGCTAGACATGGATCAATGGCCTTGACATATCCATTGGGCATGGGGTCATTGCAGGAACAAAAAACTTTGACAGAGACAAAACTAAACACAGGGAGACAAACTTGTGCATAGGCACTTCTTGGAAAGCAGGAAACTAACCTAGAAAATAGGGAAAGAAAGCAAAACACATATTCATAAGAATTTATAAAGAGGTATTAACCTCAAAATAGGGCTTCAAGTGGAAACCATTCACTGAGATTGGAAAGACATCTCCTTCAATAGTTGAAAGTTGAAAAGCATTAGATCCCTTGCATTCTATTATAACAAATGGTCCACTCTAGAATGAATCAAATTTTGTGTGCCTACCAGGTCTTGACCTGAACTCATCCCACTTGAAGACTATGTCTCCAACCTTGAAATTCCTAGCTTTAGCTCTCCTATCAAAGCTCTTCTTCATTTGAATCTGATGGAATTCCATAGCTTGCATTAATTTGTCTCTGAGTTCTGCCAACTCCATCAACTAAGCATATCTGATCTACAATGGATCTCCTTCTTCAAATAGGGCATACTGAGTGGCCAAGTCCAGAGCTAGCAATTCACCTAAGATAGACAACTTAGCCTCATTTCCATATACTAGCATATAAGGAGAATTACCAATAATCTTCTTTGGGGTAATTCTATCTAACCACAAGGAAGACTTTAGTTTGGTATGCCAATCTCTCTAATTTTCTTGAAGAGTCTTCTTGATTATCCTAATTAGGTTCTTATTTGTTGATTCAGCCAAGCCATTGCCTTGGGGGTAGTAATTGGAACTGGTATTCAGATAGATGCCATGCTTGACTGCCCACTATGAGACTTTGAGGCCTGTGAATGCTAATGCATTATCTGAGGTGATGGAATCAGGAGTGCCAAACCTATGAACTACATCATCATAAAAACTTAATACAACACTCTCATTGGCTTCTTTTAATGCAATTGCTTCTGTCCATCTAGTGAAATAATCAGTTGTAGTAATTATCCACTTATGACCTGCACTAGATGGAGGATTGATCATCCCAATGAAATCTATACCCCACTTCATGAAGGGTTGCTCTGTTCTGATTGGCTATAGGGGCAAGGCTGCAAGCCTCTCTTTTCCTACAAACATGATGAACTTGATGCATTTTCTGACATAATCATGACTATCCTTAAAGATACATGGCCAATAGTATCCAGCCCTCATGATTTTAAAAGTAGTAGTCCTAGGAGAAAAGTGACCTCCAGAAGGTCCATCATGAAACTCAAACAAGACATCTGCTATCTTTTCTAAATCTATGCATCTTAAAAGGACACCACTATGATCCTTTCTGAAAAGAACTTCATTTATCAGCACAAAAGGAACAGATTGTAATCTATAATACCTTCTTTTTGCTAAATCCAAACATGTAGGACATTGTTCTATTCTCAAGTAATTGATCATATTAGGCAACTGACTTGTTGTCTTGGCTTGTTCTTCTGTAGACTGCACCATCAAAGATGCATCTATTGTTTCTGATTTCTTTGAACCTTCATCCTCTACCAAATGCTCACAAAGACCTCCTCCTCTAACTAGCTTGGTAGTTTGAATATCAATGTCATATTCCATCACCTTGGTGATCCAACTAGCTCTTTTCTTGTTTAGGTCCTTGGAAAGCAAAAACTCTTTGACACTTGGATGAGTAACTTTTAAATGTACCTTGCTATGGGTCAATAGATATCTGAACTTTTTAAGGCTCTTCACCACAAAAAGTACATGTTTTTCTACAAAAGAGTATCTTTGTTCATACTCTTCTAAACCTTTGCTAAAGAAAGTAACAGGCTGCTCCAATCCATCTGAATTTTCTTGGGTCAACATTGCAGATATAGCATCATGACCTCCATAAGAATAAAGGATAAAATCCTTACTAAAATTTGGGTTTAACAGGGCAGGAGCCTCTATCAAGGCTTCTTTGATAGCCTAAAAATTATCTTTTCCTTCTTTAGTCCAGCTGAAAGTTGAACTCTTCTTTAGCATGGCTGTCAAAGGCTTAAGTAAATCTGCAATGTTAGGCAAGAACCTCCTAACAAAATTAATCTTTCCTATGAAAGATTGGAGACCTTTCTTATGATGTGGTAGGGGTAGCTCTAAGATAGCTGCAATTCTCTCAGGATCCACTATAATTCCTTCATTGGATATTACATATCCCAATAATTTTCATTCATGAACTGCAAACACACACTTCTTGGGATAAAGGGATATCCCAAACTCTCTACACCTTTCAAAGATCTTCTTCAAATGTTTGATATGATCTGCTACATGTTTTGAATAGATAGTTATCTCATCCAAGTAGACCAACACAAACTTGTACATAAGGCTCTTAAAGGCCATATCCATTGCCTTTTGAAATGTAGCTCCTACATTTGACAAACCAAAGGGCATCTTTTGATAAGCCATGGTTCCCCACTTGGTTGTAAATGCAGTCTTGTATTGATCCTCTTCATTTACAATGATCTGATTGTATCCTAAATAGCCATCCAATAATAAAAATCTCTCAGATCCAGAGACACATTGTAAGATATGTTCCATAGAGGGTAACAGATGGCGGTCTTTTAGAGAGGCCCTATTAAGATCCCTAAAGTCAACACATAACCTCAGCTCCCCATTCTTCTTCCTAACTAGAACAAGGTTGGAAACCCAACTAGTATGCTTGATGGGGTAGATGATACCACCTTCTATCAATTTGAGTACTTCTTTATGCATAAGTGGCTCAAACTTAGGATTAACAGGCCTTTGCTTTTGCCTCACTGGTTTGGCATTAGGCTCTAATTCAATAGTGTGCTGAGCAAGAGTACGGTCAAAACCTTTGAGGTCTTCATATTGCCATGAAAATACATCACTGAATTCTTTGAAAAGCTGAGTGTAAGCTTGCTTTTCCAATTCAGTGTTTATCTTTCCAAATTGTAGACTCTTACCTTGTTCCAACTCTAGTTCAACACAATGTTCTTGTTGGACTACCAAGCCAGCTTTGTCCTTCTTAACTTCATCATCCTTATTGAAGATAGTCTTTAATGTAACAAGACCTCTAGGCATCTTATTGGACTTTAGTTGTATCACTTGATCACCATAGTTTTGTGATAGCCTATCTTGATTATGTCTTGAAAAGACATCCTCTTCAAACAAGAATTGTAGAATTTCTTCATCATTGTCAAACACCTGCCAATTGACATTGTTATCAAGAATACAGGGTCTGACAATCACTTTGATATGCTATTGATCTATCTTTTTTGAAATGTTGTTGGGAATATCATACTGAGATCCAACAGCAGCTAACCTATTTGCATTTTGATTCAACTTTCTAGGGATGGCAACAATATTGAAAGCATAAAAATCTTCAATTGCATCCCAAACTCTATGATTGTATGCTTTCAAAGTATCATTTTTGGTTGCACTTATCCGTGTTACTTGGCTGACAACTAACTCACTATCACCATAAACTTTTAAGGCCTTAAGCTCTCTTTTTCTAGCCCATTGACTAGACTTTCATACTCTGCAATATTGCTAGTGCTGGAGAAACTAAATCTAAAGGTAGTATAATACCTTTCTCCTTTTGGGGACACTAGCATAGCACCACCACTAGAACCATATATACTTCTAGCTCCATCAAAAAATAGTTCCCAAACCTGATTATTCTGATCCTCTGAATCAGTGTCCTCTTTGAGGAGGTTTGGTTCTATGGCTCCACTTTCTTGTATTAAATAAGTTCCCAAACCAAAATCCCAAATTAGATTTACTTAGGCCTTTGAAGCTCTTTCATCTAGAAGAATATCAGGGATACTTTCTATCTTTGTGCTTGCTTCACTAATGGTTTGGAAGTCACTGTCTTCAAATATGGGGTAGTTTACATTGATGGCATTGGATACATATGGATCTATATGGTGTACTGCTAATGGTTCTAATTTAATGGTGACCTTGGTCCATACCTTTTATGAAAAAGCATGTGAGACCAGTCAGAAGATAGGTAGTCTCCTATCTTAGCTATAAACTCCCTTGAAAGACAGATAGCAAATAATGCAGGGAGATCTATGATATATATATCAAGGAGGATGGAGAAATTAGGACTAGCATGAAGGATCAGACTGGTATCCTTGGCCACACCTATAGTATTGACTGAGGATCCATCAAGTTGTCTAACCTTCTTTTGGAAGGGCTCATATTTTAGTCCTAATTAGTCAACTACTTTCTTGGGCATTATCGTGCTAGTAGCTCTACTATCTACCATACAATTATGCACTAAATATTTTCCAATAATTAGAGATACATAAGAGGGGGGTGGCTTTGAGTTCCTACCTTGTGTGGCATTTCCTTTAGAGCTGCTACTTGGAGCCTCCTTTTCTTGATCAGTGTTAACCAACACTAGCTTTGTAGCTTCTTTTGCAGGTTGAGGAGTTGTCACTTTTGTCATGGCCTTCTTCAAAATTTCACATTGTCCTGGAAGAGCCAAAGAGTCCCACATGGACATGGTGACATTCACCTTATTCTTGTTGTCTACAATATTAAATTTTGTCACAGTGTGTACTCTTTGTTGTGCTTTTGGCATGACAGACTCCATCTCTTTGAAAATTTGGCCCTCTTTGCTTGTAATGATAGGAACCTCCTTAGGTGTGATGGGATTAGCTTGTTGCAGTGGCTCTGTAGATGTAGTGGCTTTGGCATTGGAATCTTCTCTCTCCATGTCTTGAGCTCTTCTCTTTGCTCTTGTATAGGCAACAAAAGCAACTTCATCATTGACTCCATTGAAGTCTGGTTGTTCCCAATTAAAGAGAGTAGTCTCATTCTCTTGTGATTCTTGTTCAGGCATTGACCCACTAGATGAAGCCTCTGATTGAGCTTGGGAGGCATTCTGAACCATTAGAGATTGGTTCATCCATCCATTTGAACATGTAGCCTAATTGTGAGGCTGATTACAAGGAAAACACCATTCATTATCCATAGCCATTTTATTTTGACTAGGAACCATATCCCTCACTGGATTTGTAGAATTGAGAGGTGCAGAGTTATATGGTTGGAATGGCCTTTGATTAAAATTTTGCCTTTGTCCTTGATAGCCTCCTTGGTATTGTGGCCTATTTTGTTGATAAGGGTGTCCTTGATTTTGATATTGCTAATTAGGACTTTGGCCTTGTGGTTGAAAAGGTGGTCTGATTCCTTGACCTTGTTTCTTCAAATTTGTGACCTTTTTAGTTAAGGTCTGCAACAAGTTTGTCATTTCTTGCATACTGCTCTGTTGGCTACTCTTTATTTCTTGTAACTCTTGGGAGAAACTAGTTGTTGGCTCCTGACCACTAGTACTAGCCTGAGGTGCTAATATGGTGGGAATAGGGGTAAATGGGGGTACTTGGGTAGGTGCAATGGGTTGAAGGATAGGAAAAATAGGCATAGGAGGCCTTCTTTGTATCATGTCTGCTTGAATTAAATAATTTTCAGCTCTAACAACTATGTCAAAAGCATGGGGAAGAGAAGTACCACCCATGGATTGGATCATGATAGAAATTTGACCATTTAGACTTTGCAAATAGTATAGGAAGGCATGGTCAGCTGATGGTCTCACAGAGACTAGAATTCTATTCCATGTTTTGAGGAATCTACTGTTGTAATCTGTCATTTGCTCTTGAGGGTCTCTCTTAATAGTTGTTACCTGCTCAACTAGAGACAAGTTATCTAATTTATCTTCAAAATGTTTACTTAATGCATCCCCTAGTGCATCCCATGAATTAATAGAACCAACAGTTAGAGTTCTAAACCATTCAAGAGCCTTACCTTTTAGAGAGGCTACTAATAATTTTGTGGCCACATCTTCTTGGCTTATGTTGTGTATGCTGCAGATGGTGTTCACATCTCTTATGTGTTCAAAAGTAGTTGTCTGCCCTTCACCAGTGAAATCAGGTATACTCTTAAGTGCCACCAAGGGCACATCATGATGTTGAGCAAATACCAAGGCACTCCCTTGGTTGAAAGGTGCAAAGGAAAACTGTCTTGCCATTGTAGGGGCTGTAATCTGAAGATTAACAACTATATGAGCTGTATTTGCTACTGGATTTGAATCTTCCTCTAGATCTCTGGTTAGAGATCTCCCCCTTCTTTTGAAATGGAAGGGAAAAGGCTCCCTTTCTGAGGTATCCGGTGGTGTTGATTGAACTCTCCTTGTAGGGGATGTTCTTTGAGTTGACCTGCCTTTATGACTTCATCTTGAGGGCAACTGTGAAAATTTAGTGGGATTTGAGCTTCTAGTCTCAATCTTTCTCATAAACCTTAAACAAGGTTAGCCCTGATCTTTGAAATCAGTGAACTCACCAGATATACTTGGTAGAATGACTTCTAAAAGCCTATTTTATGCAATCTGTATATCAGAGATAGCATATCCTCAAACAATGAACTTCTTGTGTAGTCCCACTAGGCATGCCAAAATTGTTATACACTAAGTTTGCACCCTTGTTTCAAGCTCTCATAGTCTTGATAACCTACTATAACATAGGAATCATCTCCAGGTTGTGTGACCTATGCTAACTAAGATCAAACCTCTAGGTTCTAGGCTAGTTCCTCCTGGATAATCACCTTAATTTGCTTCTTAACAGGAAAAGAAAATCTTTTGAGGGAAAGGGATAGAAGCAATGCTTGAAAGGGAAATGACTGAAAGAAAATTATCCTACTAGGCGATACACCAAAAATATGGTATGAATTACAATATAAAAGATGAAATCAATGAATAAACCTAGGCCTAGGTGATCACAAATCACTGAATAGGTTTGCATAAGTACTTCATAGAAGGGTCTGTAGATAAAAAGAGTTATTCAGGGAAAGAGAGATTCTTTCACAAACAATAACACCCCCTAGAATTAGACAATAATCTATGACCTGCAAACAAACATTCACCTCTGCAACTAGGTATAGGAATGAGACAAGATATTTAAGGGGTTGAAGTATACCCACAAAAGCACTCACATCAAATCATCCACAATGATACACAAAATTGCAAGAAGAAAGAGGGATCAAGAATCCTAAGATATCACTGAGAAGCATATAAATACTAAATTCATTAAGAAATAACTCACACAAGAAGGCATAGGGACATGAAAAATGTCACAAAAACACCTTCGATATCTGAATTATCAATGGGAGGTTATTGAATGTAGAAAACTAGAGGATAGAAAAATGTCTCAAATGGCCTTCTAAGAAAAGATATTTTTTCTCTTTACAAAATGTGAACTCCTAGCTTCAAAAGCTCCAAAAAACATTATATACATACTCAACTACACGCAGGAAGGAGTAAAAGCCTAACTAGGGTTACATAAATTTCCATATAATCACAACCCTAATTCTATCAAGTCTGATCATAAATGTATCTCCGCAACATCATGCCTGATTAGATATCTATGTTTACGTGTGCATTCCATGTTTATACCTATAAAAAATCCAACTGCGATGATCCATCTACCTACCTGCAACTCGGTCTTGCCATAACTGTTAAAATATGATATTTTGAGATATTTGAATTTAAAAAATGATAAAACGGTGATAGGTGGTGCTAAAATTTTCTATCGATGACTAATAGTCAAACTTTAATCCAACTTTAAAATGCAGCTGTTAGATCCTCCTTTTTAACCCAGGCTCGGCACTTGACTGCAAAACTAACCTTAAGTCTACCTCGGGTTCCAATTTCCCTTTGTCACAGAATCATTAAATAACTTGGCTAACTCCAGTCCGGTCGAGCGATTCAGCGAACATGAAAATGGCTCTTTAATCACTGATTCACTGAATACTTCTACCCTAGGCATGACTAAATAACCTTAACCATTCGGTGAACACGCAACTGAAAGCCATCTCTTATTCACAGAATACTTTCCATCCTGGGCAATTTATTTAGAGATTCATCGAACAAAGTGTATGTTGAATCTCCAAGTCACTTGGAGCACTGCTAAACTATTTCTCGAACAAGCGAACACATAAAACTTTATCAGGATTGCCAGACATAAGGAGCACTAAATTCTCTCAGTTGCCAAATCGCCAAATCACCCAGCTGACATACCTTTGATCAGACACTCATCATAAGATCTTATACCTCTGACACATTTCATGAGAACACATGCTATCCATCTGATTGCCTACTCTGAGAACTTTGAACCCACCCAAGACTGGATTCGAATCTAATGGCAGGTGCATGATCTCATGGCACCTGAATATTATTTCAGATCATGCACCAGCTACTGATCTCATTAAGCTAGAACTCCTTCTAACAAATGGACCCACCTAGAAATCTTTGTTAGCACCTGGCAACCAATTATATTCGAGCACATCAGCACACCGAGGACCCACCTGACAAAGCCCAAAGATAAAGCAGGATCAATAGCCGTTGCATGATCTGATGCTCTGACATGAAGCCTCATGAACATACGATAGTCGTCGATCCTCTACAAATGTCAGAGCCTCTGATTATCGAAAGGGCCTAGCCCTACTGGCAAGAGATGACTCATTAGCATGTGGACCAATGAGAAGCCACCGTTGATGTACACGTAGCAATGTACCTGCCAGGCATGAAGAGTTACATCACCAAGGAGAAACAATGGTTGTCTTACAATCGCATACCTCTGACACATTTCATGAGAAAACATGCTAGCCGTTAGATCAAAGAGGACTGATAACTAGGCCCGCTGGCAAATTACAAGTCATCTTCTTTTGACCAATGAAATACCTCCACATAGGAAACCGTGGCAATGGACCCACAAAAGCTTGAAGCACTGAGAAAAGGGGGAAGATCGATAGCTATCATGAGATTTCATGGTCTGACACAAAGCCTTGCGAACTCATGACAACCGTCAGATCCTATAGAATTGGGACCCCCGCAAGCTGAGACTGCCAAACACTTAGCGACTACACGACTAAAGAGAAGTTAACCATTTCACTGAGTCGCTAGTTGGGAAAAGGTAACCGCCATATAATACTTGACTAAGAGGAATGTTGTAGTCGCTGAATTGTCGAAAGGAAAAGATAACTGCGAGAGGACTTAGAGAACCAGCGACCGAAGGAAAAAATAAAGCGCACGTGGGAATTGGGACCTTTAAGTTGCCGAGATAAAGTAACAAAAAATTATAACAAGGCTTAGAGTCTGTAGGGTTTTTTACCACAATGGCTATATTTATGAATTTTTGACCTATAGACCAGAGAGTCAAAAGATTGCAGAGGCCAGGAAATTAGAGATAAATTCATGAAAATTTTAGGGAAGACCGGCGAGGCAAAAAAAGAGACTTTAGAGTAGATCTTGGCCAAATTTGCATGGATATGAAAATTAGGGTAACATGAACATAGGCCCTAAATATTTCATCTTCATTCATTTGCAACTTCTCCATCTTTGTCTTCCAATTTTGCAACTTTGCTTGTTTAGTATACTTGTCTCCTTCACAAAGAGCCTCTAGTTTATTCCAAATTTCATGTCTTGAATCTAGATCTTTAATTTGAGTAAACTCTTTCTCAGATAGTGAGCTGATCAATGCTTCTCTTGCAACCATGTTGCATGAAAATAGCTTCTTTTCATCATCAGTGGCTAACCCAAAGTCATTCTCAGCCTTAAGAGATTCCTTCTTCACAATCATCCAGTAGTCTACACCCAAACATAGAAAATGTGTTCGCATCTTGTTTTTCCAACTGTCAAAGTTTTCTAGATCAAACTTAGGACTATCCTTCCTATAGAATGCCATTTTCCAAGATCACCTCAAGCTGTTAAGATTTCTCTTGGAGGACTACAAGATCTGATACCAATAGTTAGGAATAACAGTCCATAATACTACTAAGAGGGGGGGTGAATCAGTTGTATGATAGAATATTAAAATTTAAACTTTAATATTATCAATATTAGATCCAATGAACACAATGAATGCCAACTCAATAACACAAAATTTTGGTTTTGCAAAAACCTTGTTAAAGATAAAAAAACACCGGTGGGAATTAGCACCCACAAATGATGTACTGAGAGTATAGTAATCCTTGTTAGAAGATATGGCCCTATCAGGAGCTTATTGAAACATTATAGTACATAGTCCTTGTTATAAGATAGACCCTATTAGGAGTCAAGAACAAAAGAGGGAAAACTACCCAAGGCTCACTGCCCAAAGAAGGTTAAATCCACCTTCTGAACTCACTAATTTGCAACAGGTGTATATGAAGAAATACACAATCATTTGAATTGTTTGCTAGCAACTATCTTTGCTTGATCAGTTCCAATGAAGTCCACTCATAATTCTCTGCTCTACACACACTATACACAAGCTCGCAGCTTTCACAATCTTCTTCTATCACATATATCCCAACCGTATCTTTTCCAAAGAAAAGACCTTTCATTTATACATTATTGCAATTTACCAGTGATAGGTCGGCCCATGAAGCTTTCCTAAATAAAAATAATTACATAAACCCTTGCTAAGATACACATGGTATCTAAAACAAGTGTAAAATGTTTTCATTACAATGAATAAGGATCGACATCCTTAATTTATGCTTGACAAACAAAACACATGCTTCATTATCTGAGTCAGCTCCAAAATAAACCATCGCCAGAACACACACTATAGATGACATTGCCAATCACTCAGTACCTTGTGCTGACCAATGAGCATCCTTCAGTACCTTATCTTTCATCCTTCCAGTTCACATACCTCGAATCAAAGTCTTTTGAAAGATATACTAAAATCGCAGAGGCTAACTTTGTGAATTCTCATTGTCACAGTTTAGTGAGTAGTCTTTACAAAAAGAGTTGTAACTTACTTAATATGAAACATCTAATGATGAAATCTTAGATATAAGATCACAACATCCTCTTGAACTCTCATCCAACTTTGCAACATTTGAAACATTTGTACACTAACTGTACACTGTGATTACCAGTCTGATTCCTTCATAGAAGCATATGTTGACATCAGTGACAAAACACAAATGACATATTAGTATGAGTGCCCATTTAGTAACATAGTGATTAAACATATTACATGTCTCAATCACCACCCATGCATTAGCAATATCCAACATTTATCTATTCTGAAACCTAAAGAATATGAAAGGAGCGCAGTCAACAATAAATGTCTCCACCTTTCCTATTCTTGAGTTGGATGGCTGGGATAGATATATAGAGGAAACTCCTTCAATAAGAAGGAACCTGGACTTCTTGTTATTCTTTACCCATTTACGCTCTCCTCCCGAGGAAAATTGGATGAATGACTTTATCTTGGAAGGTGATATTGGGCTAAAATTGGCCTGAGAATATAAAAGTTCCTCGACGTCCTCATGTTCTTCAAGCCCTAAGGAAATCTTGTACTCAATTTTTTAAAGAAAAGAAAAGCTCTAAGTTTGAAATAATATATCATGACTCGCTTTGTTCAATTTTAGTTTAATATGAAATTTATCATAGATCTCTCTTTGAATAAAATTATAATTTTTTAGAGTTACTTTATTATTGGTAGTGGCTAAATCATAAACTAAAAAGTAACCCTTGTTTAAACATGAGTTTTAGTTTATGATTTAGATATTGCACTTTATTATCCAAATCAAGTAAAGAAGATTACACATTAGTTAACATTATTACAATATAAAGTACAAAACAATTTAATAATTACAAGAGGCAAGTGGACATAATGGATGCCGCCATAATAGCTAAACAAGGCCTTCCCATTAATGGACAATAAATAGACAATGACTCTCAATGAAAGTATTTGCAAACCAAAATGGAGTCAAATATTAAGCTTATTTCCCTCTTAGATAATAGAATGAATTCCTTCAGGGATAGTATCAAAGCAGAAAGATGAGATAAAATTCTTCATACATATGACTTAGGAAGGAGGGCAGTTGAGAAAATCATGGTTGAAGAGAGTTTCGATCATGAATTCATCTACAAAGTTAATTGTGATATTGTGGGAACCTTTGCAACGATCTTGCTAATGATTAGAATCCCCAAGGAAGTGGTAATTTTAGCTTGTTTGGAATTATTTGATGATAAGCATTCTAGCGGGCTCCTTTTAGCTATTAACAGTGTTAACTCTAACCTAATGATACCATTTCTGGAAGATTAGATGGAAAATCCTATGGGTTCCTTGACCCATAAGATACATTGCAACCAACGACCAATTTTGGTCTTCAAAGACAAGAGGATGTTTTATGAGAGAGTTGACACTATGAAACGTAATGCAAAGTTTCTCCTAAAATGGATAAATTTTAAGCCATGTGATGATATCAAGTGGGTTAAATATTATTTAGTCGTGGAGGGCTTTGAAGTAGAAACAAACTTTGGGTCTATGTCACTACACAACCTGCAGCTTTTTCCACCAACAATTATCAAAAAATCAACCAAGGGTTTCAAGGTGGTAAAGGGAAAGAGAAACTTTGATCAAGGTCTTGAAGATGACATGGAGGAATAAGAAGAACTAGTGTTCCACACTCCAGTTAGGAAGAAATGAAGAAAAATTAAATCTTTCAGGATCTTTTTTGGATAGGAATATAGATAGCATTTAACTATTATAGCATGAGCTGCGTTGGTATTATTTTTTATTATTTTCTCAGTCTATTAATGTTCAAATCGTAATAACATATTATTTTAGACTGTGTATATTCTTGAAGGTAATGAACTGGGTAAGACTAGTAGATTTCAGTAGCCAGTTACAGTTGGAAACAAATATTTGTTTTGTGAAGGACATTATGTTTATAAATTAATAGTAGGGTGTATAATTTAGTAGATGCTGGTTAGTATCATTCACATAAGAAAAGGAATAGTTCTATTTTATTTTAAGCAAGTAGAGTTTTAGATAGCAGCAGTAGGGTTTTAGTAATGTTTAATTATTGGTAAGGAAATTTTCAATTATTTTTATCTAGGAATGGTAGTTGTTAAATTTTGATCAATCATTCAAAAGAAGCTCTCTTATCTTAAAGGAAATGCAATCATGTTAAGGAATTTAGAGATTAAAATCTAGATTCTAACTTACAATTCCATTTATAAAATAATCTTTTATGCTAGACCCTCGATCTTTGATATGAATAGACCAATAGTATGAAACTCAGACTAAGGAATGTATGTGTATCATAGACAGTAATTAGCATTCTCAAGCTTTCAGTAAGATCAGTTATATTTATTCATGTGGATCTGACTTTGAATGAAAATGTAAGGGTTAAAGGACCGTAAACCACTTACAGAGTTTAGAAATGATTTGTATAGTTTATCATCTTAGAACAGTTTTTGAATAGCTTAAATTACAATGATTTAAATCATGTTTTTTTATAGACAATTTTTGAAGAAAGTTTATGACCTAGCAAGCATATAGCTTAAATCTCTAGGTAAAGGAAGAATTGTTTTTACTAATGTTATTGAAAATATGACCATATTAAATGAGCTTTCTAGGACTAAAATATTACCATATTAAATGAGCTTTCTAGGACTAGTTTAGCTTAAATTACAATGTGTTAAATCAGGGTTATTTATATGGATAATTTGCGAAGCAGTTTCCTGACTAATGTTTAGAAATGATTTGTACAGAGTTTAGAAATGATTTGTACAGTTTATCATCTTAGAACAGGCTTTGAGTAGCTTAAATTACAATGATTTAAATTAGTTTTATTTATATGGGTAATTTTCGAAGCATGTTTATGACCTAGCAAGTATATAGGTTAAATCTCTAAGTGAAGGAAGAATTTTTCTTACTAATTTTATTGAATATATTACCATATTAAATGAACTTTCTAGGACTGGTATTTTAAACAGGGGAGTTCTACCCCAGAGACTAACCCTATTCAAAGCTAGGTTGATAATGAAGTTTTGCAAGAAAATGGGGACATACAGTCGAGAAGGCAAGATGGGAAGGAATTTTGGCAGAGAAACATCAAACGGAAATTATAGTCAAAACACTAAGGAAATCTACAAAGAAACTCTCAAGCTTTAGGATTCCTAAGGCAACATTTTTGATAGGAGTACCCAAACAAGTCTTTTTTAGGAGGAAGTGAAGGAATCATAGGCAGCCCTCATTCACTTTAATGAAGGCTCTGTTCTCCTCAGATAAGGCTAGGGCCGTTAAATTCATAAAGGAGGGAATGCCCTCTTTTGAATTTTCAATATCTAGTATTAGGGATATACAATATGTAACTCATAGGAATGTCATCTTGATCATTAAATTTTGAGGAAGAGGGTATGCCCTCTGTTGAATATCTAGTATCAGAGATATTCAAACTATAACTTGACGAAATGTCCTCTTCTATGAACTATGTAATTTAAACTAGACTTAGAACCCATGCAAGGCAGGAGGTTTTCTCAACCTCACTCTTTCCTAGCAGTGCCTACATAGAGTCAGACACTATGTATAGATTATATCTTTGATTATGATTAATAAAATTTTGGTTTCAGCCTTTTACCCAAAAAAAAAAAAAATCATAAAAAGAATGAATAATTTATATTATAAATTATATAACCCTAATGCAACCTTCTCTTCATGGGACAGTCAGGTGACAAGCTCCTTGATGCATATCTCCCTCCCATTGAGCCCTGTATATCCCCGTATCAGGAAAATTCCTATATCGAGATCTTCAATTAAATGGATCCCTCTTAACTCTCCTTTTATCAAGCTAAATTTTGATGGATCCTCTAAAGGGAATCCTGGGGAGTTCGGAATCGAGGTTTGTCTGAGAAATCATGAAGGTAGAGTCTTAGCCTCTTTGGCATCCCCTATTAACTCTAGTACTAACAATATGGCGGAAGCTATCGCATTGCTTGAAGGGTTAATCCTTGCTAAGAAATTATCTTTCTCTAATCTGCATATTGAAGGTGACTCGACAGTTATTATTAATGCGTGCATCCATAGGTCTATTGATAATTAGCAGCTGAAATAAGTTTTCTAGCAAGTTTGAAGTCTTATTGATTCTCTGGATATATTCATTATTTCCCATACTTACAGAGAAGGAAATAAGCTGGCAGATATTTTAGCTAATTATGGTTGCAATAAAGTTATCTTGGACTCATGTTCTTCAGTTAATGGGTTAGATCATTTTCCTTCCATCATGGAAATTATTCGCAATGAGTCCTCATGTTAATGGATCCCCTGTTTCTCTTGGCAATGGCATTTTCCATTTCACTTCAGGCTTTCCTATAATCTTATAGTTGCCTATTCATTTGCTAAAAGATCTTAGCTAGTTTTGAGGATAAGAAATATTGTCATGCTCTTGGATTTTGCGGAAAGTTTTATGTGTGGCATGCAAAGCTTTCTTATGTTCTCACATCTAGCGACTCTCAAATTAAAATACCTAGTCAGCTATGAGTATAAGAAAGATCACCATGCTCTTATTATGCTCTCTCTATTATGATTGACACACAAGGATTTCTTACACTCACACAACAGCTTATTCATTGGTTGAAATTATTAGTCATCTGTGGGTGTATGAAAGATTATTATGTTCAGGTACCCATCATCATGCTTCTATCATTTGGCACATGCGTATTATTGTCAAGTAGAGCCAGTTCATTATTTAATTTTTCCTTTATGAGGAACTACCTTAATATTGAGTCCTTCTTTTGTTTGTGTACTTCTCTTCCTTCATTTACACACAATTGGCCGTCCTTGCCTGCCATCCATTTATCTCCTGATCATGATTGTGGGTGCTTGGGTTTATGTCATCCTTGCATTTATTTGTCAAACTGATATTTCCCTCGTGCTGACTGTGTCCTGTGGCCGAGTTGGGATCTCATATCTTTCCCCATCAGGTGATATTATTAGCTATTAAAAGTCACTCTTAATTGCAGTTTTTTCATCCGTTATATACTTGGCATCTTGGTTTAGTTTAAGCATTGCTTTTCTTCTGTTGTTTTCTCATTTGTATCCCCTAGTCCTAGTTTTTTCTCAGATTTCTTTATTTTAGCATGATGATTTGTCCAAGCTTCTTAGTGGGTGTGAGCTCATCTCTGGAAGTGTGCTCGACTTGTTCATCGCTCCACATAGATTATTATCCAAAGAATTACAGAGTATTACTGGTAGTTGAAGATTGAGAGAGGTCATTCCTTGGCTTCATCAAAGATGATTTGTTGGCCTCCATCTTTATCTGTGACCTCCTGCACATTAGACATGGTATTAAGCATATCATTGGGAGTAATGTTTTGTTTCCTTCAGGGAAACACATCATTTATCCATCTCAGATTTTATCTATTTTCCTTTCTAATTCATTTGACTTGCTTCAATCCCCTATTCATCTCGAGTTGATCTACATCAGATATGTTAGGCCAGAACTTCTACAAGGTATAAAAATCACTACAGCCTTCCAGAAGTACGATCTATGGGGCAGAGCCACATTAATTGGCGGCCTCTTTCATCATCATTTAGTTCTACACAATCATGGTGTATACATGGTTTTGGAAAGTATTAAAAAAGGGCTTGAGTGCCAATCTTTTCGGCCTATTAAAATAGCTCTGCATCAGTACGAGTACATCTTGTCAAAAGAGTGTGTGAATAATCTTCACCAAGTTGTCTTCTCCCTATTAGACCTGTTGGAGCAAGATTCAACCATGCCTCCCTCCTTCCAGCCTCCCCTACAACCATCACTTCCAGTCCCTTCTCAAACCCTACCTGATCTCAACCTTCAGTTGGGTTCCATGGAAAATACCCTTGCTCTCATGGAAGGCTAATGCTATTTTGTTATCCTAGGAGCTTTGCTTTGGTTTTGTTTTTTCTTTTGACATGTGTGTAGGTGTTCCACTCGCGTTGTGCCTATAGTTGATTCATATGACATTCCTCGCTTTGATCTTGGTAGCATGTATTCAAGTTTGAAGGCTCCTTTTCTCAGGCAGTGAGTTCGTTGTGAGTTTTATGTCATTCCTTTTTGTCTCATTGATGTCCCTCTCCTTTGTTATTCTTCTATCATCATCAAAAGGAAAAATATATATATTTCATATGATCTTGAAAGTTATATTTGCCCATTGGGATCTTCATTGTAATTAGTATAGGCTTTCATATGTTCTAGGGAAGTTATAATTGCCCATTGGGCCTATCTTATTGTAATTATTTTAGGAAAAACCTTATAATTGCCTTACACTTGGGAATGATGTATTTAGGGATTTTGGTTATGCGACTTTTACCTAGCCCAGCCATTATCTTCTAATTTTGGTTCTCTTGATGGGGTAACGGACATAGTTTTTCTCCTGGCTCTTTTCTCCAAGAGCTCCTTACTTTAGAGCTAGCTTATGTAAAAATTTATTTTATAATATATCAAGTGGCACTGCCACCTTTTTATAAAAAAAAATATTAATTCGTTATTAAACAAATTCTATTTTAATTTTATATAATATAAGTTATTATATGTATTTCAGAAACATTATTATATTATAATAAAAAAAAATTTTATTTTAAATATGTTATAGATTTCTTACATATATTTGTATATTAAATTTTAAATTATGATTATATATTAAATTTATAATAATTTTTAATAAAATATTATGTAAATTCATTTTTAAAAATACTTTTAATCCTAAACATGGGTGTTGCAAGTAAGGTAAGAAGTGGTGACAAGAAAGGCACCTATTGGTTAATTAAATAAGCAAAATGCATGTTAATTATAGCAAGAAATCTAATAAAAATGAAAAAAAGTTATTAAATCCTAGAATGTTGGCTATAACTATGCATTATTATTAAAGAAATTGCTCAAGTTTTTAATTCCCAAATTTTGTGTATAAGACTCAAATCAATTAAACCATTTTTATGCTCAAAAATTATTTTTCTTAATTTATAAACTTAAAAATATTGCATGTTCACTATAGAAAAATAAAATTTACAACAAAATAAAAATTAAGATAAATTATGATTGGTCCATACAATTAGTTTTAATCATTAGTTAAAGTAAGAAATCCAAAATTCATTGCAATAGTACTTTCTTAGACTATCCACAAGTACTAATAAGAATTGTCCATTAGAAGTATAATTTCATTATATGAAATTGCAACATTTATACTAATTACTATTTAATGTTAAGTTTATTTTAAGAAAATATAACAAATGTTTCATTCTTCTCTTCTTTTATTACACATTCCATTTTATTTATGTATAGAAATTTATCATATCTTCTATGCATATATTTTTTTTCCCTTCATTTAGTCTACTTACTTAACAAAATCTATATTAATAAAATTAAAAAACTGATTTTAAGAATAAGCATTAAACAAGCTAAAAATAAAATTAAACATAATTTTTTTAGTTAAAAATTCTAATTGCAACCCTAATTATAAATGTAAAAAATATCAACATTGAAAAGTAGAATTTATCTTCAATTTTAATAAAATAAAATATATTTTTTAAATTTTATTTAACTTAAAAAAATATTTTATGTTTCACTATTTTAAAAAGCATATTTTAATGTTAAAATTCATTTTCCTAGACTTATAAAGTTTTATAAGAAAATCTAACACAGTATACTATGTTTCTATTTAAAATTCTTATAAAAATAAACTTAAAATTTCATTAGAATTTGTATTGATTTTCTAAATTATAAGCACACTCCCTGCCGTACAAATTGGGTGGAGTATATCTGTGTTTTAAAGTATTATAATAAAACATAAGATCCCTACGCCTATTCTATATTATTTAAACACTGCTCGACTATAGCGAAACAGTTAAGCGGTTAAATTAACGCTCTACAAATATTTTGCCTGTTGGGAAACGTGTGGAACAAATTTGGGCATCATATATATAAGACACCGCAATCTAGCATTTATGAATCATGAAGAGAGATAACGCGTGTCTGGAACAAAATGTCTGATAACCGTGAAGCCCCCAATATGCCCAATATGGAGCAATTATGGCCTGAAGTCCCGATAGCGTATAATTTTGGGAATTTTGACGCCGTCCGCGATGGCTTGAGAATGTCTTCTTATGTCAAACCGCCCTCTCCATTTCCACAGGTCGATTGGAAGGAAACTCGGGATGCTCATATCTTCAATGTTGACATTCCTGGTATTCATTTAGGGTTTCGTTTCCATTACCATTTTGCTTCAATATTGAATTCTGCCTTTAGATTGACGAAAATGGAATGTGATTCTGTCTGTGTGTTTCCTTGCAGGCGTGAAGAAAGAGGCGGTGAAATTACGAATGGCAGACAGTGGAATTGTGGAAATAAGCGTTGAACGAAGGAAAGAGGAAGAAAACGGAGATGAGGAGGAAAAATATCACTGTTCTGAACGTTTTAAGGGGAGTTTCGCGAGGCGTTTCAGGGTATCGGAGGATGCGAAGGTGGATGAGGCGAAAGCAAGCATATAAGGTGGAGAGATGACTGTGATAGTGCCCAAGCAACACGATTATCAACCTAAGTTCAAAGACATTGAGATCTACTATTATTGACTGCTCCTCAATAATGTTCTGTTAGGGTTTACCAATAAACTATGATAGTGTGAAGACACCGAGTGTAAAACTTTTGAATCAAAAAATCAGTTGAAAAACTGGTCTTTTTGATCTTGATAAAGGAATAGGTTGATAGCTTTCAACAAATAATTGATAAAAGAATGATTGATAAGTCAATTACAATTGTTTGTACTCAGTAATTTTAAATTAAAAATTAAAAATTAAAAATTAAAAATTAAAAATTAAAAATTTAAAGTTTAAAATTGATCTACATCAATAATGGAAAGAACACTAGTGCATGTATATTTAGAGAAAATAATTAATATAAAAATGTTTTGGAAAATAGTAGCAGATAAGGGTGTTGACCTATGGAACAATAGTGGCTGACTAAGTGAATTAACAAAAAAATAATTCAGCATTAATGGTAACCCACCTTTCATTCTAGGTTTTAGCAACCTGTTTGGAAATCATCTCATCATGTCTCCTGAGGTATTCCATAGAAGGCAGGATACCTCCCTCCTTGCAGAAATACATGACCATGGGGTCATAAGAGAATTCCTCCTCAATCCTGTCAGCCTCAATCCTTTTTTTGTCCCCTCCCATCTTCTTCTCCCAGTTCCAAAACTAGAGGTAGGATCGCTCTCGCCAGACTTGGCTCTCCAATTTTTCATAGGAGAGTAGGTAGAAATGTCGAAAAAAAAGCCGAACAAGGGATTTGAAGTCATGTCAGGTTGTAAGTTGTAATTAGGGATTTGATTATCTTAGGGCTCGTGATGCCTTACCATGGAGGCCACCGGGGTTAACACATGGGAATGACATGTTAACCCATAATTGTCATCATTTAAATCCGCTTTATATCTCTTTACATCCTCCGTAGATTGTTTTTTTATTGAGAGACCATTTAAATTATTGATGACCTTTAAAGGGAAGTCTCATGCCCATTTGCCACATCAAACCCCTTTCGCAATTTAAAGATCCACCACAGCAAGCCACATCAAACCCCTTTCGCAATTTAAAGATCCACCACAGCAAGCCATGTAGCAAGGAAAAGGGGTGGACGTAGAGGTTACAAAAATGTGCTAGTGCTCGGCCCCACCAGTAGATGCCCAAGTCAAGCTCCCCTTTTTAAACTTCATGGATTTCAAATTCCCCTTCTCTCATTTTCCACTTGAGTAGGTCTTGAGTATTCTGGTGAAGCTGACTGATAGCTCTCCAACACCGAAGCCAATCGAGATGCAGACTGGTAGCAGCCATTGTGTCAGCGATAGAGTTCCCTTCTCTGTAGATGTGCATGATAGTAACCCTGTGAATGCATTCCATTATGCCACGGATATCACTTAAAATATTGTCAACTTTCCAGCCAGCGTTACAAATTCCCCTAGTAGCATCAATTATGATTTTGGAGTCTCCTTCGATAGTAATGTTGGTGCAACCCATGGCTATGACAAATCTCGACCCCCAGAGGAGAGACATACCTTCAGCCTGATTGACAGTATGGTTATGTAGGGGCCCAGCATAGGGAGCCACCAAACACCCCTTGTGATCATGGATGACACCACCACCAGCTTGTAGATCATTGCGGACCGAGCCATCAAAATTAAGTTTGTGCCATGTAGCTCGATGGGAGTCCAAACAATGGCTTTTCAAATTGCAATCTTGGAGTTATAAATTTTGGCAAATCCCTTATCAATACCCCAATTCATGGCAATTTTATGGTCCTAGCTAGAATGGGGGAGACTTGGGGTCTTCCAGTGGAAGAAAAGTAAGATTTCATATAATAATTTGAGACCGAGATAGAACCATCATGCTATTTAGTTCAGTGTCCCTGAAAATCCTGTTATTACATTCCTTCCAGAGAGACCAGCAAAAAATGGGCAAGGCTTGATTCCAGAGGAGCTTTATCATTGGGTGGTGGGAAGGAGAGATCCAGTTGTGGAACCAGTCATGGATGTGTTATACACTAATTTTGCACCCTTGTCTCAAGCTCTCTTGGTCTTGATAACTTAGTATAACGTGAGAATCATCTCTAGGTTGTGGGACCTATGCTAACTGAGATGAGACCTCCAGGTTCTAGGCTAGTTCCTCTTGGATAATCACCCTAATTTTCTTCTTAATAGGAAAAGTAAATCTTTTGAGGGAAAGGGATAGAAGGAGTACTTGAAAGTAAAAATGCTTGAAAGAAAACTACGTACTGAGTGATACACCAAAACTAGGGTATGAATTGCAGCATAGAGGGATGAAGCGAATGAAGAACTTAGGTCTAGGAGATCACAACTTCTTAAATAGGCTTTCATAAGTGTTTCATAGAGGGGTCTGAACATAAGACACAAACTATGACCTGCAAGAAGACATTCACCTCTGCAACTAGGTGTAGGAATGAGACAAGATTATCAGGGGGCTAAAGTATACCCACAAGAGAATTCACATCAAATCATACACAACAACACACAGAATTGTAGAAAAGAAGAGGGATCAGGAACCCTAAATTGTCACTGAATCATGCATAAACATTAATTCAATAAGAGAGAATTCAGACAAGGAAGTATGGGGATAGAAAAAATGTCACAAAATACCTCTGCAATATTTGAATTATCAATGAAAGATTTACAATTGTATAAGCTAGAGGGTAGAAATGATACCATAGATGACCCTTAGGAAAAATGAAATTCTTTTACAATTGTCTAACTCTGAGCTCAAAAGCTCTAAAAATACAATATATACATCACCTCTTGCATGCAGGCAAGAGTCAAAACTTAACTAGGGTTAAAGATTTTACAAAATAATCAAACTCTAAATCTATCAATTTTGATCATAAATGTAACTCTACAAATATCTCAATAGATTAGATCTTTTGTGTGCCCATCCCTGTATTGCATCCACCTGTAGACAAGCAACCTGGATTCATCTACCTTTTCTGTAATAGGCAGCCATGAATGCTAAAATGGTACCTCTCAGGGACAAGAAATGACCCAAGATGGCATGCTCAGACCTCCTCATCATCTTCTCAACTACAAATTTCTTGGTGTAATTAAATCACAGCCACCGCTTTGTTTTATATGGCTTTCTACAAGAAACAATGGCGAAACCCTTCTCATAAATATTTGAATTTAAATAACAAAGGTTAACAGGTCCAAATTTGAAACATGACCATTGATATCTTGTATTTCCCTATAGATGAATGGCCCAGATCATCCTGACAATAGTCACAAAACCCTTTTGAAAAGTCCAAATCTGCATCAACAATACAAGGACCAATAAACACTTAGCACATCATCAGACCTGTCATCCTGGACTCACCTTGACTTTTCCTCTTTAAGTTATTCGGCAACTGAGCGACTAAAGGCCTTTGTCTAAGTCATGAAGAACTTATCTTAACTCTGGTCTGATTAAGCGACTACGTGAACACTACAGTCACTGAATAGCTTAATCCTTCGGTTGACCCCAGTTAAATTTAGTGAACAAGAGAAATTCTTAGTCGCCGAGTCACAGAATATGTTCAAACCCTAGGCCCATTCTACCACATGTCAATCTTCTATTCATTCTAAACTGCTTCATCAACAAACACCTCAAAAAACTCTGACATTGGACCCACTACATCCAAGATTCCAATCTAATGGTGGGCGCATGATCTCATAGCCTCTGAATATTCCTTCCAATCATGCGCCATCCATTGATCTTTGTCTTACTAGCATCTCTACAAATACTCTGACATGGTCCCACTGACATGTTCTAGTTCATCTCTATGTGGACCAATCATGTTGAAGCACATCAGCAAACAAGGACCCACCCACAACACTCTTACAACAAATCAAGATCGATGGTCGGTGCATAATCTTATGTGTCAGAAAAACTCCATGAGAATACATGTCAGCCATTGGATCAAAATCTTGATAGTTCACTGGGCCCACCCTACCAAATCTCCACATCATAGCCTATGACCAATTAGAAGGGGACACCTCAGACTACGTGGCAGTGGACCCACTAATGAAATAGATGCTGCATTGGAATGAAGATCGATAGTTGTCACATGATTGTGAGGCACAAGAATATTCCATCAGATCATGCGCTAGTCATAGATCTTACTTTATCTTTAACCGCATAGCTGAGACTGCCAAACATCTGGAGACTTAGCAATTGAAGGAAAGATAACTGCCTACTAGATTGCAGGATGTTAAGGACTTAACTGCCAGAAATGAGAGATCTTGCGAATACATAGTCGCCAAGTCACCAGATCAAACTTATCCACTTCTTCATTCTGTGACCCAGCGACTAAAGTCCATTTCATTACCCGACAGATGTATCTGGAGATTCAGCAACCAAAGGAAGTCTCACAATTGCTACAACCCTTTTGAATTTTCAAATTTCTTCTGAGATCTCGTGACCAAAGGAAATCCATTTAGAGATTGTGTGACTATAGGGTTACTCTTATAGAATTCATTACAGAAGTCGCTAGGTTTCGAGAAAAATTACTGAGACCTGGCGACTAAAGGGGCAATGTTAAGTCGCTGAAAGATTTTAGAATATTCCATCCGATCGAGAGACTAAGAGATACAAGGTAGTCATGGGATCAGGAAATAAGAAGGAATATTCTACGAGGTCTTAGAGATCTTACGACTAGGTTGAGCTTATAAAGCGCACATGGAAAAATGGAGACTTAAGTGGCCGAAAAAGGTAACGACCAAATAGAATGAAGATTAGGGTTTGCACGGTTTTTTTGAACACCAATGACTACTTTTGAATTTTAAACTTACAGACCAGAGGCCAAAACAAAAGGGAGAGGCCAGAAGACAAAACATAAGGCCACGAAAAATTTAGGGATGCTCGGCAAGGTAAAAACAGAGACCTTGGAATAGATTTTAGCCAAATCTGTATACATAGGAAAATTAGGGTAACATTTTGGCAATTTCTACTGGATGTCAGCCTGCTAGACATTGATCAGTGGCCTTGACATAATTCATTAGGCATGGGGTCATTCTGAGGAACACAAAACTTTGACAGAGACAAACTGGGACTAGAGAGACAAACTTGTGCATAGATTCTTCTTGAAAAATAGGAAACTAACCTAGAAAATGGGGAAACAAAGTGGAAAACACACTTACAAGAATTTACAAAGAGGGATTAACCTTAAAATAGGGATTCAAGTGGAATCTATTTACTGAGACAGGCAAGGGAACTCCTTCAAGATTTAATATCTGGAAAGCATTAGATCCCTTGCACTCTATTATAACAAATAGTCCACCCCAAAATGAATCAAATTTTGTATGTCTAGGCCAGGCTTGGATCTGAACTCATCCCACTTGAGGACTACATCTCCAACTTTGAAACTTATGACTCTAGCTCTTTTATCAAAACTCTTCTTTGTTTGGATCTGATGGAATTCCATATCTTGCATTGACTTTCTTCCGAGTTCCTCTAACTCCATCAATTGAGCATACCTGATTTGTAAGGGATCTCCTTCTTTAAACAGGGCATATTAAGTGGCTAAGTCCAGGGCTAGTAACTCAGTTGAAATGGACAACTTAGCCTCCTTTCCATACACTAACACATAAGGAGAATTCCCAATGATCTTCTTTGGAGTAATTCTATCTAGCCATAAGGTAGACCTCAGTTTAGTATGCCAATCCCTCTGGTTGTCTTGCAGAGTCTTCTTGATTATCTTAATCAAATTCTTATTTTTTGATTCTGCCAAACCATTCCCTTGAGGGTAATTATTAGAACTTGTATTCAAATAGATGCCATTCTTGACTACCCACTTTGAGACTTTGAGGCCTGTGAATGCCAATGCATTATATGAAATTATGGAGTCTAGAGTGCCAAACCTATGAATTATATCATCATAAAAACCTAAGACAGTACTCTCATTTGATTCTTTTAAAGAAATTTCTTATGTCCATCTAGTGAAGTAATCAGTTGCAGTGATTATCCATTTATGGCCTACACTAGATGGAGGATTGATCATACCAATGAAGTCTAAACCCCATTTAATAAAGGGTTACTATGTTCTGACTGGCTGTAAGGGCAAGGCTGCAAGCCTTTCTTTTCCTTCAAACATGGCACACTTGATGCATTTTTTCACATACTCATGACTATCCTTGAATATAGATGGCCAATAGTATCCAACCCTCATGATTTTAAAAGCAGTAGTCCTACGAGAAAAATGACCAGTAGCAGGTCCATCATGAAACTCAAATAGGACATCTCCTATCTTTTCTGAATTGATGCATCTTAAAAGGACACCATTATGATCCTTTCTGAAAAGAACATCATTAATCAACACAAAAGGAATAGATTGTAACCTATAATACCTTCTTTTTGTTGAATCTAGGCCTGCAGGACATTGTCCTATCTTCAAGTAATTGATCATATTAGGCAACCAGCTTGTTGCCTCGGCATGTTCCTCTGTAGAATGCACAACCAAAGATGCATCCATTTGTTCTGATCTCTTTGAACTTTCATCCCCTACCAAATGTTCACAAAGACCTCTTCCTCTAACTAGCTTGGTATTCTGAATATCTATGTCATATTCCATCACCTTGGTGATCCAACCAGCTATTTTTTCATTTAGGTCTTTGGAAGGCAAAAATTCTTTGACACTTGGATGAGTAACTTTCAATTGTACCTTGCTATGGGTCAATAGATATCTGAACTTTTTAAGGCTCTTCACCACAACAAGCACATGTTTTTCTACAAAAGAGTATCTCTCTTCATACTCTTCTAAACCTTTGGTAAAGAAAGCAATAGGCTGCTCCAATCCATCTGAATATTCTTGAGTCAGCATTGCAGATATAGCATCATGACCTCCATAAGCATAAAGGATAAAATCCTTACTGAAATTTGGGTTTAGGAGAGCAGGGGCTTCTGTTAAGGCCTCTTTGATAGCCTAGAAATTGGCATTTCCTTCTTTAGTCCAGCTCAAAGTTGAACTCTTCTTTAGCATGGCTGTCAAAGGCTTGAGTAAATCTACAATGTTAGACAAGAACCTCCTAATAAAATTAATATTTCTTATGAAAGATTGGAGACTTTTCTTATGATGTGGCAATGGTAGCTCTAAGATGGCTGCAATTCTCTAAGGATCCACTGTGATCCTTTCTTTGGATACTACATATCCCAAGAATTTTCCTTCATGAACTGCAAACACACATTTCTTGGGATTAAGAGATATCCCAAACTCTCTACACTTTTCAAATATCTTCCTCAAATGTTTGATGTGATCTACTACATGCTTTGAATAGATAGTTATGTCATCCAAGTAGACCAACACAAAATTGTACATTAGGCTCTTAAAGGGCATATCCATTGCCTTTTGAAATGTAGCACCTACATTTGACAAACCAATGGGCATCTTTTGATAAGCCATGGTTCCCCACTTGGTTGTAAATGCAGTGTTATATTGATCCTCTTCATTCACTAAGATTTGATTGTATCCTGAATAGCCATCCAATAATGAAAACCTCTCAGATCCAGAGACACATTGTAAGATTTGTTCCATAGAGGGTAAAGGATGGCAGTCTTATACTGAGGCCCTATTAAGATCCCTGAAGTCAACACATAGCCTCAATTCCCCATTCTTCTTCCTGACAGGAACAAGGTTGGAAACCCAACTAGTATGCTTGATGGGGTAGATGATACCACTTTCTATTAGTTTGAGTACCTCTTTATGCATGAGTGGGTCAAGCTTGGGATTAACAGGCCTTTTCTTTTGCCTTACTAGTTTGGCATTAGGCTCTAATTCAATAGTGTGCTGAGCAAGGGAAGGATCAAAACACTTAAGGTCTTCATACTGCCATGCAAATACATCACTAAATTCTTTGAAAAGTTGTGTAATGTTGCCTTTCGAAATCAGTGTTCACTTTTCCAAATTGTAAACTCTTACTTGGTTCCAATTCTAATTCAACATAATGTTCTTGTTGGACTATCGGGCCAGCCTTATTTTTCTTAACTTCATCATCCTTGTTGAAGACAGTCTCTAAGGTAACAAGACCTCTAGGCATCTTATTGGACTTAACTTGTATCATGTGAGGCCCACCTTCGGCCCACATAGTGATCCTGTTTTATAGATTTTAGCCTATCATTTTGATTATGTTACTTTTAGAGATACTTGGACTCTGTCGACTACTGATATACTATGTTGACTCGTTAGACTTTTCATTTTGATGATTCTGCATATGGGATCCATAGTGTGTGGATTTGGTTTATGTTATTATATGATGTTTTGTGAACCTAATGATCTTGATGATATTTGAATTATGCTATGGAATTTCATTTGAATTATGCAATGTAATTATGAATATTATATGCAATTGAATGATTATTGTTATATCATGCATGTTTAATGTATTGGTTTTCTTCTTTGAATTACTGATGCTGCACTGAGGTATTGCAGGTGGAAGGACCATGGAAAACACATTCGGGGAAATCACATTGAACGTAGGGTAACCAGTTAAACCAAGGCCCCGTCTATTAAGAGACCTGAGGCCTCGTTGTTAAGTATTTTTATTCGTAACAGTAATCTGAAATGTATGTGTGTATTAATGTTATGTGTTGTGACATTGGACGTACCTTGTGTGAAATGTTATTTCGTAAAGTGTCACTTGACACTAATGTTAAATGTTATCAAGGTATGTCGAGTGTTGTGTGAGAGCATATTCTAGGAGTTTTAGGGAAATCTTAGCATGCCTTTTTGCTATAGGAACTATAATGTAGTTTCCATTCCCCATTCTCCATCTTATTCCTCGAAGTGAATTTAGAAGGTTAATAGTGGCTTTAGAAAGTGGTTTTATGCCTTATTAGTTAACCCATTCCATCTACCCATGGGTTAGGGGTATTTTCACCTTTTTAGAAGCCTAAAATTGACTTTATGACCCTTTTAAAATTTCATATTCTATCTTGAGCGAAATTGCAACTTGCTTGATTGAACCTTATTTATGAGGTTAGGTGTGGAAGCCCTATTTAGAGGAATTTTTGGCTAAGGATGATTCATTCACCCATTCTCTATTTTTAGAGAGTTTCCAGAAAGTTAGAGGAGAAAGCTTGAAGCTTGGATTAGGGCTCAACAAAATTCTTCCATAGCTTTGGACTTGAGGTAGGAAATCATGTGCTCTCTCTGTTTTTATGAGTTGTTTGTAATTGTGATCATGTTCTTGGCTTCCCATGGTTGGTCATGGTGGTAGTTTGCATTGTTTTGTGTTGTGTTTTAAGCTCCCCATGGTTGGTCATGGTGAGAGCAAGCTTGCAAATGTATTTTTTTTCATGTAATTGGATTTTGGGTTGTTTACTCTTAGATTCACTCACCCTTGGGAGGGAAGAGAAATCAAGAGGGGGTGTGGGAATGGAGGAAACTCCATGTGTAGAGTCTCCTCCATGTGTGGGGAAAGATGAACTTGGGTGAGTGATTTTCCCCAAGAAACCTTGCATTTAGCCTTTGTGGCAATGGGGGTATAAGGAGGGAAGATTGGCCATGAGAGCCTTGTATGTATTTGAGAAATATGGGTCCATGTGTGGCCTTGTTTTATTATGCAATGGTTATCTCCATGGTTTTGTCTACCCACACCCTACAAAGGAAATTCATGGAAATTCCTTAGTTTTCTTCTTGAGGAAATTTGGGATTTTTACCAATGTTTATAATCTTGTTGTGTTTGTGTGTGTATGATTGTATCCTGTTCATTGTGTTCTCCCCAAGCTCGGGGGTGGCCTCATGAGAGGCCTAGGATGGGAGGTGAGCATCCCATGGTTCCTATCCTTTTTGTTCATGGCAGGTATTGAAGTCAAGATTCAAATGAATGAAGCTTGATGGAGTTCAATTCCTTGGTTATGCTTGTTTGAAGAAACCATCCTTTGATTTTGGAGCATTTTGTTAAACATATATTGTAAGGATATGGGGAAAGTAAACTTGATGTTTGTATTTATCATCCATTGTAAATTGAGTAGCATATGTATTGGAGCAAAGATGTGTAATCACTTGATATGTATTCTCCTTTCCTTACGAAGTTGCAATGGTATTGTTGAAATAGTATGATCAAAGTTATCTCTCTCCCTTGAATGTAAAGAAAGATGATTTATGAGGTGTTCTTGGTTATTCCAAAGAGAAGAAAGTTCCAATTCAATGAAAATATGTTGTGAAGATTATTGTATGCATTTGATTATAGTATTGCAATCAAAAGGAAATTATCTCCTCTGTTAAATCACTTCAATTGATATTGATAATTTGATATTTTAGATGGTTGTAGAAATGAGAGAATACTTTGTATTTGGATTTTGTATGGAAGAGAGAAATTTTATGTTAATCATATGCTATGCACCTAAACAAAACATTCAAAAGAATTAAACCATGTGGGAATGTAGAGAAAACACTATCTTATCAAGATGGTTATATTAAAATGAGCATGTTAGCTTCAAAATGTATCTATATTAGATGATCAAATTAAACTATAATTAACCATGTAGTTAACAATCCTATTAAGACCGTTGGTATCTAAATGTTTATAGAATACAATTGATCTATGATAAAAAATTTATTCATCATACTATGGAGGATGTATTGGAAACAAAAAAAGAAATAACAGTGCAAAAAAAAATAGCACTCTTCAGAAAATTTGAAAGAGCAAAATGCTCTCTAGATTTTGTATGGGATAAAAATCCCATACAAAATCCTTACACAGTCAATAAAAAAATATTAAAACCTGCCACCTTTACTCATAAATCAAATTTTATAATCAGACTTTGACCTCCCCATAACTTATTTACTCCATCTCTTGAAAATGGCGCATGGGAAGAGGCAAGTCTTTAAGACTAGTTGAGCTTTCACTTTGGCAAATTAAAGAGGTAGCTTATATGTCTACTCATCTTGGGCGCATGGCTGGAAGCACTTTCCTTAGCATTGATGTTTGACAGCAATTTAAACATTGCTAGCTCCTAAAAATCTTAGAATTGGCGCATGTTTTGGTAGGAAGATATTTTGAATATTATAGTTTTAGTCATGGGTTCTAGACACTTTATGAGGTGTCATAAACTTGCAGCTTTGTCTTTATTTATCCCATGCCTTGCGCAGGTTTTTAGATGACTTTGCCCACCCCAAAACCAGCGCATGATAGGACTTTGTCCTTTCTCATGCCATGTAGTAAGTCTAGCTAGTTAGTAGGGTAGGTTAGTGAGTTAGTGGGATAGTTAGTAGGATAGTAAGTAGTTTTAAGATGTAGTTAAGAATGTTAATTTACTTTTGGATCTTGTTTTACATAAATTTCAGTTTGTTATTATATTTTTTTTAGCATTGATTTAAATATATGTTTTGAGATTTAAAAAGCCTAGCTTTAGTTATAGTTAGTTAGTATGTTAGTTTTGTGAGTAACTAATGCTTAGTAATAACTAATAAGGTGTTTATTAAACTATGTTTTTATGAGGGGATAGTTATCATTTTAATAGCATGCTAATGAATTTAGCATGTTTATAACATTAAGGGATATATTAAAAGTATATTAAATAAATTAATAAATATATTAATATATTATAATTATCAAACAACCTACATATAATTTTAATTATAAACCATGGTTATAATTATCTTTAACTAATGATACCTTAAAAAGTATTGATTGGTTAAAAGTACATTGATTAAATGGGTACGTTGTAATTATTAATCGAATTAGTTTATATTCTATCGAAAACGGAGATTGATGTAAACGACTATTTAAATTTATATTCAATATTTTTCACAAGTTGTCAATCTAATCATCATAATCAAATTGGTCTTGTTATTAACAAAATTGGAAAAGGGATTAACCTATTTATCTAATAACGTTAACCATAAACATTCTATTTCTCTTAGGTAACCTAAGTTTGTTAGATTGTCGATTGACGAAATTGATCAACGAACTTCTTATTGAAAATTTCTTCTAGCATCCTTTGGTAAATTTAACAACCTTGTTGGGGTGTGACCACCTGTTTCTTTTGAGATGTTGACATTTACACTTGTCCCGCATCGTAAACGTGGAACTTTTACCCTTCTAAAAAAAATTTGTTGGTTGTATTTTGACCCGAACTTTTGGGCATCACATTTTGGTATCAGAGCACTGGGTTCAACTCTAGGAACCTTTGTGCCATTACGCTTTGCTAGGAAAGTATTCGTGTATGCATAGTAACCCTTTTGAGTTATGTATGTGAGGAGCATGTGTGAGTACATTATGGAATGGTCATACCAACATCATCGTGTGTGGGTGCCCTAGGATGGCTATGGGAATACCTCGAAGAAGCCAAACCCTTATAACATCGGAGTGATGTAGAAACTGGGTAGAATGGCCTAACATTTCAGTATGGGGTGGAAAATTGTTCTATACCCTCGCAGGATGTACATTATTAAGTTATGGTGGGGCCCATGCCATGATGTAAATTTTTTTTTTTATGATGGAAATACTCCATGATCATCAACAATTTCTCCTTGTATAGACTAGGACCTTCTCAAAGCATTGGGAACTTATGATACAGCTTGGGAAGGCTAATTAGTCATAGGAGATGGACGATAGTAACCTATGTTAAGAAAAGCATTGTAGTACCGAAGTAAGGTAAAGGATGCTCGTTTAATTATTGCTTCAGGCAATGAAAGTATGGTGCCCCTAGTCAAGGTATAGATTGAATCACCTATGGATATGTAAGTTAAAGGTTGAAATTCCTCAGTATTCTGTGGTGGGTACTCCTTTTGGATTTGATGTCAGTTATTTCATTTTGCTTATGGATTTCTTGAGTCGTTTATCTTCTTGGTGGAACTTTCTACGTATTGGACTGGTACCTTTTTGTTTTTTTTTCTTTGATTGGGTTTTGTCACCAACTATATAGTTCTTATCTTGGCAGTTGCCATCGTTGATTTTTTTTATTTTATTTTATTTTATTTTCTTTTCGATTGAAATGAGCTCACTTTTTATTTTTGTATTCGAAGTTGAAGTAGACAGATTTTCTTTTTGAGAATTCCTTGTATCTATTTTTTGGGTGACTACTATGAGCACTCTCTTTGGCTGCCAGTCCTATGTCATTTGTACCCTCTTTGTTTTTAAAGAGTCCCACCAATCGTGTGTATATGAGGTAACACCTAGAAAGAGATATTATCCCATGTCGGAAGGTACTATAGGATCGATAGATCAGATCCATGCTCTTTTATGATGAATAACATAAATGATTGGTTTCCTTGTAGTTGGAGTAGGTGAAAGTTGGTGTTTTGGTAAACCATGGTGGTGTAAATTATTTATAAGACATACAATTTTGTAAGTGGCCTTGCACGGGTGTTAGTATTATGAAGTTCATCCTTTGGGTAATCATGTACCCTAATAGGAAAGATCTATGATGTTATGATTGACCTTAAGAGATCGATGACTATTGAATGTTCCTTCTTCATAACAGAGGTTAAGTATTTGGGGCATGTCATATCTGGTGATGGGATCTCAGTAGACCCATCAAAGATAGAGGCTATTATGAATTGGCTAGCACCTACCATAGTGACTGAAGTTAGAAGTTTCATGGGACTAGCCGGTTATTACAGGCAATTTGTTGAAGGATTTTCTAAGTGGCACATCCTATCACTTCCCTTCAGTGAAAGGGGAAGAAGTTTGAGTGGACAAGAAGTGAGAGAGAGCTTTGCAGGGGCTCAAGAGAGCACTCACCAATGCACTGATTCTTGCAGTGCCAGATCCTTCAGCGAAATTTGCGGTATGCACAGGTGCTTCATTGGATGGATTAGGGGCAGTCCTTATGCATGGAGGGCGAGCTATTGCTTACAAGTCTAGGAAGCTTAAGACTCATGAGCTCAATTACCCTACACATGATTTAGAGCTTGCAATAGTGGTACATGCCTCAGTGCGATGGTGACACTTCCTCTTAGGTCACCGCTTTGAGCTTCATTCAGACCATCAGAGTGTTTAGTATATATTTACCCAGCCAAACCTTAATGCTCGGCAGAGGCGATGGATGGAGTTCTTATGTGAGTATGACTTTGATGTCCACTACATCAAGGGGAAAGAGAACGTTGTTGCAGATGCCTTGAGCAGGAGATGGCACGATATCTATTCTATGACTGCAGGCACAGATTTGAGGGGTCTGATCCTCCGTCATCTTCAAGAAGATGAGTGGTATACTGAGGTTTGTGAGATGATTCGATCCCAGAGACCCTTGGAGGGGAAGTATGTTGGTTATACTTTAGAGTCCGATGGGCTTCTACGCCATCGAGAGCGTATCGATGTACCTTCTACCGAAGATTTACGTGCATTCATTATACTTGAGGCTCACAGAGCACCATATGCAGCACATCCCGGGGTTAAGAAGCTACATGTAGATTTGAGACAACTGTATCATTGGCGAGGCATGAGATTGCAGATTGCTGAGATAGTGGCCAGATGTCTTGAGTGTCAGCGGGTTAAGGCAGAGCACTGCCATCCTGGAGGACTCCTGCAGCCACATGATATTCCAGTGTGGAAGTGGGAGGTTATATCCATGGAATTTATAGTTGGCCTCCCGATGTCTTCCCGATGCCATGATGCTATTATGGTGACAGTGGACTGGTTGACTAAGGTAGCCCACTTTTCTCTAGTTCGTACTACCTTTACAGCACCCGCAGTAGCCCAAGTGTTCTTACGAGACATTGTCAGACTTCATGGCATACCTCATAAGATCATCTCAGATAGAGACTCTCTTTTCACTTCATCCTTTTGGAGAGAGCTTCAGGTAGCATTGGGCACTAGGCTCAATTTCAACACAGCCTATTATCCAGAGACAGATGGGCAGACCGAGAGGGTCAATCAGGTTTTAGAGGACATGCTTCGCATGTATGTTATGGATCATCAAACCCGGTGGGAGGAGTATCTACATCTTGTGGAGTTTGCCTATAATAATGGGCATCATGCATCTTTGGGAATGCCTCCTTTCCAGGCATTATATGGTAGACCTTGCAAGACCCCACTGAGTTGGGATAGGATCGAGGACAGAGTTTCTATTGGTCCTGAGTTAGTTCGGGATATGGAGTAGCAGGTCACCCTGATTAGGCAGCGTCTCTTAGAGGCTCAGGATAGACAGAAAAAGTATGCAGATGCAAAGAGAATAGATCGAGCCTACCTTGTGGGAGACAGAGTCTTCTTGAGAGTGCGACCGCACAAGTGTCTAATCCATTTTGGAAAAGGCTCTAAGCTCGCACCTCATTTTGTTGGTCCATTTGAGATCCTAGAGAGGATAGGGCCCGTTGCTTATCGACTAGCCTTGCCACCTAGCCTGTCACGCATCCATGATGTGTTTCATGTATCGGTATTGCAGAAATATATCTATGACGAGTCTCATATTATTGATTGGGATGCCTTGCAGGTGGAGTCAGATGGCCAGCTGGCTCTGGAGCCCATTCGCATTTTGGCTCGACGGACGTTGGGACTTCGAGGCAGAACACTGGACCAGGTTAGGGTCCAGTGGGATTGCTATGATGAGGTCACAGCCTCATGGGAGGATGCAGCACAGATGAGGGCCCAGTATCCGCACCTCTTCGATGAACTCCAGGAGGATGTTCATGCCTAGAGGGGGTGGATGTGAGGCCCACCTTCGGCCCACATAGTGATCCTGTTTTATAGATTTTAGCCTATCATTTTGATTATGTTACTTTTAGAGATACTTGGACTCTGTCGACTACTGATATACTATGTTGACTCGTTAGACTTTTCATTTTGATGATTCTGCATATGGGATCCATAGTGTGTGGATTTGGTTTATGTTATTATATGATGTTTTGTGAACCTGATGATCTTGATGATATTTGAATTATGCTATGGAATTTCATTTGAATTATGCAATGTAATTATGAATATTATATGCAATTGAATGATTATTGTTATATCATGCATGTTTAATGTATTGGTTTTCTTCTTTGAATTACTGATGCTGCACTGAGGTATTGCAGGTGGAAGGACCATGGAAAACACATTCGGGGAAATCACATTGAAAGTAGGGTAACCAGTTAAACCAAGGCCCCGTCTATTAAGAGACCTGAGGCCTCGTTGTTAAGTATTTTTATTCATAACAGTAATCTGAAATGTATGTGTGTATTAATGTTATGTGTTGTGACATTGGACGTACCTTGTGTGAAATGTTATTTCGTAAAGTGTCACTTGACACTAATGTTAAATGTTATCAAGGTATGTCGAGTGTTGTGTGAGAGCATATTCTAGGAGTTTTAGGGAAATCTTAGCACGCCTTTTTGCCATAGGAACTATAATGTAGTTTCCATTCCCCATTCTCCATATTATTCCTCGAAGTGAATTTAGAGGGTTAATAGTGGCTTTAGAAAGTGGTTTTATGCCTTATTAGTTAACCCATTCCATCTACCCATGGGTTAGGGGTATTTTCACCTTTTTAGAAGCCTAAAATTGACTTTATGACCCTTTTAAAATTTCATATTCTATCTTGAGCGAAATTGCAACTTGCTTGATTGAACCTTATTTATGAGGTTAGGTGTGGAAGCCCTATTTAGAGGAATTTTTGGCTAAGGATGATTCATTCACCCATTCTCTATTTTTAGAGAGTTTCCAGAAAGTTAGAGGAGAAAGCTTGAAGCTTGGATTAGGGCTCAACAAAATTCTTCCATAGCTTTGGACTTGAGGTAGGAAATCATGTGCTCTCTCTGTTTTTATGAGTTGTTTGTAATTGTGATCATGTTCTTGGCTTCCCATGGTTGGTCATGGTGGTAGCTTGCATTGTTTTGTGTTGTGTTTTAAGCTCCCCATGGTTGGTCATGGTGAGAGCAAGCTTGCAAATGTATTTTTTTTCATGTAATTGGATTTTGGGTTGTTTACTCTTAGATTCACTCACCCTTGGGAGGGAAGAGAAATCAAGAGGGGGTGTGGGAATGGAGGCAAATCCATGTGTAGAGTCTCCTCCATGTGTGGGGAAAGATGAACTTGGGTGAGTGATTTTCCCCAAGAAACCTTGCATTTAGCCTTTGTGGCAATGGGGGTATAAGGAGGGAAGATTGGCCATGAGAGCCTTGTATGTATTTGAGAAATATGGGTCCATGTGTGGCCTTGTTTTATTATGCAATGGTTATCTCCATGGTTTTGTCTACCCACACCCTACAAAGGAAATTCATGGAAATTCCTTAGTTTTCTTCTTGAGGAAATTTGGGATTTTTACCAATGTTTATAATCTTGTTGTGTTTGTGTGTGTATGATTGTATCCTGTTCATTGTGTTCTCCCCAAGCTCGGGGGTGGCCTCATGAGAGGCCTAGGATGGGAGGTGAGCATCCCATGGTTCCTATCCTTTTTGTTCATGGTAGGTATTGAAGTCAAGATTCAAATGAATGAAGCTTGATGGAGTTCAATTCCTTGGTTATGCTTGTTTGAAGAAACCATCCTTTGATTTTGGAGCATTTTGTTAAACATATATTGTAAGGATATGGGGAAAGTAAACTTGATGTTTGTATTTATCATCCATTGTAAATTGAGTAGCATATGTATTGGAGCAAAGATGTGTAATCACTTGATATGTATTCTCCTTTCCTTACGAAGTTGCAATGGTATTGTTGAAATAGTATGATCAAAGTTATCTCTCTCCCTTGAATGTAAAGAAAGATGATTTATGAGGTGTTCTTGGTTATTCCAAAGAGAAGAAAGTTCCAATTCAATGAAAATATGTTGTGAAGATTATTGTATGCATTTGATTATAGTATTGCAATCAAAAGGAAATTATCTCCTCTGTTAAATCACTTCAATTGATATTGATAATTTGATATTTTAGATGGTTGTAGAAATGAGAGAATACTTTGTATTTGGATTTTGTATGGAAGAGAGAAATTTTATGTTAATCATATGCTATGCACCTAAACAAAACATTCAAAAGAATTAAACCATGTGGGAATGTAGAGAAAACACTATCTTATCAAGATGGTTATATTAAAATGAGCATGTTAGCTTCAAAATGTATCTATATTAGATGATCAAATTAAACTATAATTAACCATGTAGTTAACAATCCTATTAAGACCGTTGGTATCTAAATGTTTATAGAATACAATTGATCTATGATAAAAATTTTATTCATCATACTATGGAGGATGTATTGGAAACAAAAAAAGAAATAACAGTGCAAAAAAAAATAGCACTCTTCAGAAAATTTGAGAGAGCAAAATGCTCTCTGGATTTTGTATGGGATAAAAATCCCATACAAAATCCTTACACAGTCAATAAAAAAATATTAAAACCTGCCACCTTTACTCATAAATCAAATTTTATAATCAGACTTTGACCTCCCCATAACTTATTTACTCCATCTCTTGAAAATGGCGCATGGGAAGAGGCAAGTCTTTAAGACTAGTTGAGCTTTCACTTTGGCAAATTAAAGAGGTAGCTTATATGTCTACTCATCTTGGGCGCATGGCTGGAAGCACTTTCCTTAGCATTGATGTTTGACAGCAATTTAAACATTGCTAGCTCCTAAAAATCTTAGAATTGGCGCATGTTTTGGTAGGAAGATATTTTGCATATTATAGTTTTAGTCATGGGTTCTAGACACTTTATGAGGTGTCATAAACTTGCAGCTTTGTCTTTATTTATCCCATGCCTTGCGCAGGTTTTTAGATGACTTTGCCCACCCCAAAACCAGCGCATGATAGGACTTTGTCCTTTCTCATGCCATGTAGTAAGTCTAGCTAGTTAGTAGGGTAGGTTAGTGAGTTAGTGGGATAGTTAGTAGGATAGTAAGTAGTTTTAAGATGTAGTTAAGAATGTTAATTTAGTTTAGGATCTTGTTTTACATAAATTTCAGTTTGTTATTATATTTTTTTTAGCATTGATTTAAATATATGTTTTGAGATTTAAGAAGCCTAGCTTTAGTTATAGTTAGTTAGTATGTTAGTTTTGTGAGTAACTAATGCTTAGTAATAACTAATAAGGTGTTTATTAAACTATGTTTTTATGAGGGGATAGTTATCATTTTAATAGCATGTTAATGAATTTAGCATGTTTATAACATTAAAGGATATAGTAAAAGTATATTAAATAAATTAATAAATATATTAATATATTATAATTATCAAACAACCTACATATAATTTTAATTATAAACCATGGTTATAATTATCTTTAACTAATGATACCTTAAAAAGTATTGATTGGTTAAAAGTACATTGATTAAATGGGTACGTTGTAATTATTAATCGAATTAGTTTATATTCTATCGAAAACGGAGATTGATGTAAACGACTATTTAAATTTATATTCAATATTTTTCACAAGTTGTCAATCTAATCATCATAATCAAATTGGTCTTGTTATTAACAAAATTGGAAAAGGGATTAACCTATTTATCTAATAACGTTAACCATAAACATTCTATTTCTCTTAGGTAACCTAAGTTTGTTAGATTGTCGATTGACGAAATTGATCAACGAACTTCTTATTGAAAATTTCTTCTAGCATCCTTTGGTAAATTTAACAACCTTGTTGGGGTGTGACCACCTGTTTCTTTTGAGATGTTGACATTTACACTTGTCCCGCATTGTAAACGTGGAACTTTTACCCTTCTAAAAAAAATTTGTTGGTTATGTTTTGACCCGAACTTTTGGGCATCACTTGCCTTTCGAAATCAGTGTTCACTTTTCCAAATTGTAAACTCTTACTTGGTTCCAATTCTAATTCAACATAATGTTCTTGTTGGACTATCGGGCCAGCCTTATTTTTCTTACCTTCATCATCCTTGTTGAAGACAGTCTCTAAGGTAACAAGACCTCTAGGCATCTTATTGGACTTAACTTGTATCACTTGATCACCATAGTTTTGTGATAGCCTATCTTGATTGTACTCTGAGAAAACATCTTCTTCAAACAAGAATTGCAAAATTTGTTCATCATTGTCAAACACTTGCCAATTGACATCATTATTAGGAATAAAGGGTCTGACAATCACTTTGATATGTTGTTGATCTGTTTCTTTTGAAACACTATTTGGAATGTCATATTGAGATCCAATAGCAGCTAATCTATCTGCATTTTGATTTAGCTTCCTAGGGATAGAAACAATATTGAAAGCAGAAAAATATTCAATTGCATCCCAAACTCTATGCTTGTATGCTTTCAAAGTGTCATTTTTTGTTGCAATTATCCCTCTTACTTGGCTGACAACTAACTCACTGTCACCATAAACTTTTAGGGGCTTAAGCCCTCTTTTTCTAGCCCACTCTGGTCCATTAACTATACTTTCATACTCTACAGTATTGCTAATGCAGGAGAAACTAAATCTAAAGGTAGTATAGTACTTTTCTCCTTTTGGGGACACTAACATAGCACCACCACTAGAACCATGTCTATTTCTAGCCCCATTAAAAAATAGTTCCCAAACCTAATTGCTCTGATCCTCTAAATCAGTGTCTTCTTTGAGAAGGCTTGGCTCTATGGATCCATTTTCTTGTATCAAATAACTTCCCAAACCAAAATCCCAAACAAGATTTTCTTGGGCCTCTGAAGCTCTTTCATCTAGAAAAATATAAGGGATACTTTCTATCTTACTGTCTGCTTCACTAATGGTTTGGAAGTCACTGTCATCAAATTTAGGGTAGTTTACATTGATGGTATTGGACACATATGGTTCTATATGGTGTTCTCCTAATGGTTCTGACTTAATGGCGACCTTGGTCCCATATCTTGTATGAAATAGCATGTCAGACCAATCAAAAGATAGATAACCTCCTATCTTGGTTGTAAACTCCCTTGATAAACATATGGCAAATAATGCAGGGAGATCTATGATATATATATCAAGGAGGATGGAAAAATTAGGACTAGCATGAAGGATCAGATTGGTATCCTTAGCCACACCTATAGTATTGACTGAGGATCCATCAAGTTGTGTGACCTTCTTTTGGAAGGGCTCATATTTAAGTCCTAATTGGTCAGCTACCTTCCTAGGCATTACAGTGCTAGTAGCTCCACTATCTACCATAAAATTATGCACTAAAGAATCTCCAATAATTAAAGATACATAAAAGGGAGGTGGCTTTGAATTCCTACCTTGCATGGTGTTGGCCTCGGAGTTTCTACTTGGAGCCTACTTTTCTTGATCAGTGTTAACCAACATTGGCTTTGCAGCTTCTTTTTCAGGTTGAGGAGTTTCTACTTCTGTCACAACTTTCCTTAAAATCTTAGGTTGTCTTGGAAAGGCCAGAGAGTCCCACATAGACATGGTGACATTCACCTTCTTCATGTTGTCTACAATATTAAAAGGTGTCACAGTGTGTACTCTTTGTTGTGCTTTCACTATGATGGGCTCCACCTATTTTGAATGTTGGCTCTCTTTGCTTATAATAGCAGGAACCTCCTTAGTATGATGGGATTAGCTTGCTGCAGTGGCTCTACAGATGTGGTGGCTTTGGCATTGGAATCTACTCTCTCCATGTATTGAGCTCTCCTTTTTTCTCTTGTATGGGCAACAAAAGAAACCTCATCATTGACTCCATTGAAGTCTGGTTGCTCCAAATTGAAAAGAGTAGTGTCATTTTCTTGTGACTCTTGTTGAGGAACCGACCCACTGGATGAAGCCTCTGATTGAGCTTGTGAGGCATTTTGAATCATTAGAGATTGGTTCATCCATCCATTTGAACATGTAGCTTGATTGTGAGGTTGATTACAAGGAAAACACCATTCATTATCCATAGCCATATTATTTTGACTAGGAACCATATCCCTCACTGGATTTGTAGAATTGAGAGATGTAGGGTTATATGGTTGGAATGGTCTTTGATTAAAACTTTGTATTTGCCCTTGATAGCCTCCTTGGTATGGTGGCATATTTTGTTGATAAGGTTGTCCTTGATTCTGATAGGATTGATTAGAACCTTGGCCTTGTGGCTGAAATGGTGGTCTAATTCCTTGACCTTGCTTCTTTAGATTTGTGACCTCTTTAGTCAAGGTCTGCAGTAAATTTGTCATTTCCTGCTGACTTCTTTGTTGGTTGTTCTTTATCTCCTACAGCTCTTGAGAGAAACTTGTTGTTAGCTCTTGACCACTATTACTAGCCTGAGGTGCTAATATAGTAGGAATAGGGGTAAATGGGGGTACTTGTGCAAGTGCAATGGGCTGAAGGCTAGGGAAGATGGGCATTGGAGGCCTTCTAGCAATCATGTCTGCTTGGATTAGATAGTTTTCAGCCCTGACAGCTATGTCAAAGGCTTGGGGGAGAGAAGTACCACCCATAGACTAGATCATGACATAAATTTGACCATTTAGACTTTGCAAGTAATATAGGAAAGCATGGTCAGCTGATGGTCTCACAGAGACTAGAATTCTATTCCATGTTTTGAGGAATATACTATTCTAGTCTATCATTTTTTCTTGAGGGTCTCTCTTAATGGTTGTTAACTTCTCCACCAAAGACAAGTTATTTGATTTATCCTCAAAATGCTTACTTAATGCATCCCCTAACTCATCCCATGAAGTAATGGAACCAACAGTTAGAATTCTAAACCATTCAAGAGCCTTACCTTTTAGAGAGGCTACTAATAATTTTGTGGCCACATCTTCTTGAGTTATGTTGTGTGTGTTGTAGATGGTGGTCACATCTCTTATGTGCTCAAAAGTAGTTGTCTTCCCTTCACCTGTGAAATCAGGTATACTCTTTAGTGCCACCAAGGGCACATCATGATGTTGAGCAAAAGCTAATGGACTCCTCTGGTTGAAAGGTGCAAAAGAAAACTGCCTAGCCATTGTAGGAGCTGTGATTTGAAGATTGACAACTATATGAGCTGTATTTGCTACTAGATTTGAATCCTCTTCTAGATCTTTGGTTAGAGATCTACCTCTTCTTCTAGAATGAAAGGGAAAAGGTCTCCTTTCTGAGGTATCTGGTGGTGTTGATTGAACTCTCCTTGTAGAGGATTTTCTTTGAGTTGACCTACCTTTGTAACTTCTTTTTGAGGGTAGCTCTAAAAATTCAGTAGGCTTTGAGCTTCTAGTCTCAATTTTTTTCATAAACCTTGCACAAGTTAGCCTGGATCTTTGAAATCAGTGGAGTCGCCAGATATACTTGGTAGAACAACCTCTAAAGGTCTGTGTTATGCAATCTGTATATCAAAGATAACATAATCTTCACATAATAGTCTCTTTTATAGTCCCACCGGGCATGCCAAAATTGTTATACACTAAGTTTGCACCCTTGTCTCAAGCTCTCTTGGTCTTGATAACTTAGTATAACATGGGAATCTTCTCCAAGTTGTGGGACCTATGCTAACTAAGATGAGACCTCTAGGTTCTAGGCTAGTTCATCTTGGATAATCACCCTAATTTGCTTCTTAACAGGAAAAGTAAATCTTTTGAGGGAAAGGGATAGAAGGAGTACTTGAAAGTAAAAATTATTGAAAGCAAACTATCTACTGGGTGATACACCAAAATTAGAGTATTAATTGTAGCATAGAGGGATGAAGTGAATGAAGAACTTAGGTCTAGGAGATCACAGCTTCTTAAATAGGCTTGCATAAGTGTTTCATAGAGGGGTCTGAACATAAGACACATAGAATTGCAGAAAAGAAGAGGGATCAGGAACCCTAAATTGTCACTGAATCATGCATAAACTTTAATTCACTAAGAGAGAATTTAGACAAGGAAGTATGGGGACAGAAAAAATGTCACAAAATACCTCTGAAATATCTAAATTATCAATGAAAGATTTACAACTGTATAAGCTAGAAGGTAGAAATGATACCACAAATGACCCTTAAGAAAAGTGAAATTCATTTACAATTGTCCAACTCTGAGCTCAAAAGCTCTAAAAATACAATATATACATCACCTCTTGCATGCAGGCAAGAGTCAAAACTTAACTAGGGTTAAAGATTTTGTAAAATAATCAAACCCTAAATCTATCAATTTTGATCATAAATGTAACTCTACAAATATCTCAACCGATCAGATATTTTGTGTGCCCATCCCTGTACGGCATCCACCCATGGACAAGCAACCTCGATTCATCTACCTTTTCTACAATAGGCCTGCCATGAATGCTAAAATGGTACCTCTTAGGGACAAGAAATGACCCAAGATGACATGCTTAGACCTCCTCGTCTTCTCAACTACAAATGTCTTGGCCCAATTAAATCACAACCACCTCTTTGTTTTATATGGCTTTCTATGAGAAACAATGGCAAAACACTTCTCAGAAATATTTGAATTTAAATAACAATGGTTAACAGGTCCAAATTTGAAACATGATCATTCACATCTTGTATTTCCTAGCAGACGAATGACCCAGATCATCCTGACAACAGTTGCAAAACACTTTTGAAAATTCCAAATCCACATCAGCAATACAAGGAGCAATAAACACTTAGCACATTAGTAGACCTGTCATCCTAGACTCACCTTGACTTTTCCTCTTTAAGTCATTCAGTGAATGAGAAACTAAAGGCCTTTCTCTAAGTCGTGAAGAACTTATTTGAACTCTGGTCTAGTTAAGCGACTACGTGAACACTGCAGTCACTGAATAGCATAATCCTTTGGTTGACACTAGTTAAATTTAGAGAACAAGAGAAATCCTTAGTCACCGAGTCCTAGAATACCTTCAAACCCTAGGCCCATTCTGCCACATGTCAATCTTCTATTCACTCTGAACTGCTTCATCAGCAAACACCTTGGAAAAATCTGACATCGGACCCACTGCATCCAAGATTGTAATCTAATGGTGGGTGCATGATCTCATAGCCTCCGAATATTCTCTATTCATACTCTTCCAAACCTTTGCTAAAGAAAACAATAGGTTGCTCCAATCCATCTGAATTTTCTTGAGTCAGCATTGTAGATATAGAATCACGACCTCCATAAGCATAAAGGATAAAATCCTTACTAAAATTTGGGTTTAGGAGAGTAGGGGCTTCTGTTAAGGCCTCTTTGATAGCTTGGAAATTGGATTTTCCTTCTTTAGTCCAGTTGAAAGTTGAACTCTTCTTTAGCATGGCTGTCAAATACTTGAGTAAATCTACAATGTTAGGCAAGAACCTCCTAACAAAATTAATCTTTCCTATAAAGGATTGGAGACTTTTCTTATGATGTGGCAATGGTAGCTCTATGATGGCTGTAATTCTCTTAGGATCCATTGTGATCCCTTCTTTGGATACTACATATCCCAAGAATTTTCCTTCATGAACTGCAAACACACATTTCTTGGGATTAAGAGATATCCCAAACTCTCTACACCTTTCAAAGATCTTTCTCAAATGTTTGGTGTGATCTACTACATGCTTTGAATAGATAGTTATGTCATCCAAGTAGACCAACACAAACATGTACATTAGGCTCTTAAAGGCCATATCCATTGCCTTTTGAAATGTAGCACCTGCATTTGACAAACCAAAGGGCATCTTTTGATAAGCCATGGTTCCCCACTTGGTTGTAAATGTAGTCTTGTATTGATAATCTTCATTCACTAAGATTTGATTATATCCTATGTTAGGCCTTTTTTCTATCATTGCAAAATCTTGTGAAGTTGGCCTGTTCCATGCAATTGTTTTTGTTTTGCTATCCTGCCGTGCCTGCAATCTCAGTCTTGACTTGTGATGAAATCCACTTGATTCATGGTGTGCGTGTCTTGCCCTGTGTGTTTCGTGTGTCACCTTGCTTCAGTCCAAACTGCATCTCCTAAATCATAATGCCCAGAAAGTTATTCAAGTTTCAAGGTCCGCGGGAAGCATTTTTAAAGTTCTACCTCAGTGTCAAAAACCCACAATGTTTTTGAAAACCCGTGATGTTTTCGGCTTCCCTGCTATCTTTCGGTCTGTCGATATTTCTATCTGTTTTCGATCCTTCACCAAAAATCCTGTGTGTTTTCGACCTTGCACAGTTTCCTATTTGCCAGCATTTCCTAACTGCGTAGGTGCGATCTGTTGGTGGGCCCCAGTTGTTTCAATTGCCCAGTGTGGTTAAAGCTCAAACAAGATCTGTGGACATCGCTTGTTCACCTAGTGAAGTTGCACGGTGTTTATCCTTAGTGCTTTTGCAACGACCATCGAATTTTCTTATGTGAGCGTGATGTGGGCCCGATGTCAGAGGGGAGGCAGGGGACATGTTCTTATTGGCTGTCACATGGCCGCATGTCAGAATTTTCTAACATGCGATCATGCAACCACTTGCCATCTATCTGCTTGCGTCCCAGTCTTCTACGATGTTCAATTTCTTGGCGGTTAAGTTTCCATTCTGTGACTTGGTGACCAATACTTATCTCCTTGTCGCTTGATTCTGGCGGTTAAGCAGCTAACATCTGGCGACTTGGCTGGTGGTTAAGTTTGCCTTAGTCGTGTGGTCGTGTGATGGTGGGCCCAGATTTTCAAAGCTTTTTGCAGGTGGGGTCTCTTCAGCGGTGACTGCGCTGGCGGTGATGTGGCAGCTATTGGTTAGCCGTCGCATGATTGCATAGCCCATTCTTTGGCTATGCAATCATGTGACCGGTCGACGCGTGTCCTTGTTCCCACTGGTAGAGATGGTAGTTTGGCATTCACGGGGGTGACGTGGCAGATCCTGTGATTGGCACATGATCTCATGAGAGGTTTCAAGCCCATGTGATCATGCGCCCACCTTTCATTTCTAGGCTTGTTTGCAGATGGGTCAACGGTCCCTGGGGAATCTTTTGGGTGAGGTGGCGGTGTTTTATTGGCCGGCGGGCGGTGGTGTTATCTTCATGCGGCAGTGGTTCTAGAGGTGGACATGTGGCAGCTTGTGATTGGCTGTCGCATGGTCACATAGCCCAATTTTTGGCTATGCGATCATGCGACCGCTTGCCACGTGTCCCCAAGGCCCATCAGTAGAGTGGTGTTGGTTACAGTTTGGTGGCGTGAGACATGGTGGTTTGCTGGTAGTTAGTCACATGTTCGCATAGCCTTTTGCAAGGCTATGCGATCATGTGACTGACATCTTCTATTGATGGTTGCGGTCAGGGCAAGGTTGCAGTTTGTGGGTTGCTGCATGTTCGCATAGCCCATCTCCGGGCTATGCGATCATGCAACAGGGTGCCATGTGTTCCTAGGGCCCATTTGTGGCTATTTGGTGGGCTCGATGGTGGATGTGTCATGGTAGTTTTCGGTTGGTTTGAGCTGGCAAGTTGATGAGGTTTGAACATGGGCCCGGGCTAGGGTATTATGGTGGTAACATGATGGTCGGTAGGGTGCATGTTCGCGGCTTGTTGTATGTTCATGTGAGCCAGTTTTCCAGCTTGCGAACATGTGACAAACCCTATTGTGGAAAGCGGCAGCATCATCAGTTAAGAGAAGGAAGTGGGAAGTGGCGTGTCACATGTTTGCATAGTCCATTTTTAGGCTATGCCATCATGCGACAACTATGTGGCGTCACTATTGCGGAGTTAGCCCGAGGTGCTTGAATGGTTAAAACATGAGGCCCGCGATTGCATGGTGGCCGTTTGAATTCAAATTTGAATTCTCAGGGAACTTCTAGCAACTAGAAAGTACTGAGATTTATGGAATTCATTGCAAAGTAGACCCTATTCGCTGAGAAATGACTGGTTTTCCATTTGCGGTGTGGTCCAGGGTGCTGTTGGATTATTTACAGAGCTTGTACCATTGCAGTTGTGTGCTCAAGGCATGTTGCAGGGTGTCCTTTTGAGCCTAGTTTTGTGATCCCTTGTACTTGCAGATAAGATTTTCATTATTAGGGATTAGGTTTGGTTTCCTCTTTCCTAATTTTGATGTGTTTCCCACCCCTGTAATAACTTTTAGACCATTTCCAGCAGGTTAGGTGGTTGAGACCTTAACCCTAGCTGTCTGAAGCTTGTTGCATCCGATCTTGAGGATCCCAAGGCAGCTAGTGGTATAAGTGGTAGAATCTTTGATTTTGCAGAGGTTCCAAAATCTTGTTGCTTTTGGTCCCTAGTTTTTTACTGTAATATACTAATAGAGGTCTGATTTGGTGCCCTTTTTCTCATCTTGGTGTCATTCTAATTGTATGTTGATTCTGGATTTGTTAATGAAAACATTCTTGAATCCCAATCTTGTATCTTGTGTATGTCTTCCTTCTTGTCTCTAAGCTCATATATATTAATGTCACAAAGTGTGTTAATGTATGGTAAACAAAGAGTATTTTAAATTCATCTCTGAGTTTTTAACAAAGTTAGGATTAAAGCCTTTTAGGTGAATTCAATGAGTTTGTAGCCAGGTGTAGAATTTGATGTCCTTGTGCTTGAGGGAAGGGGGTAATAGGAAAAGCACTTACCCTGGGTTCCATTTTGTTTGACTTAAGGTATTTAGTTGAGGTATACAGTTGGGTGACTCTTAGCCCTAGGATAAGGTACTGGTCTTTTTTCTTGAAGTTTCATGGTTAACAACCACACAAACATAAACATTCATTTGATAAACCTTTTATAGACTTGTGTTGAGTATTGTATACATCATTTTTAGACTCCTTTGAAGAAGTGAGTCAAGGGTACACCTGCCTGAGCATTAAAGCTCAAAGAGTAGAAGGATCCTTTGATCCTTGTTAGTTGGACCTCTTCCTTGTCGACTTTGGAGTGGTGATAGAGTTAGAGTTTTATTTAAATTATCCATCAAAGTGTAAATCTACAAGTTGAAGATCAAAGGGAATAATCCACAACCAACATCCTGAATAGCCATCCAATAATGAAAATCTCTTAGATCCAGAGACACATTGTAAGATTTGTTCCATAGAGGGTAAAGGATGGCAGTCTTTTAGTGAGGCTCTATTAAGATCCCTGAAGTCAACACATAGCCTCAATTCCCCATTCCTCTTCTTGCTAGGAACAAGGTTGGAAACCCAACTAGTATGCTTGATGGGGTAGATGATACCACTTTCTATTAGTTTCAGTACCTCTTTATGCATGAGTGGGTCAAGCTTGGGATTAACAGGCCTTTGATTTTGCCTTACTAGTTTGGCATTAGGCTCTAATTCAATAGTGTGCTGAGCAAGGGCAGGATCAAAACCCTTGAGGTCTTCATACTGCCATGCAAAAACATCACTGAATTCTTTGAAAAGTTGTGTGTAATCTTGCCTTTCCAAATCAGTGTTCACTTTTCCAAATTGTAAACTCTTACCTAGTTCCAATTCTAATTCAACACAATGCTCTTGTTGGACTACCAGGCCAGCTTTATTTTTCTTAACTTCATCATCCTTGTTCAAGAAACTCTCTAAGGTAACAAGACCTCTAGGCATCTTATTGGACTTCAGTTGTATCACTTGATCACCATAGTTTTGTGATAGTCTATCTTGATTGTACTCTGAGAAAACATCTTCTTCAAAAGAGAATTATAGAATTTGTTCATCATTGTCAAACATTTGCCAATTGACATCATTATCAGGAATAGAGGGTCTGACAATCACTTTGATATGCTATTGATCTATTTCTTTTAAAACACTATTTGGAATGTCATACTGAGATCCAATAGCAGATAATCTATCTGCATTTTGATTTAGCTTCCTAGGGATAGCAACAATATTGAAAGCAGAAAAGTCTTCAATTGCATCCCAAACTCTATGCTTGTATGCTTTCAAAGTGTCATTTTTTGTTGCACTTATCCCTCTTACTTGGCTGACAACTAACTCACTATCACCATAAACTTTTAGGGCCTTAAGCCCTCTTTTCCTAGCCCACTCTAGTCCATTGACTAGACTTTCATACTCTGCAGTATTGCTAGTGCAGGAGAAACTGAATCTAAAGGCAGTATAGTACCTTTCTCCTTTTGGGGACACTAAAATAGCACCACCACCAAAACCATGTCTACTTCTAGCCCATCAAAAAATAGTTCCCAAACCTAATTGTTCTAATCCTCTGAATCAGTGTCTTCTTTGAGAAGGCTTGGCTCTATGGATCCATTTTCTTGTATCAAATAACTTCCCAAACCAAAATCCCAAACAAGATTTTCTTCGGCCTCTGAAGCTCTTTCATCTAGAAAAATATCAGGGATACTTTCTATCTTAGTGTCTGCTTCACTAATGGTTTGGAAGTCACTGTCATCAAATATAGGGTAGTTTACATTGATGGTATTGGACACATATGGTTCTATATGGTGTGCTGCTAATGGTTCTGACTTAATGGTGACCTTGGTCCCATATCTTGTATGAAATGAAATGTGAGACTTGTAAGGAAACTCAGGTGCGGAAATAACTTCCTATGCTAATCTCTATAGGAAAGTATTGTGCAAATTCTTATAAATCCTTACAATTTCAGATTTGTTAACTACTTTAACAAAGATATTGCAACCACATACCATACATACAGAAAAATAGAGAATGACACAATGATATACCCTGGGGAAAACTTTTTGGTAAAAAACCCTAGCACTCTAAAACCTGCACAATGTATTATCTTCAACACAAAGATTACAACAAACTTGCATTGCAAGTGTGTTATAATCTTTATGTTGAAGATAATACATTGTGCAAGTTTTGGAGTGCTGGGGTTTTTTACCGAAAGGTTTTCCCCATGGTATATCATTGTGTCATTCTCTATTTTTTTGTATGTATGTTATGTGGTTGCAATATCTTTGTTAAAGTAGTTAACAAATCTAAAATTGTAAGGATTTATAAGAATTTGCACAATACTCTCCTATAGAGATTAGCGTAGGAAGCTGTTTCCACACCTGAGTTTCCTTACAAGTGGTATCAGAGCTTGATCAACTTTTGATCCTAGTTGTTGCGTAGGATTTTTTGAGCTAATCTCAAGTTGAGTGGGAGTTTTTTGCAAAGCATTCTGAATCTTATTTGCAGATTGAGATGGCAAGTTCATCATATGGAAGAATGGAGGCGAAGAAATTTAATGGCACTAATTTTGAGTTGTGAAAACTCAACATGGAAGACATGTTGGAAGATCGTGACCTATGGGAAGTGACTTCAAATGCTACAAGACCGGCAACTATAGCTCAAGAAGATTGGGATATCAAAGACCCTAAAGCTAAGGGTCTCATAAGACTCTGTTTAACTAATGCAGTCCTTCTAAATGTTCTAGATGAGAAAACCGCAAATAGTTTGTGGGAAAGACTTGGCCGTGTATCAGGCCAAATCTCTAGTGAACAAGTTGTTCCTAAGGAAGAAGTTGTACTCTCTACGAATGGAGGAAGGTGGATCCTTAACGGATCATTTAAATGCATTTAATCTGCTGGCTACATAGTTGACATCAGCTGGTGTCAAGTCAGAGGAGGAGGATCATTGCTACACACTTTTGTGTTCTTTACCAGATTCATGGGACCATCTTGTGATGGCTCTCGAAAGCACTTTAGTCACCTTCAAAATGGATGATGTGGTGTCTTCGCTGCTATCAGAGGAGATGCGGAGAAAGGCTTCTATTTTAGAAAAAGAAGCCCTCGCTGTTCATGGGAGATCCACTGAAAGAGGGAAGAAAAATGACAATAAGGGTAGATCCAAATCCCACGGGAAGTCAAAGACTTCCAATAAGTCCAAGGCAAAATGTTGGAACTATGATAAATCTGGGCACTTCCATAAAGACTGCAAAGAGTCAAAGAAGAAGAAGAAAGGTTCAGATTCAGCTTCAGAAAGATCTCAAGAAGATGGTGATGCATTCATCATAGATTTGGTAGCCCATCCATCTGATGATGTGTGGTTGGTTGACTCAGGTGCATCTTTTCACATGACCTCTCATCGAAATTGGTTCTCAAAATATGAAGAGTTCGATGGTGGAAAGGTGTACTTGGGTGATGATTCTCACCTAAAGATAGTTGGATGTGGAAGGGTCACTATCAAATTTCCTGATGGATGAGTAAAGGGAATCAACAGAGTTATGCACATTCTGGGTTTGGCATGAAACCTATTATCTGTAAGTATGCTGAATGATGTAGGTGTGCAAGTTGTTTTTTCGAAAGAAGGATGCAAGATGATGAGAGGATCGATAGTGCTTGCAAGGGGTACTAGGAGAGGTACCTTATTTCAGCTAGATACATGTATTCCTCTATGTAATAGTTCTTCATCCTCACCATCTGAACAAGTAGTGAAGAAGTCTATGGCTATTGGTTCTGATGGTAGTGAAAACACTTCGGAACGTAAGCTTCCTACAAAAAAGACAATGTTGTGGCATATGAGATTTGGCCACATTGGTGAAAAGCATCTCAGAACCCTGAAAAATAAAAATCTCGTTGAGGGGTTAAATGATTGCAATCTCGAGTTCAACTTCTATGAACACTGTGTATATGGTAAACAAAATCATGTTCAGTTTTACTCTAGTTCTCACAAATCTTCTGATGTTTTGGATCTTATTCATTCTGATGTATTTGGTCTTGTAAAAGTTCCTTTAATCTCCAAGTCTATATTTTTTGTATCTTTCATAGATGATTACAGTAGAAGGACATGGATTTATTTCCTTAAAAGTAAGACACAAGTCTTTAGTTAGTTCAAGGAATTTAAAGCTCTTGTAGAGAATCAGACTAGTAAGAAGATTAAGTGTGTGAGAACTGACAATGGTGGTGAGTTTTGCTCAGCAGAGTTTGAACAGTTCTATAAAGAACAAGGTATCGATAGGCATAAGACAACTCCTTATACCCCACAGAAAAATGGAGTTGCAGAGAGAATGAATAGGATACTGATGGAGAAGGCTAGGAGTATGCTTAGTGGAGCTAGTTTAGAACAAAGGTTTTGGGCTGAAGCTGTGGCCACTGTTTGCTATCTGGTTAACAAATCTTCTACATCAGCCCTTGTTGGTAAGACACCCATGGAGGTGTGGTCTGGTAAGAAGGCTTCAATTAGACATCTTCATGTTTTTGGTTGTGAAGCTTATGCACATGTTCCAAAGGACAAAAGATCTAAGTTGGAAAACAAAGCTGTTAAATGTATTTTCATCGGATACAGTGCTGGTGTGAAAGGATACAACCTTTGGGATCCTGTGACTAGTAAGGTGTTGTATAGTAGAAATTTTATTTTTAGAGAGCTAACATCTTCTCCTATTGTGCTACAACTAGATGAAAAAGAAAAGGAAAAAGATGTTGTTCAGTTGCCTCCTACCCCTGAGAAGACTAAACAAAGAGACCATGTTGGGTCTAATGATGAGGAGAGCTCTAGCAGCTCTGATAGTTCAGAAGAAGAGGAAGAACAACCTCAACCTTAGCCCTTGAGGAGATCCACGAGAGAAAGAAAGCAACCAGAAAGGTTTGGTTATTCTATGTTAGATTCTAGTTGTGCCTTTGCTTTGATTACTAACACTGATGAGCTTAGATCTATGAAAGAGGCTTTGGGAATGGAAGATGCAGGTTCCTGGATTGAGGCTATGGATGATGAGATGGCTTTATTGGAGAAAAAAAAAACTTGGGACCTTGTACCTTTGCCTAAAGGGAGAAAATCTATTGGCTATAAATGGGTGTTCAAGAAGAAATTTTGTGCAGATGGCAGTGTTGAAAGGTATAAAGCTAGATTGGTTGCAAAGGGGTATTCACAGGTAGAGGGAATAGATTATGGTGAAATATTCTCTCCTGTTACAAAGTTGACATCCATTAGATTTATGTTATGTCTTGCTGCATCATATGATTTAGAGATAGAACAGATGGATGTGAAGATAGCTTTCCTTCATGGTGATTTGGAGGAAGAGATTTATATGTCATAGCCTGAGCACTACATTGTTAAAGGTAAAGAATTCTTAGTTTGCAGATTAAAGAAATCTCTATATGGTTTGAAGCAATCTCCTAGGATGTGGTACCTTAAGTTTGATGTCTTTGTGTTGTCAATTGGATTTGTAAGATCAAAATCAGATCATTGTGTTTATTTCAGAGTTGAAAATGATCATCTTCTTATTGTTGCATTATATGTTGATGATATGTTGCTGTTTGGGAAGGGTAAGGGTATGATTTCTAATTTTAAATCTCAGTTGTCAGCACAGTTTGAGATGAAAGATCTTGGGGCAGCTAGGTACATCTTGGGTATGGAAATCAGTAGAGATAGGTCTAACAGAAAACTTTGGTTGAGTCAGAGTAAGTATGTGAAGTCTGTGTTGGATAGGTTCAACATGGCAGATTGTAAACCACTATGTGTTCCTATTTCTATGGGAACAAAGTTATCTGTAGATGATTGTCCAAAATCTCCTAGTGAGGTGGAGGACATGAGTAGAGTACCTTATGCTAGTGCAGTTGACAGTCTTATGTATGCTATGGTCTGTACTAGACCAGACATTGCCCAAGCAGTGGGAGTCCTAAGTCAGTTTATGGCTAATCTTGGATGGGTACATTGGGATGCAGTTAAGCGAGTATTCAAATATTTGAGGGGTACATCAGATTACTCCATATGTTATCATGGTAACTCTTCTGGATCTCCGCATTTAGTTTGTATTTTTGGGTTTGTAGATTCAGATTGGGTAGGTGATATTGACAGCAGGAGATCCACCAGTGCTTATGTGTTCACTATGTTTGGTGGTGCCATCAGCGGGATGAGTAAGTGACAACCTGTAGTTGCTTTGTCCACTACAGAAGCTGAGTACATGGATGCTACTCATGCTTGTAAAGAAGCCATTTGGCTTAGAAGATTGTGTTTTGATGTTGGTGTTGATGTAGAACAAATTACTATTTGGTGTGACAGTCAGAGCGCTATTTTCCTTGCAAAGAATCCAACTTTCCATGCCAAAATGAAGCACATTGATGTGCAGTTTCACTTTGTGAGAGATATGTTGGAAGATGGAAAGGTAAATTTGGAGAAGGTAGATACTGTGAAGAATGTGGCAGATGCATTAATGAAACCATTGGGCACTGAGAAGTTTAGATGGTGTTTGGAGTCTATGGGCCTTTTGGCCTATAGCGGTTAAAGTTCCTATTATGTTCCTGTTGCTCTTACAAGGTGTTCGACAAGTGGGAGAATGTTAGGAATAAGGTGTCTCAACCTTGGATAATTCCTATTCTTATTATTTGTTTTGTAAATGTATTTTTTGCAAATAATGTAATTAAGTGTGAGTGTACATGTCTATTTGGCATGTTGATGTGTTACTCCACTTGATGTGTCAGCATCTTGTGCGTAAGGAGATCATGACTGAAATGGTCATGACGGATTCCTATGATGTGTAAGAACTATTTAAGGAATGTGCTATGACAGGTGTAAGAGCATCTTATGACTTGGGCCTATTTGGGTGCCCAAGAAGAAGTGGTTGGTGTGTGTAAGAGAATATGCCAAAAATAGGTTGGTATGACAGATTCTCTTACACTTCTCTTGTGACTGTTATTTTTGGCGGATTCTATGACAAGCTATCATAGTCTATTCTAGGGACGGATGCCTATTATTGGGATTGCATGTAACAACTATGTACATGTGGCTTTGTGCATGGGTCTTGGTGGTTGTGCCTATTTTTGGGTCCAGAGGAGTCTATATATATGATGCTGCTCCTATGGGAGGATATAATAGAAGTTTAAGTCTTGTTGGCTTTGTCTCTCATTTCCTGAAAGAACTTGCATTGCAAGTGTGTTGAAATCTTTGTGTTGAAGATAATACATTGTGTAGGTTTTGGAGTGCTGGGGTTTTTTACTGAAAGGTTTTCCCCAAGGTATATCATTGTGTCATTCTCTATTTTTTTGTATGTATGGTATGTGGTTGCAATATCTTTGTTAAAGTAGTTAACAAATCTGAAATTGTAAGGATTTATAAGAATTTGCATAATACTCTCCTATAGAGATTAGCGTAGGAAGCTATTTCTGCACCTGAGTTTCCTTACAAGACCAATCAGAAGATAGATAACCTTCTATCTTGGTTGTAAACTCCCTTGATAAACATATGGAAAATAATGCAGGGAGATCTATGATATATATATCAAGGAGGATGGAAAAATTAGGATTAGCATGAAGGATCAGACTGGTATCCTTAGCCACACCTATAGTATTGACTAAGGATCCATCAAGTTGTGTGACCTTCTTTTGGAAGGGCTCATATTTAAGTCCTAATTGGTCAGCTACCTTCTTAGGCATTACAGTGCTAGTAGCTCCACTATCTACCATACAATTATGCACTAAAGAATCTCCAATAATTAAAGATACATAAAAGGGAGGTGGCTTTGAATTCATACCTTGCATGGTGTTGGCCTCAAAGTTTCTACTTGGAGCCTCCTTTTCTTGATCATTGTTAACCAACACTAGCTTTGTAGCTTCTTTTGCAAGTTGAGGAGTTGCTACTTCTATCATAGCTTTCCTTAAAATATCAAGTTGTCCTGGAAAGGCCAGAGAGTCCCACATAGCCATGGTGACATTCACCTTCTTCATGTTGTCTACAATATTAAAAGGTGTCACAGTGTGTACCCTTTGTTGTGCTTTCACTATGATGGGCTCCACCTCTTTGGAATGTTGGCTCTCTTTGCTTATAATAGCAAGAACCTCCTAAGGTATGATGGGATTATCTTGCTGCAGTGGCTCTGCAGATGTGGTGGCTTTGGCATTGGAATCTACTCTCTCCATGTCTTGAGCTCTCCTTTTTGCTCTTATATAGGCAACAAAAGAAACTTCATCATTGACTCCATTGAAGTCTGGTTGTTGCCAACTGAAAAGAGCAGTCTCATTTTCTTGTGACTCTTGTTGAGGAACTGACCCGTTGGATGAATCCTCTGATTGAGCTTGTGAGGCATTTTGAATCATTAGAGATTGGTTCATCCATCCATTTGAACATGTAGCCTGATTGTGAGGCTGATTACAAGGAAAACACCATTCATTATCCATAGCCATAATATTTTGACTAGGAACCATATCCCTCACTAGATTTGCAGAATTGAGAGGTGCAGGGTTATATGGTTGGAATGGTCTTTGATTAAAACTTTGTATTTGCCCTTGATAGCCTCCTTGGTATGGTGGCCTATTTTTCTGATAAGGCTATCCTTGATTCTGATAGGATTGATTAAAACCTTTTCCTTGTGGCTGAAATGGTGGTCTAATTCCTTGACCTTCCTTCTTTAGATTTGTGACCTCTTTAGTCAAGGTCTGCAGTAAATTTGTCATTTCCTGCTGACTGCTTTGTTGGTTGTTCTTTATCTCTTGCAGCTCTTGAGAGAAACTTGTTGTTAGCTTTTGACCACTGGTACTAGCCTGAGGTGCTAATATAGTAGGAATAGGGGTAAATGGGGGTACTTGTGCAGGTGCAATGGGCTAAAGGCTAGGGAAGATGGGGATTGGAAGCCTTCTAGCAATCATGCCTGCTTGGATTAGATAGTTTTCAGCCCTGAAAGCTATGTCAAAGGCTTGGGGGAGAGAAGTACCACCCATAGATTGGATCATGATAGAAATTTGACCATTTAAACTTTGCAAGTAATATAGGAAAGCATGGTCAGCTGATGGTCTCATAGAGACTGGAATTCTATTCCATGTTTTGAGGAATCTACTATTGTAGTGTGTCATTTGTTCTTGAGGGTCTCTCTTAATGGTTGTTAACTTCTCCACCAGAGACAAGTTATCTGATTTATCCTCAAAATGCTTACTTAATGCATCCCTTAAGTTATCCCATGAAGTAATGGAACCAACAGTTAGAGCTCTAAACCATTCAAGAGCCTTAACTTTTAGAGAGGCTGCTAATTATTGACTGCTCCTCAATAATGTTTTGTTAGGGTTTACCAATAAACTATGATAGTGTGAAGACACCGAGTGTAAAACTTTTGAATTAAAAAATCAGTTGAAAAACTAGTTTTTTTAATCTATGATAAAGGATTAAGTTTATTTACTTTCACCAAATAATTTGGGATTATTGATTTTATTAGTTTTATTAGCAAGCTTTGTAAGAGTTTTGCTTTTAACAAATCTATCCTTAATAAGTCAAAAATATGGAGTGGATGGAAATTAATCCACTAATCTACATAAATTAATAAAATGATAATTGAGACTGATTAAGTCAAGTAGCAATTGCGTGTAATTGGTAAATTTTAAATTTAGAATTTAAGATTAGTCGATTCTAAACAATAAGGGGTTTAATACTAGTGTATACAGAATCAGAGATAAAGATTGATTGATAAGCCAATTCGCAATTGCTTGTATACTGTAATTCAAAATTGAAAATTGAAAATCTAAATTTTAAATTTGATCTAAAATAATAATGAAAATAACACTAGTGAATGTAAAATTACAAAATAAAACTAGTATAAATATGTTAAATACTTTATCTTTAACCACATAGCTGAGACCGCCAAACATCTGGAGACTTGGCGACTGGAGGAAAGATAACCACCCACCAGGTTGAAGGATGTTAAGGACTTAACTGCCAAAAATGAGAGATCTCTCAAATACACAGTGACCAAGTCGCCATATCAAACTTAACCACTTCTTCATTCCGTGACCCAGTGACTAAAGTCTGTTTCATTACCCGACAGATGTATTTGGAGATTTAGCGACCAAAGGAAGTCTCATAATCGTAGCAGCCATTTTGACTTTTGAAATTTCTTTTGAGATCTCACGACCAAAGGAAATCCATTTAGAGATCATGCAAATACAGGGTTATTCTTACAGAATTCATTACAAAAGTCGCTAGGTCTGGAGAAAACTTACTAAGACCTGGCAACTAAAGGGGCAATGTTAAGTCACTGAAAGATTTTAGAATATTCCTTCCGATCGGTAGACTAAGAGATACAAGGTAGTCATGGGAAAGGGAAATAAGAAGGAATATTCTATGGGGTCTTAGAGATCTCATGACTAGGATGAGCTTATAAAGCGCACATGGAAAAATGGAGACTTAAGTGGCCGAAAAAGGTAACGACCAAATAGAATGAAGGTTAGGGTTTGCAAGGTTTTTTTGAACACCAATGACTACTTTTGAATTTTAAACTTATAGACAAGAGGCCAAAACAAAAGGGAGAGGCCAGAAGACAAAACATAAGGCCACGAAAAATTTAGGGATGCTCAGCAAGGTAAAAATAGAGACCTTGGAATAGATTTTAGCTAAATCTATATACATAGGAAAATAAAGGTAATAGGATGTCCTTATTAGGAGTGCACCAAATGCTGAAATGGGTTAGAATCTATTGCCAGACCTCAGTAGAAAAGTCATAGTGAATGAATAGGTGATTTATGCTTTCCTCCTCCTTTTTACATAAGAAGCACCTATTAGGTAGACTGAAACCCCTCTTAGTGAGGTTGTCGAGAGTGAGAATTTTACCATGGAGCACCGTCCACTAGAAGAAGTTGACCTTAGGGATCAGTTAGGGCTTCCAAACTTTCTTCTAGCAAGTAGTGTTAGCAATTTCTATGATTAGCTGATTATAAGCTGATTTGACTTTGAAACCACCATTTTGGGTGTGTAACCATAAGAGCCTATCAGGCCTGTCGAGCAGGGGTATGGTGATAGAGTGGATTAATTTATTGAGATTGGTATTCAAATTGATAAGATCTAGTCTGTCCCTTAGAAAAGGGACTATATCAATCCTTTTCATACAAATATCCCCAACTCCATTATGGATAGAACCATGGTGGAATTTCATCTGGCCCTGGTTGGACACTTCTTCAATTTCACACCTACCATTGATTGGTGAGGAAATGGGTGGGAGTCCATTGAAAGATGAAAGGAAGTGTGCCTACTTCTGCTATGTCAGATGGTCTCTTCCTTTTCCATTTCATGATGCCTGAGGATCTTTCCCTTACCCTCGTGGGTTCCTAGCTTTATGGTAAGCACCTCCTCACTCTGGCTAAGTGGAAGCCAGGTTTCGACCCATCTACTAACCTAAATAAGATGGCCCTTATCTGGCTCTATCTCCCTGGTCTTCCACTTGAGTTTTGGGATGAACAGGTTTTCAAATCGATAGGGAACTCTTTTGGTCATTATATCTTTGCTGATCTAATCACCCTCTTGAAATCTCGCTTATTCTTTGCCCGCTTCTATGTTAATGTCCCCATTAACAAGACTCTCCCAAACTTTTCTATTCTCAAATCCAAACTGGGGAAATGGTCTCAAGCCATTGTCTATGAGAATGATACCCTCTTTTGTCAAGATTGTAATGCCAAAGGGCACACTAGGAAGGATTGCAAGGCACCTAAGCTATCAGACAAAAAAATTAAGAACATCATTGCTTCTTCTCCCCAAAAGACCATAGTTTCTATTACTCTGGTGACCCTTGTAACTAAGGAAAAACCTCCCTTGTTGGGTGATGACTCGAATAGAAGTGGTCTATAAGATGGAGAAATACCAATGGGCTAGGATTCCAATGAGGAAGGATCTTGCTCCCCTCACAGTGAATCGGATACTAAACACTGTGTCCAATGTGACTTGATTCTCATGGATGGTATAGGATTGCTGCTTGAGGAACCCCTAGTGGAGCTGGTGGGTAACCCAGTGATGGAATTGGTTCTTAACACATGTGATACCGACCCTCAATAGGTAGCATGTAGTACCCCGGTGAAGCCTACAATGACATTGAAGAATGATGACGAAGAATGGAAAACCCAACATAGCAAGACAAGGAATAAAAAAATTGATGTTTGAGTGGACACAAAACCAAGATGACCATCCGATAGGGTCAAAAGACAAAGGAGAAGAACAAATTAGATTTCTACTGGTAGGCAGCAAACCAGAGGACAAATAGAATGAAGGTTAGGGTTTGCAGGGTTTTTTTGAACACCAACGACTACTTTTGAATTTTAAACTTACAGACTAGAGGCCAAAACAAAAGGGAGAGGCCAGAAGACAAAACATAAGGCCATGAAAAATTCAGGGATTCTCGGAAAGGTAAGAACAAAGACCTTGGAATAGATTTTAGCCAAAGCTATATACATAGGAAAATTAGGGTAACAAGATGTCCTTATTAGGAGCCCACCAAATGCTAAAATGGGTTAGAATATATTGCCAGACCTTACTAGAAAAATCATAGTGAATGAATAGGTGATTTATGCTTTCCTCCTCCTTTTTACATAAGAAGCACCTATTAGGCAGATTGAAACCCCTCTTAGTGAGGTTGTCGAGAGTGATAATTTTACCATGGAGCACCATCCATGAGAAGAATTTGACCTTAGGTATCAGTTAGGGCTTCCAAACTTTCTTCCAGCAAGTAGTGTCAGCAATTTCCATGATCAACTAATTATAAGCTGATTTGACTTTGAAACCACCATTTTGGGCGTGTAACCATAAGAGCCTATCAGGCCTATCGAGCAGGGGTATGTTGATAGAGTGGATTAATTTATTGAGATTGGTATTTAGATTGATAAGATCTGGTCTGTCCCTTAGAAAAGGGACTATATCAATCCTTTTCATACAAATATCCCCAACTCCATTATGGATAGAACCATGGTGGAATTCCATCTGGCCCTATATCGAAGATGATAAGGATGTCACCAATGCTAGAGCTCAAGCACAAGAAGAGGGAACCACAACTGAGCAAGCAGAAAGCTCTATATCAGGTGACCTTTCTATCTTGATGGAAGAATTTGAAATTATTTCTAAGGAGGAACCCGAAGGCTCAATCCCTGAGAAATCAAAGGACACATCAGGGGAACAAGGAATAAGCACAACTATAGAGACATAAAATCCTAAAGAAAAAGAGGCAGATACACAGAGCCAAAATGACCCTAAGCTTACCAAGACAACACCACCTCACACTACATCCGAAGCTCCATCTTAATTAGTTGACACATAGGTTACCAAGGAGAAGAAGAAAGAAGATATTGTGTCTACCGAGAAAGATAAACTAGGTGTTGAGGTAAAGGCTATCATTCCATCTATAAAGACTTCAGCCCAAGAGTCTAGAAAGAAGAAGAAGAAAAAGACTGGCAAAGGGCTAATCACATCACTTGATGAAGTCATTGAAATACCTAATTGTGACCCAAGGACTTTGGACCTTGAGGAATTAAGAAAATGTGGGGAGCTATGCACAAGGAAGGCAGCTCAGGAGAAGCTAAGGAAAGAGTGCAAGAGCAAGTAGATTCTTGAAGATGTGTGAGACATCTTGCAACAGGTTGTACCTGATGTCCAGATCAATGAAGAAACACCTATAATGGACCATCTTGCCACTCTTGCACAAGAAATAAATGCCCCAGACATTGATGCTAAACATAGACTTGAAGAAAGGGCAAAATCTAAGATTCAAGATAAATTGGTAGAAAATAGTAGCCAAGAAGTGGCAATAAACAAAGTAAATCTTTCTGAGGTAATCACCAATCTCCAATCCACTACTCAAAAAATAATTCAAATATTATTTGAGTTATGCACTATGGAGAGTTTCACTGCTAAGATCAGTGAAAAGATTAAGAATCTGGATATCGAAATCCAAGCCAGTGAAAATGCCTCCTTCACCGAGCTAGATGCTTTTCATAAGCACATACTCAAAGTACAAGAACTCTGGCGGTTAAGAGAAGATTTGAGGAAGCAATAGGATAATATAAGTGACCAATTCAACGACCTATAGGAAGAGCTTTGTTGGTTCCTAGATAGGACTTTACACTCCATGAGATACCAATATGCCTATGATGGATGTTAAGGCACTAGTAAATTTTACCTCAAATTTTGATGAAAATTGGTCAAATTTTTGACAATAATTGGTCGAATCTACGACCAAAACTTTCGTCGTTCTTTTTTCATCAAATTTTCTATGTATTTATTATTGGTCACAATTTGGACTAAAATATTGGTCAAAATTTTGACTATAGCTCTTGCTCGAAACTAAGAGGATCACCGTCATTTTTTTTAACCAACGGTCGAAGTTGAGACCATTGAATGGTCAAAATTTCTACCAATGCATGGTCTCAATTTTGACCATAATATGGATGATCTTTTTATCCAATGGTCAAAATTGAGACCATGCATTGGTCTCAATTTTGACCATACCATTGGTGGAATGTATGGCATTGTCGTCAATTTTTTTGACCAATGGTCGAAATTGAGACCATGCATTGGTAGAAATTGACCATAACATTGGTCAAAATTTTGACCAATGCTAATTTTGTTTTTAAAAAAATATATCTATTAAAAAGTGGTATTGGTTTCTTATTTACAATAATTCGATGCTAAAGTCGACCATATTGATCTTGGTAAAGTCAATTGCTTGTTATTAGATTTCATTTGATATTTTTTTTTTTATAAATAAATTGTATCTTAATTTTTGAATCAACATTTCAGATTAGATTTCTTTTGTTTCGCTAAATTTGAATAAAAAAAATTAAGAAATACACTTTTGCTCCCCAAAGTCATACAACTTTGATGTTTCAGACATTATAGTAGCTTGATAAAAGAGTATTTTGCAGCCATGTTATAGGTTTGAAATTTCTGTTGAGTTTAAAGAGTAGATAAATAATATCAAATAGTAAAACTAAAATAAAGAGAATAAAAAATAGACACATAACACAGTGAATCACGTGGTTCATCATTAAAGATTACATTCACCGGTAAGTAGGGAAATATCCTTACTTTTCCTCACACACCATACATAATCTGCACTCATTCTTTTTAAAAAAATTGTTTAACCCTTCAAATATAAAGAGACAGCAAAGGAAAAGAAAGGAAAGATCAGATGATCATTGAACTTCACATTCTTAACAATCTTATAAATTATGGTAACATGATAACAAAATATCTTACCATAATATTACAAGTTTTAAATCTTAGACTTAAATACATTGTTAGAAAAACTAATTTGATGCAAGCTTATTGGTTTGAAATCTCAAGACTTACAGTGGCTTCTATGGGCATAGTAGTGTCCACCCTGTGCTGATAATAAAGATCAATGTAGTCTATATCAAGCCTCTTAAGGCTTGCTTCATAGGCAGCCCTAACATATGCAGGATCTCCCTTCACACCGAGTTCTCCATTGGCCCAAGTCAATGCAAATTTAGTAGCAATTTGCACCTTATCTCTTATGGCTTTCAAAACCTATTTAGGAACAATAGAGGCATAATGCATGAAGTTAGAACAATAAGAAAATACTTCAACTTCATATATGTAATAAATAAAGTATTACAAATAAGATAGCTTAATAACTGAGAACAAGATATACTTGTGGAAGAGACTAAGGACAACATTTTTTGATCAATGATTTTGGTTTATATAGTTTTTCCCAAATCAACTATCTGTAAAGCTTGTAGGTAGTTTTTTCAAAGACATGGAAGTGTCAGATTTGGTAACAGAACTGACCTTTCCTAGAAGAATTTCATTAGTTTCTGGTCCATAAACATCTAAAGTATCAAGAAAAGTGACACCTCTGCCCACAACATAGTGAATGAGATCTATCATCTCTTGCTCAAGTTTGGGAGGGCCATACACAAAGGACATACCCATACATCCCAAACCCTGTTCAGACACACAAAGTCCCTGCTTCCCCAACTTTTTCCTACCCAAATTCTCCATGACACTATTTTCTTCTCTCCAGATATCAATTGAATTGAAAGTGTTATGTTACAATTGTTTCCCATGTTCATCATATCATCATTTTATAATGTATCATGCTTCTGTTTCAGCCTATCAAAGTTGTCTTCAACTAAGCATCAGTCCAATAGATTCTATCCACCCTATTTTTGCCTATTGGACTGATGCTATTGAACTGATCATATTTTTGCTTCAGCCTATCGAAATTGTGTTAGAAATATTATTTTTGTTTAAACTAAAACAAGATATTCATCAACTTTGTAAAGGTAAGACTTGTATATTCATATTATTTTTTAATTTAATTTGATGTTTCAATTTTAATGAATAATGATATTATAATTTTTAAATATTTTAAAGATAAAAATATATTATTCAAAAGACAACTGGGTAGTAAATTCAAATCTTTAAAATCTATGTAGGGTCAAGTTCAAGCAATATTAAAAAAATCAAAACAATGTTTATGGGGTATGTCCAAACAAAAAGAACCAACAAAGTTACTAGACAATGAAAGCTAGACAGTCAGGGAGGGATCATGATAATCTAGTTTAATTTCTCCATACATCAGCAATGAAAAAACCATCACGAATCAATTCCCAACTAGTAAGAGCACCCTCCTCTTCTTGATCTTCATCTGCAATTGGGTAGCAACCAATCAGATAAATTTTCAATTGTAACAGAGAAAAGTTGTCATAATCTAGCCATCTAGATGCACCTTGCTCAAGTGAAGAGGATGAAAATAGGCAAGGAGGTTGAGACCACACATAAGCAACATGATTCTTGGGTTGCCTCAAAGGCAATTGAAATTCACATGATTAGGAGCCATGATCTCTTTTGGTGAGCTCACTACATCCACATCTACACTATGGGTCAAATATCCCACCACATCCACATCTATGCTATCGGTCTAGTGCCCTTGGTGGGGAGATAGTAAGACATGGCACTGTAAAAATTAAACAAGGTTAATCAATTCAATGGTCTAAAAGAACTTAGAGATGAGAAAATCCCAATAACTACAGGGGGTTTGGGAGTGGAAATCCCAATGGGGCTGATAGGTAGCACCCTTCATGGGGGTTTGGGGTCAACATCCCCAACAGTGTATTTTGTTACTTTGCTCTTTGCCCAAATTGCAAAAAAATCTAATCCTTGCTCTGATTGGTTCAATGATAGATTCAAAGTTGGGTGCCCTTGTTGCTACTTTGTTTTACAAAGGAAATGTGAAGAAAATCCATGGATGAGGGCTCAAAAGATGCATTACATATTTGGAGAAGGTCCAAGAATAAAGACGAGTCAAAAGGGGATAGGAAAGAAATCTACCAAGAGATCTAAGTATCTAAGTCTTGAGACTATTTTGCAATCCAAAAAAGAAGCTGAGAAGCCTAATAATCAAGTCAATACAAATATGAGAAGATGAAAATGTGACTCCCCAGTGAAAAATCTGAATATGATGTCAACTGCTAAACCTAAACACACAACATATGAGAATGTACATCAAGCAAGCATTAATTCTACAAGCATCCTTAACACTATCAATGCATAACTCACCTTGACAACCAATTTATCATCAATGCATAACACTATCAATGCATAACTCACCTTGACACAAAAGTCAATCTCCCTAAAATGAGATATAATCTATATAACATACCTTCAACAACTCTGCAACAATAATAACAACTGATGTTGTGCCATCCCCAACTTCTCGATCCTGCAATTCTGCAAGTTCCACCAAAACCTATAGATAGATGAAAACACCAACCTCATTAACAATATATTTTGAGTGCATTGAAAAAATTTATGAAATGAAATTGATAAACATAATTAGTTTTTGAAGTACTAGTCAAATAATGAATATTTTTACATCCATTACCACTGATAATGTGTAATAGCATAAGATATTAAGATATACATATACCAACTAGACATAAAAGATTCGATGAATTGATTCAAAGTGAACAATAATTAATTTCATAAACAGGTTATGGAGAGATAACATTAAGATTTAACAAAATCACCACTTTGCCAACATAAGACTGTTGCCAAAATGACATCAATGAAATATCAACCTTCAATAAAAACTGATGCCAAGATCAAACCCACTCTCTGATATAATAACCGTGAGTTGAGGGTTTATCAAAATTGTAATACTAATTGATTAACTCTGAATTGAATTCAAGTAAAAGAAAACCAAATATGATGAAACAATGAGATACCAACAGATTTTCCACAACAAATTTTCCATTACAAATACAAGATCTGTTAATTTAGAGGCCAAAGATTAAAATCAGGGTTGTGATTTTAATTTAGAGGCCAAAGATCATCCCATGGTTCATATGCAATTGTGGCAGTACCAAATCTTGTACAAGTCATATGTCAATTTTTCTGTGCATTATGTTAGTAGTTAGACTTCCCCATGGTTACATCTGTAATGAATCACCCATAAAAGAAAACATATATTTGTATGTTGAACCTACTTAGCATAGAAATTGTATTCTACGTCAAAGTTGCCCCATTATCTCTTTTTCTATCATTGCAATTGTCAAGAAAATAATTCACTTTATACCTACTAGTTCCTAGGTAGTATCTACATCTTTTATGCTCTTGTTGCTTGACATTGTTGATCTCAATGACCATTAGAGCTGATATTACACCTACTGCTCCTCCTGAAAAGGATGCTACTATGGGATTGACCTGACTGAACAACCAGTGTGCAATAGTTGAGAGACTGTATTCCAATAAGACATGACACTCTGCAAATGATAATTTATAAATACATATAGCAATGAAAATGCAATAAATACATAAAGCACAAGAATTATGTAGAATTATAAAAGAAAGGTAAAGATCATCATTTCACATGTTAGGATTGAACTATAAATTTTTGGTGGAGGTGTGGACTCAGTGATATGCATGTGTATAAAAAGAACTTCCCAAGATAATAGATTATATTAAACACTAATAGTTTTCATCTGATGTGTCATTACATGGATTATGGCTAAACATATTAACTAGACATAAACCTGGATACATCCATAAAATCTTGAGCTTCACATATCAAAATAAGATTGAAAATTGAAACAAAAAACCAATGGCATCTAATGTTATTTTTCAATAAGAAAGCATCTTTATATTAATTAATGTCCATGAATCACAAAAGCAGGTCATTAGGACTGAAAAGTCTGGGGAGCTACAAGTTTGGACATACATGCAAGATAAGTGTTCATCATAAACCAACAACCACAAATCTTAAAGACCAAATGATTACACCAAAACCAGGCATAGAGAAAATTGATATACAACACACACTGCATAAAAGAAAAATAGTTATTCCCTACTTGAATACATACGGTTTCTTTAAGGTGACCATGCAAATCCACTTGAATACAAATACATCTCTAGGGTCAAGCATAATAGAATTATTCCACTCAATGTTGACAATAGACAAAATGCGCTGATGTATTAATAAGTCAGACATTAGAAGCATAAAGTGCTAATGGAAAACCATAAAACTCAATCCACCCAAGGATTTTTGAGTTTGGAATTATCTTGAAGGCTACAAAAACCTCTTTTTCAAGGGAAAAACACAAGGAATCTATTCCCAATAATAACCCCCCCTGATTTTTGTTTTGAAATATGTGAAACAATATAGAACCTATAGTGAAATGACTATTGATTGTTAGCTTCCAATACATGCAAATGCATAAACTAACAAATGCAATTGCTCACAATAGTAAACTATATGGAATTAGGGGTTTGAAGTCCTTTCCATTCAGTTAGTAAAAATCATATAGGGAAGAAAGATTGTTTGTTGTAACAAATGAGAGAGGGTTGAGCCTTAACCTCTCTATCAATAGAAAACATAAATTGCAACTATTGAGTTAACTAGGGGTTTGACACCATCACCACTTAATTACAAGAGAAGAGAGTACACTTGGTTGAAGAAGAAATCAAGGATCTTGTTCCTGAGGAGGGAGAGTGCTTACTCTTGAGGAATGGAGAAACATTACATGCACCTACACAAATAGGTATATTCAAAACTAGATGTCTATTACAAGGAAAGATATGCACTTTGATCATAGATTCATGGGCACATAAGAATCTAGTTTCAATAGATATGGTCACTAAGTTGAGTTTACCAATAATTGATCATCCTGAACCCTACATTGCTACTTTGGTCAGCCATGAGTTAAATGTAAGGGTCACTAAGAGAGCCTTTGTAAATTTCTCAATAGGACCATACAAGGAATAGCTTTGGTGTGATGTGATACCTAGGAGTTGTGGGCACATAATCCTAGGTAGGCCATGGCAACATGCTAGGAGAACTTTTCATGATAGGTATCATAATACCTACCTAGTGTATAAGGGCAAAGACAAGTTTAGATTGAATCCCTTGCACAACAGGGATAGGGAAAAAATCATCATGTGTTTTGGAGAGAATATTCCTCAAAAGAAGCAAGGTAAAGGCATACAAGACACTAGATGGTATGAGAAAACCAGGGGGTAGCAAGGTACAGAGGTACATAGGACTGGAAAATAAGAAGTTACAACAAGAAGTGTGATTGGTTTCAAGGGTGAAGAAAGCATTCTTATAGGGGATATGCTTTGTCCTATCAAGGGACATAACCACAATGGAAAAATTGTGATGGAGCAGTAGAAGAAAGGATTGAAACGGTACCTTCCAAATCAGGCAGAGGCAAAGGATGTTCAAGTAGCAATTAAAAACACTAGGACATCAAGTGTGATTGCCCCAAGGGTAGATTTTATAAGTTCTAATAAATGTCTAGATTCTTTTCCTGCAGGTAATAGGAAGAAGAGATGTTTCACATTGGGAGATTTCATCCCTAAACACCATTAGCGGAGATATGAATAAAAGAAGACCATTTTTGCTAGATATGGTTCTTGGGTCAAGAAGACTTTTAAAGGTGGAGAGTATGGTGTAGGGGCACCACTTGCTTACGAGGGTCACCTGAAGGGTCCAAAGGCTACCAAGGGTCATGGAGCATCCTTTGGAGTGATTGGGCCATCCTAGCACCCATCATGGCTCATGTAGACATCTAGTGCTATCATGTTGCATAATGTCCTGAAGGACTCATATGATGAAAAACTTGTAAATGAGTCATGAATTAGGATTTTAGTAATGCATAGGTTAGGAGAGGCATTTGATAGGTTCAGATAGGTCATCATAATCTTATCATGCCATTTGATAAGTTGGAGAACTCAAAAGGATCAGCAAATACTTGTTTTAGTGTTTTCCAAATTCAAATTTTTAAATGCTAATGGATAGTCCCATTTTGGAGGGAAAGCCCATAATTTAAAAACTAAGCATGATTAGGAGTTCAAACCAATTAGATGTGGTTGTGAATGTTATTTTCCACCCTGCCAACATTCTAAATGATGGATGTACGGCCTGTACAGGAAATGGTACGGATTGTTTCAGTTTTGTGCATGTAAAAGCTTGGTTTACAACAACAAATTGAAGGATTCTTTGTGTTTTTGCATTTCTTTGGCATTGGAATGTATTTTTCTATCTTCTCAGACATGTTTTTATGTTATCTACCAATTTTTAATTCCAAAAATGGTGAGTTGTTTGTCTAAATCATTGACTGTTGGCTGTAGCAGGTTGTTTTTAAGGCATTTTGAAGATTTTTTCCTATTAACATGTTCATTCCATGGAATTTTTTACTATTTCTTCATGGAATGAGACATCTTTAACATGTATTATGAATACTAACACTAATATGAGCAGTTAACCTAAGGATTTGGTGGCCACCAAGTAGTAAAGTGTGAAAACAAGGGGTAAAGTTGAGGGCACAAACCTACAGTAGGGTATCTGCCTGAACAAGGGCATGGTTTGAGTTTTGAAACAATTTTAGGATGTTAAAACATTGATGTTTTCACTTCCAATTGTTCCTAGAAGTTCTGGCATGTGGGAGATGTAGCAAGCCCTAGATACAAGGGTTTCAAGAGGGCAAATTAGGGCTTTTGGGGTTAGAAAGCTCTTAGACTGAAATTGGTTGGGGAATCCTCTAATTGGGGACATTTTAAGACCCTACACAAAATTTGGAGTCTGGATCTTAAGCACTTTTATTGGTTCCTTAGTAAATGCACCTATTTCCCATGTTTGCCAACAAGGGTTTTGTTAAGGAACTATAAAACTTGCCAAAGGAGTCATATCATCTTTTCACATATGTTTTGTATCTTGATAAAGGGTATCTAAAACAGTAATTGGTTCAAGGGGTCTTTTGGAGAAATCAAGAGATAAACCTACATTTTTCTTGCTGCTGTAGCAGAGCAACAAAAGTTGCATGACAACATTTGAGCAACTTTTGCATTCTTGCTTGCAGAGTCCTGAAACTAAAGGGTAAGGGTTGGAACATGGTGAATATGTCCAAACAAACTCATTGAAGCCTTAAAACCTCCTGGAGTTGACCATTTGTAGGATTTGACCATCAGGACCTAGAAGGGTCACTTGGTACATTGTTACAAATTTGCTCATTTTGGGTGTTTTCAAGGTTCACCATCCCTTCCATCAAATTTGTTCAAGATCCTTGATTTCTTCTTCAACTAGGTGTACTCTCTTGTCTTTGTTCTGACCAGTAATTTGTATATTTTTAATTGAATCCCTTGCAACAAGCCAAATGCAAGATTGGGATGCCTAATAAGGAAGCTTGTCTTTAAAGTTTGAGCTTCACTTGGTTTTGAGAATAGTTTAATATTCTCTACTAAACAAGGCCAACCACATGAAGGTGGAAGCTCATTTGGCTGCTCCCGCCCCCAACATCACTCTAAATTCCCCATTAACATTTAATAACATTCATTCATTCATCCATTTTTGAAATATAACATTGAATCATTATAATCACATGATAACATTCATTAACACATAAAATTCATTAACACAAAACATTCATGAATAATTCATTAACACATAATTCATTAACACACAACATTCATGGATAATTCATTAACACATATTAACACACATCATTCATCAACATTACTAGTACAAAATTACATCCATTAAGACAATGTTCTTTCATTAGCAATAAATGTTAATTACAATCATTTCTTTTTGGGTTTCTTGCTATTTTTTTTAATCATGTAATTTCTAAGAGGAATATCAATGTCCTCATCATTCCCCTCCTCTATTGATTCTAATCCCAATGTGTGTCTCCTCCTCATCTGTTCAAGAACATGAGGCCACTGCGCTAAAGGGGGGTCCACTGCAATAACTACTACATGAGTTAAATTCACACTATTTTATATTATTGAATTACAAGTATTTATGTAAGTAAAAGAAATATAAATCAAAAAATTAATTTAAAAAAACAAAACATAGATTTTGTTTACCTGAATGTGCCACATGATCTACATGGTGATCAGTCTGAACATCCTCTGGCACTCGTTCAACATGACCTGATTCTGTATCCTCTAAAATATACACAAAAATGTTACACCGAGTTCAATTTAAGATGTTAAATTATATTAATAATTACATAATAAGATTTAAATAGCAAATAAGCACCTCCTTGGATAGTACGATGCACATCAGGGGCTTCATGATGCAGCGTATGATCTGTGTGATGATTAAGAGGTTGCATTGCAATGTAATGGACATTATTATCAAATTGATTGTTGCTCAAGTATTCAATTTCTAATATATTTTTTTGGCATATTTACCTATGCATGTGATGTAGGAGACTCTTCGGTTGGGCTAGTGGAAGCTTTTTGTAGGCGTTTAGCCACGGCTTGATAGCCTTCCTTGAAGGCAATTTTTTTGTGTTCTTCCGTGGCCTCTAAATTAAAATCAGAGCCCTACATTTTTTGATTAAACAAAATTATTTGCATTTTATAAATAATTTTTCTCTGCAATTCATTTACTGCTACTTACAATTCGAGCTTTAATTTTTTAATATCCTCCAGCGCCAAGTCTGTGTTGCCCAATCTTTTGTAGCTTGGCCTTTGTTGCCATTGAAGTGTCCTACAAGCTATGAAAAGTTTGAAATATGTTAGATGATATAGATATAAAGATCTTTATGAATAATTGAAATTAAAAGACATTCCTACCACTCTCTTCTAAGATTTTGACATTCACAAAGGCGTTTCCGTACCTTGCTTTCCTAACAGATATTTCAGAATCACACCAGTTTATATGGAATAACAAATGAAACTTTGAAATGCTAAACACATTGCATTCAATGGTGAAAATGTCTAAAACATCATACCAAGATATTATATTGAAAAATGATGATTGCATTCAAAATTTAATTATCATCTCAAAAGTCCATGCCAAACACCTTATCACTTGAACTGCAAAACTGATTTGAGTTCAAGGTTCTCTAAACCAATATGAACCAACCTTATTTGTGCAGCATCATCATCAACCTATGCTAGCTATTTTTATCTACATCCCATTATATTTTTGTGTGTTAATCCTTGTACATAAGCATGTTGTAATGAATTAGATGCAAGATGCTTTGTCTTCTTCTTCTTCTTCTTCTTCTTCTTACTGTTTCCAAAATTTCTTTATCATTTATGATGCCTTGTCTTATTTTGGCTGGAAAAAAGAGTCACTAGGATGTGGGAATCTAACATGGTCTAGATATGTCCACATAGTGAAAGGAATCCTACCTTTTGATGGCTTTGCTAAAAATATCAAATATGAATAAAAGGGAAATCACAAAATCTCAAGCAGTATCAAGATGTAGCTTTAAAATGAGGGAAAATGATGCCTTTATCTAGTTTGCAAGGAAAAAGGGCTAATGGGGAAAATTGTGGGATTTTGAGGGGTAATTGGATAAGATCCATTGTTAGAGGAAAGTTTCACAAGAAACCTTAAGAGTAGGTGGTAAATTGACAGTTTGAGGCCACAAAGGGCTTGTGCAAAATAAGGTCGATGTGGATAATTTTGAAGTTTTGAGGGACAATAAGATATGTCCACTTCGCATAGAAAGTTCCACTGGAGTCACCAATGAGATGGAAATGTAGCCAATCAACGGACAATGGAAACTATGGGAAACTGATGGGGTAAGGGACATATCAAGGCATAACATGAAATTCCACATGTCAAGGTGAGAAAAGGCTTTGGCAAGGACTTCACAACCATGACAAGTTAGCAGGATCCGAAGGCATCCAAGATGGGGCCAAAAGATCCACAATATCCAAACATAGGCTAAATTTCAGCAACTTCATAACTCCCTCAAAATTAATCAGAACTTCGTTAAACTTGAAATGTGATAAACCATTTGGCCAACTTTATGGTGACATCATTACATGGCCAAGAATCAACTTGTCACATCCCATTAAATTTACCTAGCTTAATCACTAGATTATTGTACTAACTAAAAACAATTAGGCCAATACCTTGATTGTGTTAACTTAAGTATTGATAAAGAATGATTATTCTAAGTTCTAACAACTAATTGCAAGTATGACATGCACTATTACATCGTACTAGTAGTTAATACTATTGCATAGCTTTTCGCATTTGTTGGTGAAACTCCTCTTTGAGCATCCGCTTTCTCCTTTGCATCCAAAATGAATTCATTCCAATCCCTCACTGAAATAAAGGGAGGACGCTCATACTTTGGGTTCTGGATGAGACTCTTTCTATATGCGTCCCTAACAGTCTTAAGATGTTTGCAAGCTCTTTCTAAAATTTTCTTCTCATCAAAAATATTATTACCAAACTCATGCTCTAAATCTTTGACGAGATGATCTTTTAAACTTTTTTCTTGCAAATTCCACCTTTTAAGAAAAAACACAAAATTGTTAGATATAGCCACTAAAAGAAAAGACCAGAATGAAAGGAAAAATATTGTACCAATTAATGATATGAAAAAAAAATAGTGGGATAAACTTAGTTCACTTATATGATGTTCCACCTTGTATGTATGGTGGGCCCGAATATATGCAATGTGAGGTCAAAAAGCTTCTTATAAAATGTATCATTTCCTACAAAAAATATCATGGGATAATCAATCCAAAACTTGTTATGAATAGGTAAATGCATATTACAATATAAAAAATAATTATTTAAAGTACCTGGAATCTGAGGACATTTTATAGGCATTGATTCATTATTGTCAATCAATAATGACATCTGTGTAGCTCCCATGCTAGTAACACGGGTAGATCTAGGAAATGGTGGTGAATTATCACCAATACATGTAGATTGATTAGTATCTAGCATACCAAATGGTGCTGCCGATGTATCTCCTGCTCCAAAAAAAAATCCACTATGTGATGCACCCAAGATTAAAGTACAAATTATCAAATCATAATTAGCATAAAACCAAATATAGTAAAACAAGGATTTACTAGCTGCCGTACACCTTGAAGGCATTGATGTTTGCATGGCCCTTGTGGCCGACATTACACTCAGAAATCTTCTATGGACAACCTAGCTAGGAGGAGTCTCTTGCAATTGATGACCTGAACAATACATTGTTAGCAAAGACATTTTGAAATAAGAAAAGTAAGAGTTAACTTGAGAAGTTTTTGAGTGTTCCAAAGAAAAAATTCCTTGTAACTTGTCGACTAAAGGATTATTTTACCTAAGGTGGCCAGAGGTCTGCTAGTACCGGCCTCACCACATTGTCCTTGACCAGGTACTAGAGATTCCATAAAATCCTACAACAATAACACATATTACATATATTTTACTTCACAACATAAAAGAGTATAAAATATAAACCTTTATTGAAATTTTGTTCTAACTAAAGATTCATTACTGCTTACTTGATACCGACGTGCGAGCGCTTTCAATTTAGTTAGCCTCATCAACATCTCCTTAGTTGGATTTGTTTCATACAAAATATTAATTATTTCTTTATTGATTTGTTTCATTTTTTTCTTCAACATAATTGTTACATTAGGCGAATCTACAAAATGATCATCATCCTCGGGGGTAGCTATTGCCTCTATTGTTGAGGGTGCTTGTCCCTTATCCTAAACATCAAATTGTGATAGGAATATCAATAAAACTATCATAAAAACTCTAAAACCATAAATAAAATAATGTAATAATATAACATTTTTCAACTATCTAATTTGTTGAATTTTAATAAGGTTTACCCTTGCTGAAGAATGGGTGGGAGGAGCATCCTCGTGGCCTCTGCCATGTGTGGGATCCATATCGTCCTGTGACAAAGATTAAATATAAAAACTTTAGCGAACTAAAAGCAATAGACTTAGCAAAAAAAAACTTATTAATAAAATGGTATTTAGTACTTACCACCCTCATGATAGTAACTTTGTTTGTATCTATGCGATTTAAATGATAATCTATTAGTAGTTCTTCCCCTGCACTTATTGATTTTATTACACATACAAAAACTTGATTCCCCTCACGCACCTCAAATATGCAATTGGGTTGCTTATTAGTTGACGAAGGTCGCGTACTATTTATAAAACCTGCAATATTACCTATTGCTTTTGGTCTCCCATCTATGTACATTGCAAATCTTTTACTTTGATCATTTTCTTTCCTTTGTATATAATTAGTTGATAGTGCATACCTATGCATACATTTTTTATATTGAACAATCCGCATCCAATCATTGTAATTGTAACACAGACCGACATACTTGAACAATTCAACAACTTTGTTGTAATATACCTTTATCCTATCCATGGAAAATAGGCCCAAACCATATAATGAGGATGGAGCAATGCGATATATCCTCTCATTAACACAAAAATCAGTATTAATTGGAGGTAGCTCATTGGGTACCCATTCTTTCTCAATGTGTGTGTACCGAAAGGGTACATTGATGTTGCCTTTGATCTCATCATCATAAGAACATGACCCCCCATTGGCAAGGAAATATTGCATGCGTTTATCAAATTTTTTTCTAATCTTTTGACCTCTAGTTGATCTCCCTATTTTAGCCATACTACATATATAACTTTCATCTAGCATTCCCTCGTTTCCCTCATTCGATGTAGATAGATCTGACAAGTACCTATTTGGTGGGTGTTGCAATCCATCAAATGAGATATTTTCACGTCAATATATATAAAATAATCAAGTCATGACCCATACGTATGGTTCTTCTTTGTCTATACACGAGAGATATAAAATGTACTAGGTTGAAAGTGATTATATATTATATTTCTATACGTTTCTTCTTTGTCTATATATACATTATATGATTATATAATGTGTCTATTTATAACATACGTGCTCAATGATAAACAAGAAGAATATAAGAAAATTATGTCTATTTATTGACTTATACCTGCTAATCCATGTCACTGTGCACGATCCACGCCAAAGGGGTCAAATTTCCTGCATATGTTAATCATTTATCTTAAGTTAGCCAAAAATTATATGATACGTATGCTAAAAATAACTTAGAAGATAACATGAACAATATGCAACATCGTAAACATGAACAAATTTACCTTATATATGGAATGCAAGATCATCAACAGAATGGGTGACGATGTCTGTAGTCAATTGCCTGTTTGCAAAAAGGGTGATAATCAAACACAAATATACATGTATCAACAACAATTAATTGAGCATCGCAAACAAAAAATTGGTAATTATAAATCACATATGTTGTAATCATTAGAATTGAACACAATAAATATGTAATCATTACAATTGAAAGCAAAACATAAATATGTAATCATTAGAATTGAACATAATTAATATGTAATCATTACAATTTGAACACAATAAATATGTAATTATTTCAATTATGTCATTGATCATCATCATCATCATCATCATCATCATCATCATCATCATCATCATCATCATCATCATCATCATCATCACCATCATCATCTCCATCATCATCATCGCCATGATCACCATCACCATTGTCATCATCATCATCATCATCATCATCATCATCATCATCATCATCATCATCATCATCATCTTCATCATCTGCTTCTTCATCATCTTCAATATCTTCTTCTTCCATAACATTATACTTTATCGGCCTTCCTCTTGGATCATGTCTAACAAAAAATGACTAACCCTGTTTATGTGGAACCTCTGAGTAAAAAACTTGCTCACACTGGCTTGGAAGAACATAGGGCTCATCTCCAACTAGCTCAAATGACCTTGTATTAATCATTGTAAATCCATTATCATGTTGAATAACAGTTCTATCTGGATCATTTTGATTCAGTCGTAGCCTGTACCATTTGACGACGAATAGAACTACTTTAAAGGAGTTAAAGTCACACTCAATTATATCATCTAAGATGCCATAGTATTGATTTTGAGATTGTTGAGGATGTATGTCATTTCTAGATGATATATTGGTGACCTCAAAAATTGCACTTATCCCAGAATCACAAGTTTTCTTTGTGTCATCCAAGTTTTTTATGCAAAATTTGTGGCCATGATAGTACATAGCTTTGTGGTGCTTGACCTACAATTTTTCAAGTGTGTAAATTATTTTCATCGTGAGTTGATACAAAACATATGAGTCATGATCATTAATAAATTTGTATGTACCTCTCCACCTCTTAAACCATGTGCTAGATCAATTACCATTGGAGTAACATTGGAATCTCCATTACGATGAGCTTCTCTAACCAATGAAGCAACACCTTCCTATGTTAATGAGAAACCATTTTGTTGACATTGTTCAATCCATACCATCATCCAATCAAGATTGTTTCTAATATACAAATGTATTGCATCCCACTCTTAACCAGCTGTATCAAAAAAAAATACACCAATTATAAATAACTTATATTGAAGATTTATAAGAATTAATTAACTACAATAACATCTTAGATTTACCTCTCACTTTCCTCAATCTACCTTTTCCCATCAAGTACTCCCTTTTGAATTTGTTAATGGAGTTGGGATCCCAAATATGATCTACATGGATCTTTGCTGCAAACTTAGGAAGATATTCACTAATGTACACCATGGTCTGGTATACCATATATCCCTCCACCATAGAACCTTCAGGATGTGCTCTATGTCGAACCAAGCTTTTCAAAAATTTCAAGTGCCTCTAAACCATTCACATTGACCTAGTTGGTATAGGTCCACACAATTCAATCTCCTCAACTTGATGCATGAGGTAATGTTCTTGTGCATTGAAAAAAGTTGAAGGTAGACACTTTTGCATTTCACACATAAGAAGAGGAATTTTTATTTTCCAATATTTTATATCTTCTTTATTGATTTCTTTAGATGACAACCACCTCATTTATTTTCCAAGATCATATATAACTTGTTTGACACCATTGGCAAAGTGGTGTGGGAGAGATAGAGGTAGAATGTACTGTAATATTTGTAAAATGATCTTGTCAATATTTTATAAAAGAATGCAATGAAAACCACATGCAGTATACAAATATATAATGAATACAAAATAATATGAATTACCTTAATAAATATATGCCAATCATGTGTTTTCATCCCTGGCCCAAATTCACTTTTCTTTGATATGAGATCGTTTATGTTCACAACAAATCCTATGGGAAATCGTATTTTTTTTATAATTTCTTTTATGGCATTGCTCTACTACTCTGACAATAACCATGGAAGGGCACTTGTATCAATCTGGTCTCCATTGTTATTTGATCGAATAAAAATTTTCATTGCATGGTTGGATTCTTCAATGTCACTACAAATTTTGATAATTTGGTCTTTGTCACGCCTTCCATCCAATATTTTCCATAATGTCTCTGTTACATTTTTTCCAATATGCATAGGATCAAACAAATGCATGATTGGGAGTTTCTCGTAGTACAACAACCTAAAAAATTGCGTAGGATAACTTTTTAGTCCTTTTGGAAGTTGGTCATTGATGCCTTGATGACCTTCACAAGCATCAATTACATCATCAGTAAACAAAACACAATATCAAAATATAAATTTGAAACAAAAACCATCAGATGGAATGACATTACCATGATGATTTATTTTATTCTATGCCAACCTCCATAGGTGAGGTGTCATTCTTCGTGGCTTTGATGTAGTCTCTTCTTTCCCATTGAAAAGATGTTTTTCAGTAATTCGGTACTTATGATTTCTGTGGAGAAAGTGTCTATTCTCATTGAACACCTGCTTTCTTAAAGTTTTTGAATGATGAGATTTCATCTTTGGACCACAAACTGGACATGCAAATTTTCCCTTTGTCTAAAGACCTACAAGATCATGTATAATTGGATTAAATGTTTTAAGTTTGTGTTAGCACTATAACATACCAAAAAAGAGGTGTTAAGAAGAGAACATACCACAAAAATGTGTTAGCCCAGGGGCATCATGTATTGTCCATACAAGCATTGCATGGAATTGAAATTGTCTTTGTCCTATTGGTCTAGAGATGTCATACATAATGACCCCATTTCATAACACCATCAACTCGTCGATAACGGGCTCAATATATAAATTGATATCTTTAACTTGGTACTTACCTAGTTGAATGAATAAAAACATTACATAATTATTATGACCATTTTGATGGATTATTAATAATAAATTAATTTAGATGACCATTAAATCAAAAAATACTTGGAACAATCAATGACAACATTATGTGCTCCCTCTTTATGGACAACCAAGGAGGAATGTTATTGTTGATAACAAAAATAGGCCACACCGAGTAAGTAGATCTCATCTCTCCAAACGGATTGACACCGTCCATTGCCAATGAAAGCTTGAGATTATGAGGTTCTTCTTTAAAGTGTGGCCATTTTTCTTCTATTTCCTTAAATGCCGAACCATCCATAGGCATTCGCATAATGTCATCTTGACTTCTATTGTGTGCATGGTAATCCATAAATTGTGCCAAGCTATTGCACTTGAATAATCATTACAGACGTGGAATAGTGGGAATATGTTGAAGAACCTTGTGAGGCACCTTTTTTGTTATTCGATCTGATTGATATCTACTAATATGAAAAATAGGGCATTCTGTTGCAAATTCATGCTGCTTATGATATATAATATGATCGTTCGGACATGCATGTATTGTTTGATACTCCATTCCAATATCTTTCATAATGGTAGATAATTCTCAGTATGAGTGAGGTAGAATGTTTGATGGTGGTAACAAACACTCACCTATCAACCTACGACCAAAAATATAATTTGTTAATTTAAAGAATATTAATTGCTACATGATTCACCCAATATTAATTGTAAGAGAATTACGACTAAAATAATGAAAAAAGATGACATACCTTAACATACATGTCATTTCTACGTTGGGTAAACTATTCATAACCTTCAAGTTCACCAACAACAATACAATGGCAAGAAGAGTTGTTTTGGAGCCTTCATATAGGGGCTTGTGTGCCTTCTCAAGTATAGGTACATCAAGCTCTGCATCAACAACATCATCATCATCATCATCATCATCATCTTGATCATCATGATCATCTTGATCTTCTTCATCATCGTGGTCTTCTTCCATGATATCATTACCTTCTACTTCTATATTCACACCTCCATGTTCCCTCATTTGGAAATCCACATTCTCCAGATTATCATGGTCCATAACATGAAACTCAGGGACGTTGACCTATATGAAAATTATGACCTTATATTAACCATGACCATGTTGTCATCATCAAATCATGTCTTATGTATTTTATAAAATATTAAAATACATACCAATGGACGAAATTCGTTTCCCCCTTCAATGTGACCATGTTACCTACAATGTTCCTCAACTGTTTTGATTAGATATCTTCGAGTCTTTAAGCCCTTAAAAATTTTGCAAGGACAATAATATTTTCCATCACCCTTTCTTTTTAAGTTAGACCACAGTCTAGCAATTGTCTCCCTATTTTTTTGTGCGTTGATATCGTCAGACATGGTCTTTCTTGAATGGAATGACTCATTGGTGGAAGAAGGATGTTTTGTTTGCAACCTGCAGATAAAAATTGTTACTGAACAACCATTTTCTCAACCATTTTAATATCGAAAACATCATATGAAATATCTTTATCATTTAGATTTTAATGGTATATTTTAACTTTTAATCAGAATTATGTGTAATATAAGGACCCCTATTCAAAATTATGTCAATACCAACTAAGTGCTAGTAATTTTGAAAGCTGGCATATACAATATCCTTTCATAATAATGTTGATGAGCCTAAATAAATATATGCATTCAATTTCTTGAGTAAAATGACAAAAAATTGACATGCTCAGTCAATCAATCTCACAAGGATAGGATTATAGAACAAAATAATGTCTAATCTAAAATATTGAGGAATTAGACCTAAGTTTGAAACCTAATCTAGTTTGCAAATGAGAACCCCCTTTTTTCACTTTAGCCATAGAGTAGATGTCTTAGTAGTCTTAGTTTGGTGGTAGTTTCAAGGTCTTCAAGTCTGCAGTCTTAGTTTGAGCAGGCAGCTAGATGTAGGTCCCTTATCCATTTAGATGGAATTAAACCTTAGTCAAGAAGTCAAGAGCGTGATGGCCTTCCCCAAACAATTCATAGCTAAGATGATTGTTTTCAAATAGTCATCTTAGCTATGAATTCCACATGGATCCCACCATGAAACAATTCTTGCATTTAGCACAAAGCCTGATCCTAAATGAACCACGTAGTATTGTGTTCACAATATAAGTTCAATGTTGTCGTTGATGTCAACCTGTTGTGTGCATTAATGTCCACCTGATATGAGGGAAGTGTTGGTTGATGTATGGAAGTTGATAGAGGTCTGAAAATGAGTGTTCAGATGTTGTTTTGATATTTGGTCATAGTGTTGAGTCAGTATGTAGTGTTTCCGGAAGGTGACAGTATGAGAAACTTGAATATGAAAGAAAGAGTATTTGATGTCCTTATGGGAGAATGCTCTGCATTCCTCCACATAAGAAGTTGATGGCTTTGGGTTCTGATTGTATGTCTATGGTCTGGGAATATTGCATGATTATGATTTCAAGTCCCCAGCAATTCAGTGGCTGAAGTTATGAGTTGTTGTTTGCTAACAGGGTTGTTGTCTTTCATAACTAGTTTGGAGAATGCTCCACTCTATTAGTTAGAGATGTAATTCTTACTGAGGTAAACAATAGTGTAGTCATGCAATACAGTAAGTGGCTTTGGACCCCTAACTTGTAGTAAAGCTCAGTATTCCATGCAGTTAGTAAGTATTCTTTACTACAAAAAATTAGAGTGATTTTTATGTTGCCCATAATCTAGTTACTCATGCTAGAATGAAGCATATTAAGGTTTACCAGCATTACATCAATGCTTCAAATTTATGACCAGATTTTGAGAACTTTCACAAAGCTCCTTGTCATGCACATTGTGGGTGGTAATGAATCTTTAAAGAGGAGGGGGGTTAAGGGAGATTGGGATAGGAAGTGGAAAAGCCTCATCCCTACAAGCTTCACATGCTAATAACACCTTTAATTGGCCTTCCAAGTTGTGTTTTACAAAAGATGCTAAAGTGAAAATCCCACTAGAATTACCTATGTATAATATTCACAATTTGTATTGTGATTCTATTTAGAATATTCTTTCAGTGTCTCTAAACACCTCTACAAATTTGTGCTCTTTCTTTTGCTTCTTGTGTTTTATATTTTTTAATCTTTCCCGTTATGGACCACTATTATTAATCTCACAAAAAAGTGAACTTTTTAATTTTGATTCCAATGTGTAAAAGAGAAACAAGTGGATACTCATGCTGCATTTTAAAAATATCCATATACACAATGAGGCAACCAACTAGTATTCCCTAGGCCAGAGTGATATAACACACACTAAATATTTCGATAGACTTTTAGAATAAGTTTCCTCAATATTCAGAATTGCAATAAACAGAATCTGTGACAAAATCACAGCTATGATTCAGATCCACATTCTCTACCTATTTATGTCTTTATGCATTAGCAAGCAGAAAAATTGAAGACTGGTGCAGCACTGACCTTGATAGTTATTGTTCCCCTATCCTTTTTGTCCTTGATCTTATTAGTGTCAAGAGATGGAAAGATTTTAAAGTTGACCTCCTTTGACTTCTCAGGTTGCAATTCAAGAAAAAGATATTTAACAATGCCTAGGCTCTTATCTTGACCAATATCCTTATCAAGCACCTGCAAAGTCAATTCAAAAGTTTCAATAACTGCCTGATGCTTTAACATTATCTTGGATTATTGAAAGCATTTGGCACTCAAAGAAATTAAGCTATCAAGTATCTAAATTATAGATTTGTACATGGCTATACATCCATGTACATTGTCCTAGCTATCACTACTTACAACTATTTATATAATCTTTTGATCTATTAGTTCCTTATCAGATATAAATAATGAATCAAATTCTTTGACATTGCTATGGATAAGATGGGGTTATAAACATGAGCATGTAATTCCTTGTAAGTTTGTAACTATAAAGATTTGAGTTATACAACACTCTACAAAGATATTTGAGTCATTATGATTCCTGACTGCTCAGAATTGGATGTTGGTTTTCCAATGATTTTCTATCCTAGAACAACTTGTACTGTAATAGTTTGGATCCATTTATTTATATAATCTTCTGATCTTTTAAGTTCCTTATCAGATAACATTCTAGTTTTAATTCTCTATATAGTTCAGCAGTGGTCATTTAACATACAAAATGGTGATGTCGTGTTGGTCCTTAAATTACATTTCAAGACCAAATTGCTATGTCTACCCATTACTATTAGTATTTGCCAATATTTTCTGCAGTTTTCAGAAACATGATAGTTAGCATTCTCTACTGTTTAGTTCAAGAAGATTCAGATGAACCCCTCTTCAAGAAGGCATGTAGCTTACTGTACACTATATTTAAGACATTAAATAAAATGGAATATCATACATATTGGTTGGATTTGTCTAGTTTCCATCCACTACACTACATTTTGAATTAGAAACTAGTAAGTGGTTAGCAATATCCTTTCCTAGAGTAAGTAGCAAGACAACAACCTTAAGTTTTCTCCACAGCCAAAATAGGGTTCAAAAGAATTGCAACTCACTCTTTATCCATTCCCTATAGAGCATTAATTTCATGTGCTCTACATCAGGGTATTTTGTTACTTACTCATTATGTGTAATAAATTCTTAGTTGAAATAAAAAATTAAAATACACAATTCGATTACACCATTTAAATGTCAAACAAAACTCAATGACAAATAAAAATGCAAGATAAAAGCTGAACAAAATAATAAAAATTAGTCTTTGAAAGGGTAGTCATGACAAGCAAGATGAGATGTGAATGTATTTCTTCTAGCATATGTCAAGTACTTTTTACTCGTAGTATTTAAATTCATGTTAACACAATTGCACTTTTGCATAGAGAAAGTGACTCATAAATGGTTCTAATGTTAGCAGTTAGCCAGAAAAGTAATTTATTAATACATTTTCACACTTGATACAATAGTACATGATGCAGATTAGGAATGCTCAGTAAGTTTTGTGCTTTTCCTGGAATTCCATATTATTGACCTTGAAACCATTTGTGGCTAATGCCTGAGGGGGAATGTGTTCACATTCAAACCTCTTATCAACTTTTAGTCCCTTCCATGTTATGGGTTTCTAAGATGTTCTTGCAGATTATTAAGCTTCAATCAGATTTTAGGTCAATTCCTTGGTGACATGCATTGAAACTTAGCTCGCTAAAACTAAAAGTGTCGTCACACTAAATTCTTCTGTAAAATATTTATAAAATCATTGAATCAGTTTCCAATAGCATCAGGACTATAAGGCAAAGTAGCAATGAAAGTCTTTTGTACTTTTCATGTAGAAAATAAAAATACATAGGAAGCATTTTGGTGCTCAGAAGAATGGGGGGCAATGGAAATGATGACAGACGAAAATGATGGAAATCTAATTTGAAGAAAATCAATGAAATATGACTGAGACTAAAAATGTCAAAGTTGGCCAGGCTAATAAAATAGATGAGAATTAGCTTAGGAAAGAGATGTAAGGTTGTATTTTTATCCAATAGGCTTTCTGTGTGGGATTTTAGTCTGGAAAGTTCATTTTTTGGCCTTAGAAAAAGTCAGCCTGGTTGGTTGTGTGTTGTTTTCCAGAAGTACAGAGAAAATCTAGAATCTGAGGCTTTAAGGCATTGAAAGGCTATAAAACATCACATCTAACAAACTATTCAGAGATTGGCAATTGTTATATGTATTCAACATTCAATAAATCAGAAGAATACAATGATACTCTAATGAAATGACACTTATTTATCAAGTGCAATATAAATTTAGATATATAAAAGAAAATAGAAAAACCAAATGTCTCTATATGGCCAGAGAGAGAGAGAGAGGGGACCTCAATAATAAGGGATTGAGTCTCTTTGTCTTCAATATCTAAAGGAAAGGTTTCATTCCACTCAGGATTGAGATTGTTATCAATCACTTTTGTCTTCACTTTAAAGAGAACCCAGACATATAAGATGACATACAGATCCGATTTTCCAATCATCTCCATGTTTTTTAATGAATTGGCTCTTACTACTAATTCATAATTTTCTAATTTTGTAGTGATTAAAACTATATAGAGAAAAGAGAATGCTAATATTAGAGACTACAGAAATAATCTTTGAAGTGATATAAAAGGTATTTTTGATTTTTAATCTTAGTACAAATAGAAATAGGTCACGTAGCTCTTCATACAGAAATAGTAGTCAATTTTTTGACCCTTATCAGTACTAACAATGACAATGCTACAGCAACATTTTATATGTTTTTAAACCCCTTCAACATGGTACAAATAGAATAGTGGATGATAAAGGGTTTTTACATGCATATGTAACGTCAAAGATAGTAGGAAATAATTTTAGTTTTAAAATATAAATGAGACTTTCAGATATATTTTGTGGGCTGTCTATCATGCATAAAGACCACTTAATGAACCTTGTATCCAATGCCTATAGCTATTGTAGTAATAACTACAATAGTAAGGCTACTCTAAAACTAAATTTAAGTGCACATTTGGAATCAGATTTGTTAGATACACTTGTATACAAGTCCTTGAGAGGTTCTCTGATGTATTTAGTCAATACAAGACTTGATATTTGTTTTGTAGTGAGCACATTAAGTCATTATCTAGTTCAACAAAGACAAGTTCAGCGGACTGTTGCAATAAATTTACTCCAATATGTGAAAAGCACAATTAATTATGGGTTGAAGTGTGTTGGAGAGAAAGAGTTTGTGCTACATGGCTTTGTGGATATAGACTAGGCAGGTGATGCAAGTGCTGAGAAGAGAATTTCAAAGTTTTGATTTGGAATATGGTCAAGAATAATATTGTTGTTCGACAAGAAACAAATAGTTGTAGCATTAAGTTCAGCTGAAGTAGAGTACTTCACAAGTTGCTAGCAAAAATTACTAATCAGATGTTGAAGCCGACAATAGTTCACTATGAAAGTAAAACTTGCATCAAACTATCTGAAAATCCAATATTACTCCATGCGCATAGATATTCATTATCATTTCTCAGAAATAAAGCTCAAGAAAAAGTAGTAGTTCTTCAATATGTTCCTTCAAATGAGTAGGTTGCAAGCCTTTTGACAAAGTCCCTATCACAAGGGAAGTTTGAAATACTAACACAAAAGCTAGGATTGATGGAGAACAACTTTCTCAAGAAGATAGAGTCAGATTTTTGCAGCTCAGTGTTGCTAGGCACGACACACCTGAAAAATTAGACTTCATCTTTAAGTGATTTTTTTCAACTCAGCTGGGTGCTTTTATGAGTATGATTTAGGCAAAATTTAAGGACTATTTTTAGTAGTAAAATGATAATAGTAATTTCTTTATACAACTTCTTTTGGGTTATATTTAGGTTTTACTCTTATTGCCTATATCGAGGCAGCTAGCATTTTTTTAAAATGTTATTTTGTTATGAAAGGCAAACTAAAAACAAGTGATTTGTTTTGATTTGGAATGTTAAGTCTATGGGTTATTTATAACCTTGAGGCATCCACCTTTTGTACTCTAAATTTTTCCAAGATACAAAATATGCATACCATGCACTAAATTTTAACACAAATTGATACATTGATGTTGACATACCCATGTAGATTACCCATCCTCCATTAAAGTTTTTTATGTGCTCTACACAGAGTGGCTGAGGAGAAAGAGAGGAGAATTCAATTTGTAGAAGAGTGTGAGAGAGAGCATCATTAGGGTGCTTTTTTACCTAACCATGAAACTAAATGCTTCCCCTGTCTTCTCCCAAGTGGAGAGGCCCTACCCTTGATGAAGGATCTAGCAGTTTGAAGTCAGAGAATAGAGGAATCTGGTGCAACATGTATATCTAGATATCTAAGCATTCATTTACTAATGCTCATGCAAGTATAAATAAATTCATTGAAATCATCACCAATCTCCTCTACCCAAAAGATATGTTGTCACTTTTGTCTTATCATCATAATATATTTATACATCCATGTTTCAAACACATTAGATTCTTTGACACCCATTATTCAACTTAAGAGGGTAATTATGGCATTAATTTCCTCTATAAAATTAGCGAAACATATTGGGCCATCAGGATTGACATGTTCTCTTTTGCAAAACCCACTTCTCATTGATGTGTCATGCATTCTTTGGTTTTCTTGTTATAGTGGTCAAGAGCCTTCTCCATAGTTATGTCTATATATATCAGGGCAATGAGAACTTTGAATATTTTATCAATAGTTTCTACATCTAGTCAGATAATGATATTTCCCTCTACATCCCTAGTGGTTATTGACTTCTTTTCAAAATGAGATGCACAAGATAGAACAAACTCAAGTTATAGGATAGCCACCAGGAAGGCAGACACTATGTGTATATTTGTAACAATAAATGCATGTCATCATCCTCTATATTAGTAATTATTCTCTCAAAGAAATTAAACATATCAACATGTCCAATTTTTTTGTCTCTAATTTCATCAACAGAAGTAACTTAACTACGTGTGTGATTGTGTTCTGGTATTTTTCATATTTGAGTTTCATTTTCTTCTTAATGGAGGGAGACACTATATCTTCTAACATAGAACAATTAGTTGCAAGGTTGCGATAAAAATTCCAAAATATTAGAAGATCATTTTGTTCTATGGGGGATGTCATGGAACCTTCTTCAAATGAAGAAAGTTACAAAGCATATAAGCCACGGTTGGGAAGAACTTGGTAAGTACAATCTTGGAAGAAAAAGCATCGAAAGGACTTCAAAATGATACCAATAGTTAATTCCAAATTTTAGGAAGTACATTACAAATTAGGAAAACTATGTGAATAACTTTCATCAATGGAAAGAGTTTATTGTACTTTACATACATATGAGAAGCACTTTTCCTTTCACTTGCAATCATGTCTCAGAGACCTAATTTTAAGTGACTTTTTAGTGCATTTTAATCCAAAATCAGGTTTTGTAAGATCAACAACAAGTAGTGGGAAGTACTTTATATTTTATAGGTGTAAAATATACCTCTTAAGGCCAATTTCTAGTCTTGGAAGATCCATTGTAAATTTTGGAAGAACATGGGAAGATCATTCTATTGCATGTGTCGAATATGCAAGAATGTCTCTAAAACCCAAGATTATGAATATGATCCATAATTCAGGTCATAGAAGACATAATTCAAATTACAAAATCATGGGAAGAACTCATATGCCATAAGGAAAAAAATTGGAAAGATCATAAGCTTGCTCTAATCACATGAGAATATGAAATAGGAAGAACTTCAACATCTTCATCTTATAATTGCAGCCTTAGAGAAAAAACATGGAAAGATATTTGTTATCAAGGAAAGGACATGGCTGGGAAGATCTTTTCTTCTCTCAATTGTATGAAAATATCACTTTTCTCCTTGCAACCATATGGGAAGTATATACATGCCATGGGAAGAACATATGCATTAAGGGAAGATTCAAGCTTTAGGAAGATCGTTAGCTTGCGCTAATCACATAAGTATATGAAATGGGCAAAACTTTAGCATGATACCAACTTGCAAACAAAACTTGCAAAATTTTAAGGGAAGAACATATTCATAGCAGCTTTCAAGTGAGGGTAATTGTTTATTATCACAAATTTTGTACACTTGCAATGTGTTGTAAAGAAAATCAATTTGCAACCTTTTAAAGAATAGCGCATTTGAAGATTTGTAGTTTGGTTTACATATTTACATTTCAAATAGGTTTTGAAAAATTATAATATGGTTCTAGGTTTTAAAACTTTGGAACATCATTATAATTTTTTGACATGAGCATATTTTGAGCACTTTGAGAAGATCTTTTAGCTGCAGTTGAATATAGTAGAACTATGGCATGGAAGTGAATGGGAAGTCTAATTTTTGAGTGGTGACTGGTATTTTTCAAAAGTATTGACTTCTATGTCTAGGTAAAATGGACATAGTTTATCAAAAGTTTACACATGGATCATTATTACATTGAAAATCCAATCTGATTCGTAGAGGATAAAAAAAATTGAAAACACCCAAATACAACCTCAAAAATGCACAATAAGAAGTAATAGCCACCCATTTTTTAATAAAAAATGCACCCTAAAACCCTAGGCATGACAAATATGGAGTAAAAACTTAAAAACATTGATAAAACTTGTAAATATAATCATGTTTTCAAGTCAATATGACCTAGAAGGAAAAAATGACCACAAGAATGGAGAAAAGAAACAACAAAATGCAAAAAAACATACCTGGTAAGTGCATAAAACACCGCCCTAAACTCTGTATATAATGAGGAATGTTATCACGCAAGCTTTAAGAAGGCCGATTGAAGAATTCGAAATCAAGTGAGAATAGGATACTCCATATATGAATGCATCTTCCTGTTATGGAAAAGTTTGAAAGACAAGCATTTTTTGCTACTCAATTTAGTCAGGGCCCTACTGAATCAATGGGTGCACTTGTTCTTCTATATGATGCTATGCTGCTACTTTCTCTTCTGTTGCCTATCCCGTGGTGATGGTGGTGCAACTCGTGCTGCAAAATCATGTAAAAAACTCTAGTTATGGTCTTCATTCATATAGCTCGCCATTTGAGTTTTAGAACCCTAGTCACTTTTCAGGCTGTATCAGGTTTTATGTTGTTTATTCCTTGTTGAAAATGCTTTATTGTATCTCTACTAAAGTCAACTCACTTGCCCACGCTAAAGTGAAGGGCGGCACTTGTTTTTTTTAACTTTAATTAATCCCGTGTTGACCTCTCAATTTCGACCAACACATCATTGGTCAAAATTGAAACCAACACGAGCTTTAAAATTTAAAAAAACAAAAGTTTTCATTTGTATTGCGACCAAGTTAACCATTTTTATGATATGGTCAATTTTTTTGGTCGAAATTTAAGGTGAAATGTACTAGTGAGGATTGGTCAGTTCCAAATGTGAGAAATCTATAAGCAATTGGACCAACTATAGGGATAAGACTACCCTCTTCTGCTTCTGGCTCTACAAAACCAAGGTGGGTGCACCTAATCCAATAGTATTAACTCTGACTGATAATTCTAACTCTGCCCCTTATTTGAATATTAGATCTTTCAATAGATGATTACAGTGAGAAAGTACTAAACAAAAACCTATTGCCCATTGACTCTCCATCACTGGATAGGACAATACATAAATGTAAATAAAAGTAAAGACTGGTAATGATTTAAATGATTGGGATTACAGGGTTTGAATCAATCTTCTCAACATGAAGATAAGAGAATACAGGCCAGTACCTTATCCATTGGGAAAAATATCAAGGAAAAGGATGAATACAATGGTGTCTAAAATTGGTCTTTAGATATAAACAAAAATATCCCAACTCTTTCCTACTTATGAAAATCCTTCAAATAAATTCCAAGAACACATATTCCACTTTGAGCAATATTTAATCTAACTCTAGGTTGGAACTCAAAGCACTAATACATTCATATAAACCTTATGCAAAGATTTAAAGATTCAAAGAATAGAGCAAAGGAGAGAAAAGATCTAAGGTTTGTATTAAGTAGAACCTTTCACCATGTGCATACATTATCCTAACTAGCAAGCTTGCAGATAAGAACAACCTATACTTCTTCTCTATTGTTTGATAAAATGATATCAAAAATTACAATCCTTGACTGAAAAGCTAAGGTTTCAGAAATTCTATCTTTTTAACACCTAAACTTCCAAATGATCAAGAAAACTCCCTTTATACCAAGAGATGCAATGAGCAACCGATCATTCTAGGGTTACAAAAAATAGCCTAAAGACCTTTACAACAACCCCAAAGGGTTTACAATAACTATACTGATGAAATAGATGAGATATTTTGTAATTGTGCTGGCAGGCTTTATGTCTTCAATGCTATCCTTGGCTCTTTTTCAACAAATCTAATTTCAACATCTCGATGTCCAACTAAAATGAATGCCCTTCTACAATTTATTCAACCTTGAAACTCAACTGGCACGACATCATTAGAAACAAAATCGGATTCCTGTCGCACTTCAAAACTTCTACATCCTTCCCCAACTACAAATTGTACTGAAGAATTCAATTCCTAGCCACTGCTTCATTTTACAACTCTCTGCATCAAATCCCTAGCCAAAACCCTGCAGGAATTTTGAATTTGAATAAAAATGGTAATCGGCTCAATTTTAAAATGTGACAGTTGATCTATTTTATTCCTGACAAATTAGGCAGTTTGCAATAATCTCACAATAGTCAACAAAACCTTCAAAAAATCTCTCGCCACATCATAAAACTCTCGACCAATGAAAACTGAGCACAACAATGAAAAGGCCCCATGTAGTAAATTGGACCGACTCCTCATAAGCTTCTAGTCGAATGGCTAGCGTAAGGTTGCATTGCCTCAAAAGATTATATGTGATGATACGCCAACTATCAGATCCTCCATCTTGGCATCCCTTGAATCTTTTAGGCCCACTAACATGTCTTTATCCCTTTCCAGTTTAGCCAATCAAAACACAACACATCAGCAATGAATCATCATGCGGTCCCACTATTCTTGGCTAAACCTTAACCCTTTTACCCTTTTGGCCAATACGTGACTACAAGAAATTCTAAGTCACAAGATACTTTATTTAACTGCGTTTTGATTGAACGATTCAGCGAACAAAGCATTTCGCTTAATCACTAAGTCTCATGTTTAACCCTTGGTTATATTTGGTGAATGCATGTAAACCTTTATTCACCAGTTCGCAAGATGTTTTAGAGCTTCACTATTTTACTGTGAGACTCAGTGAATACACATATTCACGTATTCGTGAGAAGACTTAGAATCCCACCAAAATACTTTGCGAATGAGCGAACATAGAAGACTTTATCGATGCGGCCAAACATTTTGTTTGAGTCGCCAAACATTTTGTCTGAGCCACCAAAATATTTAAATATTTGATAACCCTAGGCCCGCTTGAAAACCTGCCACATGTCAACACATCATTTGTTGTTTTTGCTCGGTCATCTCTAACATAGGACCCACTAATCCTTCAGCATCTAATTAGACGACGGACACAAGATCGTATGGGGGAAGAATATTCCATGCGATCATGTGCCGACTGTCAATCAAAATCTCTGACACTCCTCCTTCTGAAAAGCTCCAACTCATTATCATGTGGACCAATGAGAAGTTGCCAATTAAGTACACGTAGCAGTGGACCCGCTGTATTGAAAGGTTACGTCACAAAGGAGAATCAATGGTTGTCTTAAGATCTCATGTGTCTGACACATCCTTTGCAAAGACATGCCCACCGTCAATTCTCTACAAATGTTAGAGCCCTCTGACATGTTAGCAACCCAAGAACCACTACCCCTACCAAACCACCAATAGGTGGACCAATCATAGACTGCCAACCATGCATACCTGTCAGATGGTCCCACTTCATTGAAACACCGTGTCATTAGGAAAGATCAATGGCTAGCATAAGACTGCAAGCCTCTGACACATCCCTTGCAGACTTACGCCAACCACTAGATTGAGATGCTATCAGAAAGGCTAGGCCCAGGAAATATAAAGCCAAAACATTAGGAAAATTAAGGCACTGGACTTAGGAAGAATTAACGCCGTTGGACTTAGGAAAAAATTAAAGCTACCAGTCGCCAAAAATTAGGGAAAATAAAGACCGCTAGGTGATGAAAATTTAACACACATGCCTTTATAAGGTTTTTAAGTGGCCCAAAAAGTAATACAAAATTAGAAAAAGGCTAGGGCACACTAGGATTTTCTTCTCAAATGGCTAGATTTTAAATTTTTGCCTAGGGTTTATAGGAAAAATGGAAGAAATGCTAGCAAAGGCCTAGAGAAAAATGCTAAAGCCATTGAATTTTTCACTTGTGCTAATAGTGGCTCATGTTCAGGGACATGTATCTCTTGCAGATACAATGAGAAGCTAGAATCTCCTAGTATAGTAGACTAGAACCAAAATTTTGACAAAAATAGGAAACTGGAAAACAAAAACTTTAAAACACAACTGTACAGAGACTCAAAAAATCCTTTAGGAGAAGTAGAACTTCAAAAATTGACCATGAACAGGCAGATCCAGGAGCTCTCTTGTCAAATTCTTCATAATGTAAGAACCTGCTGCCCATTTTTCTTCAATAATATATGGGCCTAACCAGATGGGATCAAACTTCCCATGTTTTCCTTTGTCTTCCATTCTTGCATTCCACATTAATACCATGTCTCCTTCTACAAAATTCCTCTGAGTAGTCCACTTGTCATACAAGACTTTTCATTGGGCCTGCAACTTCTCATTCCTATTATGTGCATCATTCCTTATCTCATTTAGCTGAATCAAATCATTCATTCTGACTATCATATCTTCTTCCACATCTTCATCATATTTTTGAATGAATTGATACATCTGCAATAAGTTATTTTTAGGTAGTCTTGCATTGATTCCATATAGTAAGTCAAAAGGGGCACACCCTATTGCCTTCTTTACTGTAACCCTGTCAGCCCTCAAGGCTTGTAATAATTTGGAGTCCTAGGCCTTCTTGTTTTTGTCTAGAACTCTTTTCAGAATCTTGATTAAACTCTTATTGCTAGATTCTACCTAGCCATTGCCTTGTGGATGATAAGCTGATGAATATGAAATTTTAATACCATTGTGTTTGTAGAAGTCAACAAACTCTTCTGACCTAAAACATAATGCATTATCAACCACCATGGTCCCTGGGAAACCAAATCTTGTTAAGATATTCTGCATCATAAAATCTGTTACCACCTTGCTAGTTGCTCTTTTTTGTAGGGATTGCCTTAACCCACTTAGTGAAATAGTCAGTTGCCACTAAGATATAAGAATGTACACCACTGGACTTATTAGGGATTTCACCAATGAAATCCATACCCCACTTCTAGAAAGGAGCTTGAACAGTAACAAGTTTAAGAGGCAAATTCCCACTAAATTTTAGTTTTCCTGCAAACCTTTGACACGGATCACACTTCTTGACAAATTGATGGGTATCTTTGAATAGTGAGGGCCACCAAAAACCTACCCTGATAATCTTGTGAGCTATAGTCTTTGCCATGTAATGTCATCCACAAATTCCATTGTGCATTTCATGCATCAGAAGCTTGGCTTTATCTGGATCTATACACCTAAGAAAAACACCTTCATTACTCCTCCACCAAAGCTCACCATTTATAATTGCATATCTCAAAGAGTGGAGTTTAACAGTTCTCTTCTTATTGTCATCCAGTTCAGGGGGTAAGACCATCTTTTGTAAATATTTGACAATATCTTTGTACCATTCACAATAGTCCATGTTACATATGTTACCATTCACAACAATCCATGTTACATATGTAAGGCCTCTGATCCTCTTCTAAATCATTTATCTAGTTTTCATTTAAATTACTTTGGGCCATCAATTTTGCTAGGCCTAAACCTCTAACCAACTTTGTAATGTGGATGTCAATGTTAAATTCTTGAATTCTATTAATCCACCTACATCTCCTTCTTGAGACTTCCTCTTGGACCAAGATGTCCTTGACTACAGCACTTGGAACATAAGCAACCACTGTGGCTCCCACCAAATAACATTTGAATGTCTTAATGGCCTTGACCAAGGCATAAACTTTTTTCTCAATGATATCATAATTCAATTCTGCTACCTACAAGGTCTTGTTGAAAAAGGAAATAGGTTGTTCAAAACCTTCAGCATTTTTTTGTAATAGCACCACAACAACAGTATGGGCAGATGCAAAAGAAAAGATTTGCATGGGCTTGCTATAATCTAGTGTCTTCAAGATCGAGGCATGCTTTATGGCCTTCTTAATGTCATTGAAAGCCTGTACTGCTTCAGTATTCCATTCCATTTTTGCTCCTTTCTTCAACATTCTTGATATGGGAATACTAATCTCTACAAAATTTGTAATAAATCTTCTTAAAAAGTTGACTTGTCCTAGAAAGGACTGAATTCCCTTGATATTCTTTGGTAAGGATAATTTGTCAATGGCTTCCACTCTTTCAGGATCTATCCTCACACCATCCTTTGAAACAATGTGCCCTAAAAGTTTTCCTTCTATTACACCAAAGGCACACTTATTTGGGTTCAAAGAAACCCCATACTCTAATGCTCTGATGAAAATTTTCTCAAGATGTTGGCAATTTTGTTCTTCTTTGGCTGAGAAGGCTGTCAAGTCATCTTGATAGACCACCATAAATCTATCAATGAAATCTACAAAGGCTACATCCATAGCCCTCTGAAAAGTGGCACTTGCATTAGTCAATCCAAAAGGCATTCTTACATAAACATATGTCCCCCATGGAGTTGTAAATGTAGTTTTAAATTGTTCTGTATCTTTGACCATAACCTGATTGTAACTAGAAAAGCCATCCATCATGGACATCAATTCTGATCCAGTGACCTTTTGCAACATGTTCTCCATATTTGGTAACCCATAGTTATCCTTCAAAGAATATATGTTAAGATTCCTAAAATCTACACATAACCTAATATCACCATTCTTTTTTCTGACAGGCACTAAATTTGAAACCCAAGTGGAGTGCCTGATTGGCTTGATTAATCCAGCCTCCATCAAATTCTTGAGTTCACTCTGCATTTTGGGTTCCAACGTAGGTTTAACAGGTCTCAATTTTTGTCTGAAAGGTTTTGTGCCCTCCTTAAGTAGAACCTCACACTGAAAAAGGTCCTCTCTATAAGCTTTGAGATCTTCATAAGACCAGGCAAAAACATGCCTAAATTTTTTGAGAAGGTTAATCAAAATTTTTCTAGTTCTTGGGGAGAGAGACCTGCCTATATAAACCTTCTTGGGAGCTATCCCTGTTCCCAAGTTTATTTCTTCAAGCTCATTGATTTTATCAGTACTAGTAGAGAAGGCCTTGTCTTTGTTATCAAATGCCCTTTCAAGAGCAACTAGTCCTTTAGGAACTTTGTTTGATTCTAGTTGTAGAACCTCTTTCCCAAAGATGACATCTTTTCCATTCACTGTATTAACATAAGCACTAAAATTCATTTCTTTATCACCAAAGTGAGATTCACAATGGAGAAACCTGAGTATGTCTTGGTCATCAGAAAAGACTTGCCAATTATCTATATTGTCAGGAATAGAAGGCCTAGCATGTACCTCTATATTGGAAACATCTACAAATGTGACATCTTCTGGTCTAAGGGCTATATTAGCCAATAAATATTCCATCCTATTATGACTTCTTTCCATCTAGTAGATATTAAAAGCACTAAAGCTTTCAATCTCATCCCACACTGCATTCCTATATTGTTTCAATTTTTTATTCTTTGAAGCATATTTTGATCTAATTTGGGATATCACCAACTTAGAGTCACCTATAACTTTCAAACATTTTATACCATACCTTGATGCCAATCTCAAGCCAATCAGTAGAGCCTCATACTTTGAAACATTATTTGTGCACGAAAACATCAAAGTAAATGAGAACTTGAAAGTTTTACCATTTGGAGATATGAGCAATATTCTAGCTCCAGATCCTTATTTGCTATTTGCTCCATCAAAATACATAGTCCAGAGACTATCAAGATCAGTCCATCCTTGCTAGATTTATGATTTGTGGACAGGCTCAACACCTTCCTCAACTTCTTTATCTCGGACCTTGAAAGCATTAATATTAGTATCAAGAAAACAATTCATGTTGTCCTACTCTTCTTCTTCAATCATATGAGGGGTCCTAGATTCCCTAGTGACTTTGATATTCTATCCCTCCAACTTGAATCTAGCAAATGACAAATCACACTGTATGCTACCTCCCATTGAAGCACTCCATTTTCTTGACAGTAACATTCCATATTGGGGAGGAATATCCACCACCAAGACACTCATGGTTAATTGTTTCTTGGGGTATGCAGCCAATCTATAATGCAAAGCCTTAATAGTAGCAACAATTGGTACTGTTACCCAAATTTCCACATCTCATACAAATTTGGCTAGATCTATCTCAAGGTCTCTATTTTTGCCTTCCCAATAATCCTTGAAATTTTCATGGTTTTAGGTCTTGTTTCCTGGCCTTTGCAATTTGTTTTGTTCCCTAGTCTGTAGCTAAAGGATTTGAAAAAGGTAGCCATTGGAGGCAATAAACCCTAAAAACCCTAGGCCAGTTCTATTTTCATGTTACTTTTTCAGCCACTTAAATCCCCAAAAATGCACGTGCCCTTAAAAATGACCACTTCATGTGTTACGTATCTAGGTTGTCGAGAGAGGTCCCTTTTAATATTTCCTTCAAAGCCTAAGTCTTCTCGATAGTTTTTTCCTCCTGACCTTCCCTTTTAACTTGTGGTTGTCGCATGTTCACAAGGAATATTATTTGCCCTTGCGATCATGCGATAGGATGACACCTATCTCAGTGGGCCCAGTTCTCAGTTGATATAAGATCCAATGGTGGTCTCATAATCTCATGGAATCTTCCAATCCCATGTGATCATGTGACAACCGTTGATATGGTATCGACATCACAGTAGCTGTTGGTGGGTCCTTCATGCCACGTCGTTGTGACATGCCAGTTTCCTATTGGTCATTATGGGATGACTCTATAGTGGACCCAAAGTGCAGGGTAGGCCCAATTGATCTAAGATCTACGGTGGTCTCATGTTCACATGGAATCTTTTGATTCCGTGTGATAGTCATTAGATCTGCCTTATTGCTAAGCCTCCGATGGTGGGTCCATGGGTGGTGATGTGTTCATTTTTTAGTGGCTGGCCAAGTGATGATAGGGCTATCAGTGGGTCCATTTTTCAGGGGGTCCTAGTTAAAGAAAGATCTACAGCGAGCATATGATCTGAAGGAATATTCGGTGGTCATGAGATCATGCGCCCACCGTTAGATTGGAATATGTTTGTAGTGGGTCCATTGTCAGAAAGATAGCTGAGATGTTTGCTGATGAGGCAAATGTGGTGAATGAAAGGCTAACAGGTGGCTAAGTGGGGCTAAGGTTTTAGGCACCTCTACAGAGGATTGAGATTGAACGGTTGTCGTAACTTTTCAAGGGATCTGTCAGAGCTATAAGATCATGCGACATTTGTTTGATTTAAAAGGCCTTATTGACTATTTTGAGTTATTCTAAGGATAGTTCATCTGTCGAGAAAGATATGCATCAATGGTTGTGTTTTATTTTCAGACCCGCTAGCTGTTAATATTTAAATTTGATTTTCTTGCGAAGGTTTTTGTTAGGGTTTTGATATTTTCAGCCATTCACGATGTCGGGTAGCTCAAAATTGATGTCTTCCAGATGTTGCAATTGAAAAGGATGATGATAGGGGTCTGGGTGGCCATCTTTAGTCATTTCTTATTATTTGAGAGTACCAAATCAGTGCATTCATGGCGGGCCAATTTGTAGAAAGGTATATGAGTCTGGGTTGCTTGTCTGTAGGCTGATTGTAAGTACAGGGAGGGGCACTCAAAGAAATATCTGATCAGTTGAGATATTTTTAGAAGTAGCATTTATGATCAGACTTGATTGATTTAGGGTTTATTATTCTATTGTAAATCTATAACCCTAATTGAGATATTTTGGCTCCTGCCTGTGTGCATGAAGGAGATGTATATAATGTTTTTTTGGGAGATTTTGAGCTCAGAGTTGGACAATTGTAAAAATAATTTCACTTTTCTTAAGGGTCATCTATGGTATCATTTCTACCCTCTGGCTTATACAGTTGTAAATCTTTCATTGATAATTCAAATATTGCAGAGGCGTTGTGTGACATCTTCTCTATCCCCATGTTTCCTTGTCTAAATTATCTCTCATCGAATATGATATGTTGGCTTTGATTAGAGAAATCTCAGAGTTCCAAAACCCTTCTTTCATTCAGCTTATATGTGCATTATTGTGTTTGATCTGATTTGAATGAGTTTGTGGGTATACTTCAACCCCCTGTCATCTTGTCTCATCCCTATGCCCTTATACTTAAGAGAATGTTTGCTTGCAGGTCATAGTTTGTGTCTTATGCTTAGACCCCTCTATGAAATACTTATGCAAGCCTGTTTAGAAAGATTATGTTCTATTAGATCTAATGTGTTTCATGCTAATTTGGTCAATATATTGTGTTCATTTCATTTCAGTGTATCACCTAGTATGTAATTTGCTTTCAGTTATTTCCCTTTCCAAGCACTCCTTCTATCTCTTTCCCTCAAAAGATTTACTTTTCTTGTTAAGAAGAAAATTAGGGTGATTATCCAAGAGGAACTAGCCTAGAACCTAGAGGTCTCACCTTATTTAACATAGGTCCCACAACCTGGAGATGATTCCCATGTTATACTAAGTTATCAAGACCAAGAGAGCTTGAGACAAGGGTGCAAACTTAGCATATAACAATTTTGGCATGCTTGGTGGGACCAAAATTCAAATTCATGTTCAAGGTATGCTATCTTTGATATGCTGATAACATACTATAGACCTAGAAGAGGTCATTCTACTGCATATTTGGTGACTCTGGAAGGTCTACTGGTTTCAAAGATCAGGTGCTGGTATGTTTCAAATCTTTCATATTCAAATTCCAGTTGATTACATAGTACGGATCCTAAAGAGGTTAGTATTCAAGTACATCTGGCAGCTCCTTTGGTATTAAGAACAAGCAAGCCCAATTTCTGATAGAGCTTATGAAGAAAATAGACCCTTCTTATGGCAAGACAATTTGCATTTGCTCCTTTCAACCAAGGGAGTCCATTAGCCTTTTCACAACATCATGATGTACCCATGGTGGCACTAAAGAGTATACCTGATTTCATAGGTGAAGGACAAACTATAGCTTTTGAACACATAAGAGATGTGACCACTATTTGCAGCATACACAACATCTCAAAGGAGGATGCTGCCACCAATTTGTTGGCTACCTCTCTCAAAGGTAAGGCTCTTGAATGGTTCAAGACTCTAGCCGTTAGCTCCATTACTTCATGGGATAGACTTGGAGACCTCCTTAGCAAATACTTTGAGGATGATTCAGATTCCTTGTCTCTAGTAGAGCAACTCCAAATTATAAAGAGAGATCCTCGAGAGCAGATGACTGATTTTAATGGCAGATTTCTCAAGACATGGAATAGGATTCCAATTAATATAAGGCCTTCAACAGATTGTGCTTTCCTTTATTTTTTGAGAGGCCTAACTAGTGATATATCTATCATGATTCAATCCTTAGGAGGTACTTGGTTACCTCCATCTTTTGATTTAGCTGTAAAGGTAGAAAATTGTTTAATCCAAGCTGGTATGATAACCCCAAGGCCACCCATGCCTATCTCTCCCAATCTTCTGCCCACTGTGCCTCTGCAAATGCCTCCATTTACTCCCATGCCCTCATTAATAGAACCTTAAGCCAGCACTAGCTATGGGAGGTCCATAGGTGACCCTTCTCAAGAGCTAGTCAAATTGAGAAGTGATCAACAAACAATAAACAAAGAGATTATGAGCCTGTTGCAGGCTCTAACCAATGAGCTGATCACTATAAAAGGGTAGAATCTGGAGGATGGATCACTTTATCAACAACAGGATCAGAGACCTAACCAGCAGTGCCAAGTTCAGGAGCAATCATATCAGCAAGATAGGCCACAATATCAAGAAAAGCATCAAAGCAAAAGGAAAAATTTAGTAAAGAGGCCTTTCCATCCATATAATCCAGTCAGGAGAACATTCCTAGTAAAAAACATCAAAGCAGCTGGTAGTCACCTGAACCCATTTTTTGGGAAGGAGGCTACAGATTAACCGCTCGTTCTCTTGAACTATGAACTTCCTAATGGAGAAAGATCAGAAGTGTTACAATGGGAGATAGTGGCCTCTCAAGCACATTCCCCTAAGGATGGAATGCAACAAGTGACCAGACAAGAGACTCACAAAGTCCAAATCCCAAGCTCCTTTCCTAGTAAGTCCACTGATACTTCTGTTGAATTTCCAAGCTTTAGATTTTATCCTCCAGTTTAGAATTTTAGTCAATAGGAGCCCAATCTCCATGCATTTTTAGAGCCCATTCATGACCCTATCTCAGATTTCTAGCCACTTCATCTTATTCCTGTAGATGAGATACCTAAAAGGTTTGATTTTCTAAATGATAATGAGCCCGTCCTGCAGCAAATAAAGCCCTATAAGACAATACTTAAAGAGTCCACTACACCTCAAGCACTTTTAGGCCACCAGGAAGAGGATGATTTTTTAGGTATAATTTTTCATGATAATCATGAGGAGCAGGTAGGGTTATTATATCGAGATGGATTACAACAATCAGATAAGGATAAGAAAGAAAGTGAGGAAGGTGAGAGCCCAGCTAATCTTTTTGAGGAGGTTGATAATGTCTCAATTGCAGAATTTAGGCTAGTCTACAATAAAGTGGGGGAGGAATCTAAGGAATCATATTTCTTAGACCATGAGGAGGGGCTAGTGATTGTCAATAATATGAGACAGTTTGATACAATTGATGAGTTGTTGGATGTTCCAACTGATGAAGAGGATGGTCCACTAACTGCAGAAGAAGAAATATTATGGCAGACTATCATGGAGGGACATAATTTTTATCATCTTGCTGAAGTTATTAATGAGATGCATCCTGATAGTAGCAAAGGGAGCCCCAAGTTCATTCTTTTCAGGGGTTTCTCTTTAAGGTACTTAGCAAGAATGGAGGCCATCAGTAAAGATCCAGTCATGTTTGTGTCCAAACATGAGTGTTCAAATGAAGCTAAAGCTGAAGGTGAAGGTATAGTTTAGCAAGGACAAGCTCAACTCACTTATCCACCCCTGGGTAATGAAAATATGAATCTAATGGTGGAGGTGAGTCAATTTTTTTATGTCTTTCAAGAGGAAGTGCATCGATTCTTCACACAACTGTGTGTACTTCATTCCTTATTTTCCATCCTCATGCATGTCAAATATTGTATCCTAATGAGGAAAGGTAGTTATTTCAACCTACCAGTGAATGGTTTTGTTTGACTAGGTTTCTATAACTAGTTAGTTTAGAGTAGGCTAGTTTCTTTTTCTTTCTTTCCCTATTTTCTAGCCTAGTTTTTCTGCTTTCCAAGAAGTGCCTATGCACAATTTTGTCCTTCTGGTTTCAATTTTGTCCCTTTGTCAAAGTTTTGTGCTCAGAGATGACCCCATGCCCAATGGATTGCTCAAGGCCACTGGCTTCCATGTCTAGCAAGCTGACATCTAGTAGAAATCGCCAAAATGTTACCCAAATTTCCAAGCCTCATACAAATTTGGCCAGATCTATCTCAAGGTCTCTATTTTTGCCTTGCCAATCATCCCTAAATTTTCATGGTTTTAGGTCTTGTTTCCTGGCCTTTGCAAATTGTTTTGTTCCCTGGTCTAGATAGCTAAAGGATTTGAAAAAGGTAGCCATTGGAGGCAATAAACCCTAGGCCGGTTCTATTTTCATGTTACTTTTTTAGCCACTTAAATCCCCAAAAATGCACGTGCCCTTAAAAATGACCACTTCATGTGTTAAGTCTCTAGGTTGTTAGGCGAGGTCCCTTTTAATATTTCCTTCAAAGCCTAAATCTTCTCGACAATTTTTTCCTCCCGACCTTCCCTTTTAACTTGTAGATATCGCATGTTCGCAAGGAATATTCTTTTCCCTTGCGATCATTCGATGGGATGACACCTGTCTCGGTGGGCCTAGTTCTCAGTTGATATAAGATCCAATGGTGGTCACATAATCTCATGGAATCTTCCGATCCCATGTGATCATGCAAAAACCGTTGATACTGTATCGGCATCGCAATAGCTATTGGTGGGTCCTTCATGCCATGTCGTTGTGACATGCTAGTTTCCTATTGGTCATTACGAGATGACTCTATAGTGGACCCAAAGTGTAGGGTAGGCCCAATTGATCTAAGATCTACGGTCATCGCATGTTCAAATGGAATCTTTTGATTCCATGCGATCATGTGATAGCCGTTAGATCTGCCTTATTGCTAAGCCTCCGACGGTGGGTCCTTGGGTGGTGACATGTTCATTTTTTAGTGGCCGACCGGGTGATGATAGGGCTATCGATGGGTCTATTTGTCAAGGGGTCCCGGTTAAAGAAAGATCTACAGCGGGCGTATGATCTGAAGGAATATTCAGCGGTCATTAGATCATGCGCCCACCGTTAGATTGGAATATGTTTGTAGAGGGTCCGTTGTCAGAAAAATAGCTAAGATGTTTTCTGATGAGGTGAATGTGGCAAATGAAAGGCTGACAGGTGGCTAAGTGGGGCCGAGGTTTTAGGTGGCTCTGCAGAGGATCGAGATTGAATGGCTATTGTAACTTTGTAAGGGATCTGATAGAGCTATAAGATCATGCGATAGCCATTTGATTTAAAAGGCCTTATTGATTGTTTTGAGTTATTCTAAGGACTTTTCATCTACTAGGAAAGATATGCATCGATGGTTATGTTTTATTTTCAGACCCACTAGCCGTTAATATTTAAATTTGATTTTCCTGCGAAGGTTTTTCTTAAGATTTTAATCTTTTCGACCATGCACGACGTCGGGTAGCTCAACATTGATGTCTTCATGATGTTGTAGTTGAATAGGATGATGACAGGGGTCTGGGTGGTTGTCTTTGGTCAATTCTTATTTTCTGAGAGTACCAAATCAGTGCGTTCATGGTGGGCCAATTTGTAGAAAGGTAAATGAGTCTGGGTTGCTTGTCTGCAGGCTGATTGTAAGTACAGGGATGGGCACTCAAAGAAATAACTGATTGGTTGAGATATTTGTAGAAGTAGCATTTATGATCAGACTTGATTGATTTAGGGTTTGTTATTCTATTGTAAATCTATAACCCTAATTGAGATATTTTGGCTCCTACCTGTGTGCGTGAAGGAGATGTATGTAATGTTTTTTTGGGAGCTTTTGAGCTCAGAGTTGGACAATTGTAAAAAGAATTTCACTTTTCTTAAGGGTCATCTATGATATCATTTCTACCCTCTAGCTTATACAGTTGTAAATCTTTCATTGATAATTCAAATATTGCAGAGGCATTGTGTGACATCTTCTTTGTCCCCATCTTTCCTTGTCTGAATTATCTCTCATCGAATATGATATGCTAGCTTTGATTAGAGAAATCTCAGAGTTCCAGAACCCTTCTTTCTTTTATCTTATATGTGCATTATTGTGTTTGATCTGATTTGAATGAGTTTGTGGGTATACTTCAACCCCCTGTCATCCTGTCTCATCCCAATGCCCTTCTGCTGAAGAGAACGTTTGCTTGCAGGTCATAGTTTATGTCTTATGCTCAGGCCCCTCTATGAAATACTTATGCAAGCCTATTTAGAAAGATTGTGTTCTACTAGATCTGAGGTCTTTCATGCTAATTTGGTCAGTATATTGTGTTCATTTCATTTTGGTGTATCACCTAGTAGGTAATTTTCTTTTAGTTATTTCCCTTTCCAAGCACTCCTTCTATCCCTTTCCCTCAAAAGATTTACTTTTCCTGTTAAGAATAAAATTAGGGTGATTATCCAAGAGGAACCAGCCTAGAACTTGGAGGTCTCATCTCAGTTAGCATAGGTCCCACAACGTGGATTTGATTCCCATGTTATACTAAGTTATCAAGACCAAGAGAGCTTGAGACAAGGGTGCAAACTTAGCATATAATAAGTACTTCTCTTGAATCCATAGCTTGACACCTTCCATGAGGTGTATCCACTTTTAATCCTAATGACTTCATAACCTCAATAGGCATAATAGTATTTGATGCTCCATAATCAATCATGCAATTCCTTAGCAGCTTTCCATTTATTTGCAAAGTTAGGAAAAAAGGATCAACTGATCCTACTATAGTACTGACAACATTTGTGCCCAAATAGATTTGAGGGATTTTAGAAACAATCTCCTCACTACAATTTTCATCTTCATCATTCACAATTGCTACTTGTTTCTCAGCTTTCTCTATTTTTTGAGAATCAATATCCACTACACTCTTTACCCATTTTAAGGCATTTTTCTTATGTTCTTCTATTCTCATCATCTCTAATAATGGAACTTTGACAGTAATTTGAGACAACAATTTACTCATGTCAATTGGAACATACTTTAAATCAAATACATCAGGCTTTGATTATGCAATTTCTTTATCAGCTTCTTGGGTGGATATATCGACAGGTTTGTCATTTTGGGCTTTATTCTTCTTTTGCAAAACTGGTACAACATCAGCTATAGGCTTATCTTTTACCTTGTAAACAACGTTAGGTTTAGAAACTTTCTTTACTGTGACCTTATCAATAGGAGTAGCATCCTTAGCCCTTTCTTGTGATGTTTTTACATCCTTGTCTATTTTCTTGATAAAAATACGAGCTAGCTTTTGACTTGAATCACCAACAACCCTATTTCTCAGGTTATAATTTTCTTTTGCTTGAGTAACCAAATTGGCTATTAATGAGGCAATCTCCTCATCAGAAGGTCTTCTCAAAGTAGTTGTCTACTCATTTTTCTAAACATTACACTGGATGTTGTCAGGCTCACTATCTTCACCATCTGAAAAAACTTGCTGATGATATGATTCATTTCTAGTTTGGGAATGCGAGACATCTTGATTTTCATCCTATTCAGCAGAGTCCACCTCACTCAAAACATGAGAAGAAAACATCCCACATCCTTGGTCATCATAAGGTTGTTCCTCATTGCATTCCTGCTCTTCTTGAGAAGAGACATTTTGGGATATGGCACAATAATCAGGATCATGTGGCGATTGACAAGCAATACACCATGGGACTTCTTCCACCACATTCATTTGGTTTCTTTCCAATGGATCAGGGGTCCTATCATTTGGTTTATCTCTTTTCTCAGGAATAAAAGGCTTCCCACCTTTCCATTGAGTATTGTAGGGGTAATTCTTCATTCTTGGCAATTTGTTGAAATTATTAAAGGGAGGCTTGTCCCCTCCTGCAACCTTATTACCTCTATTTTCACTAGGCTTCAAATCCTTTATTTCTTTTAGAATCTATTTTAGGCTTTCATCATCCTTATGTTTCACACCTTGAGGCTTTCCTAGATCCTTTCTATTTAACAAAGGAGATTTGTTATCTTCTCTCCTTCCCAACTTTCCTAAAATTCTCTGATTACTCTCTATGTTCACAACTAACTTATAAGCTTCGATAGGACTCCTTGGATTTTTATCTCTTAAAAGGTAGCCCATCTTAGAGTCAAAAGAATTTAAGTATGTGAAAAGACACACCCTATCAACCAATCTGATAACCTGGAAGAATTTATGCATGGCCTTTTGAAATCTAACATTAAATTCAACAACATCTTCATTGAAGTTCTTTTTTATGTTATTGAATTCATTTAGCATAAAACCCTCATGTGTTTTGTCACCATAGTGTTCTTTGAAGCAATGCTTAAGATGATCCCATGAACCTATGCTACCATGTGGCAAAGCTCTAAACCAATCCTTTGAATCTTCTGTGAGGGATTGCACAAATAATTTCATGATAACATCGTCAGGCATAATATTGTAATTATCAATTACATCAATAAATTTATTTAAATGCTCCTCATAAGTAACAACATTGCTTCCTATGAACTTAGGAAGTTTCTTTCTGATTTCTTTAGGGATGGGGTTAGGATAGCCAGGGATACCAGTAAAAACCAACTGTTTACATCTTTCAAGAATAATCCCTATATTAGGAAAACTAGCACCCTGAGATGTGGATGCAATAGTATTTGTGGTGGTAGAACCTTTAAAACCTCCTGGTGGAGGAACACCAGTTGTCTAATTAGCTAAGTTTGTAGTATTTGCTCCTTGTGTCACATTCAAATTAGTAAAATTTGTAGGTCCTGCAGACCTTTTAAGAAAATCCATCTTCTTTTTCATTTCTAATGTTGTAGCTTCTAATTCTGCCTTTTCAAGTTGTTTGGCTAACAATTCTTGTTCTCTTTTAGCCTTTTCTAGGTCTACTTCCAATCTCAAAGCTTGGTCTATAGGACCCTTAGGGTTTACAAGCTCTTTGATTGAAATACCCTTCTCTTTTTGTTTTCCCTTATCCTTTGGGATTCTTTTTTCAAACACTCGATGAACAAAAGGCAACTCATTTACATTTTCAGGAATGGGGACATAATTTATAGCTTCTAAGTCTAATAGCTATCTTCTTAACTGGTCAGCTCTTATCATAGCCTGTCTGACTTTTTCTTCATTTTCATTTTCTCTTTTTTGTCTAATGGCTGCCTGTTCACGAATCCTCCTTTCTAATTCATATACTTCCTCAAATGTTTCCTCAGAATTAGGAAAAGTTGTTTTTGATTCAACCTGTTGTGTTTGAAGTTGTTCCTGCTGATCTTGAGACTCATGAAGACCTTGGGGTAATGAAGAACCAAGGGTGAAAGGGGGGATGAAGTCCTGACCACTTCTACTTTTACTTCTAGACCTCCGTTCCCTTCCATGTTGTCTATTAGGATTCATCCTCCTATTTTGGGGTGGTCTTTCACCCTCTCTTTCTATGGGGGAGTAATAATCCTCATACTGATCAAGGCCTAGATCAACTGCCTCCTCATATTCTGAGGCATTTCCCTCCTGACTAGGGGGAGAAAGAATTTCTTGTCTTGAGTTTCTTTTTTTCTTCTAGGTAAGAGACATATCACTAGTATCCTTTTCTCTTCTAACCTGGTTTCTTCTAGATGTAGTAGGAAGCCCACCCTACAAAATTTCTTCTGGGCATTCCCTACTATAAGATCTTGTATTTTTGAAACTCATAATGATATTCTATATAAAGCACTAGTTACAGATATGTTTAGAGAGTCACCACTTAGTATCTAGTGAGATAATTTGAAAACTTTTAAATCTGACTCTTATACTCTTTTAATGAAGTCCACTAGATAAATGATAAGCTAGCTAGGAGTTTAAGCTCAACTCCTACCCACATTATCTATGTTGATTTGTAACACCAGAGATATCAATTGATTGAAATAGGTAGGTCAAGAGTCAAGCTCAACTTGAAACCTACACTATTTTCTCTTGACAATATTTCTCTATTCTCCAGTAGAATCACTAATTTGATGGTGACTCGGATGGGTTGAATCAATCTGGGTAATGAGATATTGAATTTTTGTAATATAAATTGTGATTCAGAGCTGATTTTACTTCTTTATTATGCTCTAATCCCCAGCAGAGTCACCAATTTGTTAGTTCTTGGATAGGACTTTACACTCCATGAGATACCAATATGCCTATGATGGATGTTAAGGATTGGTTAGTTCCAAATGTGTGCAATCTATAAGCAATTGGACCAACTATAGGGATAAGACTACCCTCTTCTACTTCTAGCTCTGCAAAACCAAGGTGGGTGCACCTAATCCAATAGTATTAACTCTGATTGATAGTTCTAACTCTGCCCCTTATTTGAATATTGGATCTTTCAATAGATGATTACAACGAGAAAGTACTAAACAACAACCTATTGTTCATTGACTCTCCTTCACTGGATAGGACAATACATAAATGTAAATAAAAGTAAAGATTGGTAATGATTTAAATGATTGGGATTACAAGGTTTGAATCACTCTTCTCAATACAAAGATAAGAGAATACAGGTTAGTGCCTTATCCATTAGGCAAAATATCAGGGAAAAGGATGAATACAATGGTGTCTAAAATTGGTCTTTAGACATAAACACAAATATCCCAACTCTTTCCTACTTATGAAAATCCTTCAAATAAATTCCAAAAACACATCTTCCACTTTGAGCAATATTTAATCTAACTCTAGGTTGGAACTCAAAGCACCAATACATTCATATAAACCTTATGAAAAGATTTAAAGATTCAAAGAATAGAGCAAAGGAGAGCAAAGATCTAAGGTTTGTATTAAGTATAACCTTTCACCATGTGCATACAGTATCCTGAATAACAAGCTTGCAAGATAAGAACAACCTATACTTCTTCTCTATTGTTGGATAAAATGATATCAAAAATTACAATCCTTGATTGAAAAGCAAGGGTTTTAGAAATTCTATCTTTTTAACACCTAAGCTTCCAATCCTCTAAAATGATCAAGAAAAATCCCTTTATACCACGAGATGCAACAAGCAACTGATCATTCTAGGGTTACAAAAAATAAGCTAAAGACCTTTACAAAAACCCCCAAGGGTTTAAAATAACTATACTAATGAAACCAATGAGATATTTTGTAACTAAGCCGACATGCTTTATGTCTTCAATGCTATCCTCGGCTCTTTTTCAATAAATCTGATTTCAACATCTCGCTGTCCAACTGCAATGAATGCCCTTCTGTAATTTATTCAACCTTGAAACTCAACTAGCATGACATCATTAGAAACAAAATCAGATTCTTGTTGTTAGTCCATTTTCCTGTTATAGTAAAAATCCAATGAAAATGCCATGTTCCCTGCAAATGTTTTGTAATGTTGTCCTGCCATGCCTACAATCACAATTTTGACTTGTGATGAAAATCCATAAGGTTTTATGTTGTGTGATCTTACCCCTATGTTCTTCCATGTGTCACATTGCTTCAATCCTGATCGTATCTCCTAATTCATAAAACGTAGGGAGTTATTAAAGTTTTATGGTCTGCAGGAAACAGTCTTAGAATTTGCCAAAGTGTTGAAAACCTATGATATTTTTTGTTTGGTCTGCATGAATACCTTGGATGTTTTCGATCTTTCATCAAAAATCCTATGTGTTTTCAACCTCGTATTTCTTCCCTTTTGCCTGCACTCCTTGTTTGTCAGTCCTAAGTGTGCAAGTGCAATCGGATGGTGGGCTTGAGTCTTCAAGGGCTTTAAAATGATTGGTTATCACTTGAACGCATGTCAAAAAAATTTGACATGCGACCATGTGACCAGTTACTTCTTGTACTAGGCCCGTTGGTAGGGAGGGCAGTGGTCCCGCTGACGGTTATGTGGCATCCTGTGGTTGGATGTCACATGATCGCATGTCAGAGTTTTCTAACATGCGATCATGGGACCAATTGACACCTGTTGCTGGGGCCCATTGGCAGGTGGTTATGTGGCGTATGGTGGGCCCAAGTCTAAGGCATGGTGGTTGTTGGCAGGGTCGAGGCCTGGTAAGTAATGGTTTGTCACATGATCTCATAGCCTTTTTCAAGGCTATGCGATCATGCGACTAACTGCCAGGCTTAGCAGCAACGGTTATGCGGAGTTGTGAGGTGGTAAAGGGTTGCAGGTGTGGCGTGTCACATGTTTGCATAGCCCTTCTCTTGGCTATGTGATCATGTGACAATGGTTGCGATGTCGTCAATCCAGAGTTAAGGTGGTTCAATGGTGTTGTGCTGCTGACATGCTTGGTTTTCAATCACCGAGGGATTTTTGAGGTGGCAGTTGACTGGTCAAGGGGTCTCACGGTAGTTTTAAAGGATAAGTATGACCACCTGATTTGTCGAGAAGAGATCAACGGCCACGTTTAAAATTTTCCAACTGGCCGTTGCCACCAAGATTCAGACTTGCAGAGAGTTTTTAAGATAGGAAGTACCAGAATTGATTACTTTCATAGCCAGATTTGATTGGTTTGGTGGTACTTGCTATTGCAGTGTGGTCCAAGGTGTGCCGTACTCATTTGCAGGGTCTATACCATGCATTTTTGAGCTCGAGAAGCTTTTTGCAGGTGGTGATTTGTACTAGTTTTCATGGCTATCCCTAGTGTTCTATACTGAATCTTGCAGATTTTCATGATTGAAGACCTATCTGAGATCTCTTTCTCTAGGTGGCTTCTTGTTATTCCCCTATAGATTAAATTTTGATTTAAATTTGGTTGATTGGGTGGGTGAAATCCCTAACCCTGGTTACCTGTTGCTTGCTGCATCCTACTGTTTGGGATTCCAAGGTAACTAGTGGTATAAATTGTAGGTTGTTTGATTTTGTAAGGGTTGGATGGTTAAGTTTTCTGCCTTGTAAATATTTCTTCTCCTCTGCATATAGGGTGTTCCCTTTTTCCTCTTTGGCTATGGGAGTACAATGAAGTTGTAACAGATGTCTTATGTATGAGATTTCAGCATATTCATTATGTTATCAGGTTGTTCCCATTTGGGTTTTAGACTTATTGACTATAGCATCAAGGGTGTTGTAGTTTTTCTACTTGCATTTCTAGTGAGTGTCTGCAGTAGAGTTATTTTCATATAAGCAACTAGGTCTAGGACTGGTTTTCAGATGTGTATGAGCTGGGGTATCAAAGATTTCTTATGCTTGTCTTCTAGTGGATGTTGGTTAATGTATTACCTATTTATAGGTCTCTTCTAAGGGGAGGGTTAAAATTCTTTAAATGAGTGATAACACATTTGGGTAGACACGTGGTTTGGTAAAGTATGATCTGATTTAGGGTGAATGTGTTGTCTTCTTGTTTCATAGCTCTGTTGCAGTGAGGTATTTGACTCTACTGCCCATTGGATAAGGCACTGGTTTATGAGAGACTTAGGGTATTTCAGGGGTCCATCCAACCCAAATAATCAAATCATTTTCATTCAGTTCCACCCTTTCCTTTTCATGTTGTTAGTGTAGGTCTCTGGTTTTCATACTCACTCCATCCAAGTAGGTCTATTGCATGAGATATTGGTTTCATTTGAGGTAAAAGATACCTATAAGGGTTTGAAAACCATTCCACAGTCAGTTACTTGAAGGCCTGTAGTGTGACACAAGTTGTATGAGTGTGCAGATGAGGTATACCTGCCTGAGTGATGTGGAGCTCAAAGTGTAGAAGGATCTCTCTTTGATCCTTGTTAGTTGGCCCTTTTTCCTGTCAAATTTAGAGTGTTGAGTGAATGTGACGCTAGCCTTGTCAATCCTTATGTCAATCTGACCTTTAGGAAAAAAAATACCAACAAGATGGCGACTCTACTAGGGAAGAAGTAAAAGGCAACAAGCTTCCTTGCTTGGTTGGATCATCCCAGAGTCTTGGTTGAAGATCATAGTTATAGACTCAGATATAAAAACCACATTTGTAATATATTCTCACCTAGTTGTGAGTGGCGGCTCTGATTTCTCTTTGTTTGATCAGTGCAGTCTCTGATAAACAATCTGGTTACTTGTGGAGTTTTGTATTGGTTGGAAGAAGAAATACAAAATTACTTTCCTCTTCAAGGAGGTGGTGACTCTACATTACAAAATCTGATGGAGCTGCATGGTGAGCTCTAGATCTGACCTGCCTTCCAATCAACAATGTCTTCTACTGCAAGATTCCCAAGTATTTCTCAAGGATCTGAAATGTCTCCTTGTTAAGTGACATAGCACTAGGAAAAGGAGTAAGGTGTGAATAGAGGTTGAATACTTCAAGCTTTCAGTTGCATCTCTGCAAAATTTTATGGAGGTATTGCATTAAGTCAAATGAATAATCAAGGGAAAAGTCAATCTAGGCTACTTGGTTTCCTCAAGTTGGATAGATATTTAAGCTATGTTCTTCCAAAGTCCCCTCATTCTTTTCCTAGTGAGCTTTTGGATTTGATTCCTACTTTTGATTGTCAGTCTGATTCAATAGTGAAGCATGTCCTAGCATTCTATAGAATTATTATAGAATATCAGATTCTTGATGAGGATGTTAGTATGATATTTTTTGGGAGATCCCTCAAGGGGGTTGCATCTAATTGGTATCTAAATCTGCCCCAAAAATGCATCTCTTCTTTGACTGAGTTCAAGTGGTTGTTCTTAGAGGAGTTTGTTGATGATGATGAATGGAATGAGTTGCAAAAGAATCATCAGTAAAAAGAGAATACAAGTTGTATTTTAGAGCAACCGATATCTAATGCTGAGGGTACTTCTTCTGATGATGTTTTGTGAGAGGAGTATTCAGATTGTGGCAATGATTAGGAATCAGAATCAAGGTGTGTAGGATCCTCCATTCATTTAGAGATGTCTGAATTTGATTTTAGTGGTTATTCAAGTGAGGATGATGAAGGCAGTGATGTTGATGTACCTTCATATGAATCAAATGCAACGTGGGAAGAAGAAAGTAATGGTGGAAGTGAGCACTCCTTTAGTCAGGGGTATGAAGATGAAGAAAAAATAATTAAATGTGATATCAATGAGTCTTTATATGGTTCTAATTTTTCTTTATGTGCTATGAGTTTCCATGAGGATGAAATGGGTAGTGAGTTTAAAGTGTTCACTAACACTTTATATGATGAAGACTATGATGATTATCAGCCCATTTTTTGTCATGATGTTCAACATGGTGCGTTGCATGGAGTTATCAATCTTTTGTTTGAAGAACATGTGGAGGTCTCAGACTTAGTGGAATCAGGATGCCCATTTTCCATCTGTGGGTATCAGTCTAATTATTCATTTAAGGTCCAGCTAGTTACAACTATGGAAATGCAAAGTCAAGGTATGAATGAGGCCTTTCTGTAGGCAAAATATGAGGCTTTTGTGTTTCCAATTGATAGCATGCATGAGTCAGTGGAGAAGAATAGGTTCTTATCTGATGATACTGATCATTGGCATGCTAAATCATACTTTCATAGTGAGCAAGATGGAAAGAGTGACAAAAAAATTTACATCCACTATGAAGAAAGCTACTTTGTTCTTCCTGATATGCTGGTTGAACACATTGACATGCCTATTGAAACAAATGAAAATAGAATGCCTGATTTGCCACATGAAGGAAGAAATGAGAATTAGATTTTTGATAGAGGCAAGAAAAGACTCTTATTTGTTGCTGCAAGTTTTTTGTAAAAAATTGTACATTCTGTAAATATTTCCCTTTCTGTTGTGTGCTCCCTATGTTTTTTGAGGTCTCTGTGCCATTTTTTCCAATGGGTGGTCTGCTTCTTCCTAGAGATCTGAGGTCCTCAATGTATCTGTAGGAGATACATGTCCCCAACTAGAGCCAATGTTAGTCCATTTTCCTATCATAGCGAAAATCCAATGAAAATGGCTTGTTCCCTGCAAATGTTTTGTAATGCTGTCCTGCCATGTCTACAATCATAGTTTTGACTTGCGATGAAAATCTATAAGGTTTTATATTTTGCGCTCTTAGCCCTATGTTCTTCCATGTGTCACCTTGCTTCAGTCCTAATCGCATCTCCTAATTCATAAAACTGAGGGAGTTATTAAAATTTTATGGTCTCTAGGAAACAGTCTCAGAATCTGCCAAAGTGTCAAAAACCTACGATGTTTTATGTTTGGTCTGGATGAATACCCTAGATGTTTTTGATCTTTTACTAAAAACCCTATATTTTTTTTACCTTTCATTTCTTCCCTTTTACCGACACTCCTTGTTCGTCGGTCCTAAGTGCGCAAGTGAGATTGAATGGTGGGCCTGAGTCTTCAAGGGCTTTAAAATGATTGGTTGTCGCATGATCACATGTCAAAAATTTCTGACATGCGACCATGCGACCGGTTACTTCTTGTGTTGGGCCCGTTCACAAGGAGGGTAGTAGTCCCGCTGGCGGTTATGTGGCATCATGTGGTTGGCTGTCTTATGATCACATGTCAGAGTTTTCTGACATGCGATCATGCGACTGATTGACACCTGTTGTTGGGGCCCATTGGGAGGTGGTTATGTGGTGTATGGCGGGCCCAAGTCTAAGGTGTGGCGGTTGTTGGTAGGGCCGAGGTGTGGTAAGTAATGGTTTGTCGCATGATCTCATAGCCTTTTTCAAGGCTATGAGATCATACGACTAACCGCTAGGCTTAGCGGTGGTGGTTATGCAAAGTTGTGAGGTGGTAAAGGGTTGCAGGTGTGACGTGTCGCATGTTCGCATAGCCCTTCTCCGGGTTATGCGATCATGCGACAACTATTGCAACATCGTCGATGCAGAGTTAAGGTGGTTCAACAGTGTTGTGCTACTGACATGCTTGGTTTTCAATTGTCAAGGGATTTTTGAGGTGGAAATTGACTGGTCAAGGGATCCCGTGGTTGTTTTAAAGGATAAGTATGACCACCTAATCTTCTGAGAAGAGATCAATAGCAATGTTTAAAATATTTCGAGTGGCCGTTGCCACCAAGATTCAGACTTGTAGAGAGCTTTTACGATAGGAAGTACTAGAATTGATTACTTTCATGGCCAGATTTGATTGGTTTGGTGGTGCTTGCTATTGCAGTGTGGTCCAGGGTGTGTCATGCTTCTTTGCAGGGTCTGTACCATGCACTTTTGAGCTCGAGGAGCTTTTTGCAGGCGGTGATTTGTACTAGTTTTCATTGCTATCCCTAGTGTTCTGTACTGAATCTTGTAGATTTTCATGATTGAAGACCTATCTGAGATCTCTTTCTCTGGGTGGCTTCTTATTCTTCCCCTGTAGATTAAATTTTGATTTAAATGTGGTTGATTGGGTGGGTGAAAGCCCTAACCCTGGTTACCCATTTCTTTTTGCATCCTACTGTTTGGGATTCCAAGGTAACCAGTGGTATAAATTGCAGGTTGTTTGATTTTGTAAGGGTTGGATGGTGAAGTTTTCTACCTTGTAAATATTTCTTCTTCTCTACATATAGGGTGTTCCCTCTTTCCTCTCTGGCTATGGGAATACAATGAAGTTGTAATAGATGTCTTATGTATGAGATTTCAGCATATTCGTTCTGCTATCAGGTTGTTCCCATTTGGGTTTTAGACTTATTGACTATAGCATCAAGGATGTTGTAGTTTTTCTACTTGCATTTCCAATGAGTGTCTACAGTAGAGTTGTTTTCACAGAAGCAACTAGGTCTAGGACTGGTTTTGAGATGTGTATGTGTTGGGATATCAAAGATGTCTTATGCTTGTCTTCCAGTGGATGTTGGTTAATGTATTACCTATTTATAGGTCTGTTCTAAGGGGAGGGTTAAAATACTTTAAATGAGTGATAACACATTTTGGTACATAGGTGGTTTGGTAATGTATGATCTGATTTAGGGTGAATGTGTTGTCTTCTTGTTTCATAGCTCTATTGCAGTGAGGTATTTGACTTTTCTGCCCATTGGATAAGGCACTGGTCTATGAGAGACTTAGGGTATTTCAGGGGTCCATCCAGTCCAAATAATCTAATCATTTTCATTCAGTTGCACCCATTACCTTTCATGTTGTTAGTGTAGGTCTCTAGTTTTCATACTCACTCCATGTAAGTAGGGCTATTGCATGAGATATTGGTTTCATTTGAGGTACAGGATACCTATAAGGGTTTGAAAACTATTCCATAGTCAGTTACCTGCAGGCCTGTAGTGTGACACAAGTTGTATGAGTGTCAGGTGAGGTATACTCGCTGAGTGATGTGGAGCTCAAAGTGTAGAAGGATCTCTCTTTGATCCTTGTCAGTTGACCCTTTTTCTTGTCAAATTTGGAGTGTTGAGTGAATGTGACACTAGCCCTGTCAATCCTTACGTCAATCTGACCTTTGGGAAAAAAGAACACCAATAAGATAGTGACTCTGCTGGGGAAGAAGTAAAAGGTAGCAAGCTTCCTTGCTTAGATGGATCATCCCAGAGTCTTGGTTGAAGATCATAGTTATAGAGTCAGATATAAAAAACACATTTGTAATATCTTTTCACGTAGTTGTGAGTGACAGCTCTGATTTGTCTTTGTTTGATCAGTGCAGTTTCTGATAAACAGTGTGGTTACTTGTAGAGTTTTGTATTGGTTGGAAGAAGAAATAAAGAATTACTTTCCTCTTCAAGCAGGTGGCGACTCTACATTACAAAATCTGATGGAGCTGCATGGTGAGCTTTAGATCTGACCTACCTTCCAATCAACAAGGTCTTCTACTACAAGATTCTCAGGTATTTCTCAAGGATCTGAAATGTCTCCTTGTTAAGTGACCTAGCACTAGGAAAAGGAGTAAGGTGTGAATAGAGGTTGAATACTTCAAGCTTTCAGTTGCAACTCTGTAAAATTTTATGGAGGTAATGCATTAAGTCAAATGAATAATCAAGGGAAAAGTCAGTCTAGGCTGCTTGGTTTCCTCAAGTTGGATAGACCTTTAAGCTATGTTCTTCCAAAGTCCCCTCATTCTTATCCTAGTGAGCTTTTGGATTTGATTCCTTCTTTTGATTGTCAATCTGATTCAGCAGTGAAGCATGTCCTAGCATTCTATAGATTTATTATAGAATATCAGATTCTTGATGAGGATGTTAGTATGATATTTTTTTGGGGATCCCTCAAGGGGGTTGCATCTAATTGGTATCTAAATCTGCCCCCAAAATGCATCTCTTCTTTGACTGAGTTCAAGTGGTTGTTCTTAGAGGAGTTTGTTGATGATGATGAATGGAATGAGTTGCAAAAGGATCGTCAACAAAAAGGGAATACAAGTTGTATTTCAGAGCAACCCATATCTAATGCTGAGGGTACTTCTTCTGATGATGTTTTTTTAGAGGAGTATTCAGATTGTGGCAGTGAGTGGGAATTAGAATCAAGGTGTGCACGATCCTTCATTCATTCAGAGATGTCTGAATGTGATTTCAGTGGTTATTCAGGTGAGGATGATGAAGGCAGTGATGTTGATGTATCCTCATATGAATCAGATGCAACGTGGGAAGAAGAAAGTAATGGTGGAAGTGAGCACTCATTCAGTCAGGGGTATGAAGATGAAGAAAAAATAATTAAATGTGATATGAATGAGTCTTTATATTGTTCTAATTTTTCTTTATGTGTTGTGTGTCTCCATGAGGATGAAATGGGTAGTGAGTTTAAAGTGTTCACTAACACTTTATATGATGAAGACTATGGTGATTATTAGCCCATTTTTTGTCATGATGTTCAATATGGTGCATTGCATGGAGTTATCAATCCTTTGTTTGAAGAACATGTGGAAGTCTCGGACTCAGTTGAATCAGGATGCCCATTTTCCATCTATGGGTATTAGTCTGATTATTCATTCAAGGTCCAGCCAGTTACACCTATGGAAATGCAAAGTCAAGGTATGAATGAGGCCTTTCTCCAGGAAGAATATGAGGCTTTTTTGTTTCCAATTAATAGCATACATGAGTCAGTGGAGAAGAACAGGTTCTTATCTGATGATACTGATCATTGGCATGCTGAATCATACTTTCATAGTGATTAAGATGGAGAGAGTGCCAAAAAATTTTACATGCATTGTGAAGAAAGCTACTTTTTTCTTCCTGATATGCTAGTTGAACACGTTGACACGCCTATTGAAAAAAATAAAAATAGAATGCCTGATGTGCCACATGAAGGAAGAAATGAGAATCAAATTTTTGACAGAGGCAAGAACAGACTCTTGTTTGTTGCTGCAAGTTCTTTGCAAAAAATTGTAAATTCTGTAAATATTTCACTTTCTGTTGTGTGTTCCCTATGTTTTTTGAGGTCTCTGTGCCATTTTTTCTAGTGGGTGGTCTACTTCTTCCCAGAGATCTGAGGTCCTCATTGTCTCTATAGGAGATACATGTACCCAACTAGAGCCACTATTAGTCCATTTTCTTGTCATAGCAAAAATCCAATGAAAATGGCCTATTCCCTACAAATGTTTTGTAATGTTGTCCTGCCATGCCTACAATCATAGTTTTGACTTGCGATGAAAATCCATAAGGTTTTATGTTGTGTGCTCTTAGCCTTATGTTCTTCCATGTGTCAGCTTGCTTCAATCCTGATCACATCTCCTAATTCATAAAACCTAGGGAGTTATTAAAGTTTTATGGTCTATAGGAAACAGTCTCAGAATGGATGGAAAATGATCCAAGACAAGAGAGGTAAGCTCTGCCTCAATCTAAAGTTCCCTGAATGCATTCACTATACCAAACAAGCTGTTAAGCTGGGTCCACATAGCTAGAGGGGTATTGGAACCATCAAAATGAAATTACAGACTATTTGATACATGTAAATAAATCAAGCCCATTGCATCATCCATCTTGTTCTTATGCTGCAAGACCTTGAAAAACCTCTATAAAGGTGGCTACACTGCGTCTAAACAAGACCACAACCCTTTTGACTAGAGAAGCTATGCCATCAAGAATTTCCATGTGTGATATTTATGAGGGGTGAGAAGTTCTAGAAAAGAAGAGGTCTCAACCATTATTTTAGAAGGGCTTTTGTTTTGATATAATTTCAAGTTTACAGAAGTAAATTTCCTAAAACATAAATGAAACACCCCCCCCCCTCCCCCCCCCCCCCCCCCCCCCCCACAATTCAATAAACTGAACCCTAGAAGCTAGAAAAGATTGCTTACAATGAGAGAATTTTTTTTTTAATGAGTATCATGTGTACCTTTGAATTTTTTGGATGAAAATAACCATAGATATGGATACCACTCCCAAGTAAAAAAAATCTTGCAAGTCAAAATACAGTGCCCATGGGGGTTTGAAGTTTTTCCTTTTTAGATCTACCAGTGCAGACATCACCTCATGCACGATAGTCAGAGGAATAAGGTGGAGGTCTGGTAAATAAAATTGGAAAGGGAACCACTATAAACAACACTGGGAAGGACACCCAAAAAAAATGTCCTTTCACATGCACGCACTCGTAAAAAGTACTATTTTTTATTCCTTTTTTTAATGCAAAAAAGAAAGAAAAAATAATGTGAACTTGAAGGAATACCAAATTTGAAAACTACAACCAAAATCTGTCAAATTAGCTGAAAAATCCCAGATTTCTTCTTTCAAACCCTTGCTCCTTTTTTTTTCTTCAAACATGAACAAGCTACAACAGATCCTACTCTGATAGCATGTAAGATTTGATGAAAAAAAAATCTATTAAGCCCAAGAAACCTGCATGCAAAAACCTATCACAAGGAAAAAATCTTTAGGAAATGAAAAAGGGTTTTTCTTTGAAAATATGGAAGTTTATTATTAGACAAAAGAATGAATTAAAATATACAATGGATCAATCCTTATAGAAGGAGATCGTAAAACCTAATAGGAAACCCCAATAGGTAAATAGTCATTTAATAATTAGATTTAATTACTAAATGACTAATGCATGTGCATAATGTGAAATCTTAAGAGGTAGTAAAGTTAATTTAATCAGTTTAATTAAATTAATTCTTTACTCTAACATCTTTTGTGTCAAGTTTTAATGAGGTCCAAGGGACCATTGGTAATCCTTTTCTAATCATTTTTCATCATTTTGTAAGGCCTTTGTGCCAATTGTATCTCATTGTTCCAAGAAGTCCTCAATGGTTCAATTTTGGTCAACCATTAAATTGAGGCCCAAAAGATGTGAAATTAATGTAATTTATTATTTAAAGTCTTTAGGTAGGTTTGTAAGGTTTGGGAAGAGTCGGAAGTCATTTCCAAGAAATTTTTGAAAGTTACAATAAAAGTTATAAAATTTCTTGAAAACTTTTCAAGTTGTCAAGCAATATTTTGAAACCCAACGCTTACATAATTGAAAAGGGTGGTTAGAACCATTTTAATGGATGTGAAACATTTAAATGTGCCTCCAAAAGGTCAAATGATGGGTTGGTGTGGTTGAAAATATTTGTAATAAGTTCTTGATCAAATAAAATTCTGATTTCTTGTAAATTTCCTCCTACTATAACCTTATGAATTAGCGAATAGATTCATATGGGTCTGGTATGATGTCTAAAAGGTTCTTGAGTGCGGGGAAGGTGATTGGAAAGAAGACAATTTGCTTCTTCCAATTCAAACATGTTTACTACCATGTTTGGATTTTCCCAAAGCAAACAACTTAGATTTCCCTTTCCCTTTCACATAAGGACTGGGGTCTAGAGAATCGGGGACAAAGTCAACTAATGTATTATAATTAGAATCATTGTCATTAAAAAAAATACATTTTTTGAATGGGGTGTTACACGAGGTCCATTTCTTCTTTTAAATTTGAAAGACTTCATGATTGTAGAATCAAATTTCTCCTAACTCATAGGAGGTATCCCTATAATGCATCCTTCCATTCATTTTTAACTCAATACTTGTTTTTGGGGATGATTTCTTTCTATGTGCAAAGCCCTAGCATGGTCCATAAATAAAAGAATCAAACCCTCATGTAGAACAGGGGAAGAGAGGATTTTTCACATGCACATGCAGAATGTGATTAAGTGAAGATAACAAATAGAAAGAAAAGGATATGCATTTGTTATGCCTCAAATGATCAAGAATAACAAAATGATTGTTGAAATAGTGAAATGGTGGAATAATTTGGAAAGAGAAGTTGTATTAATATAACTCAGTTGAATGATTAATAAAAGGATCTCTTTTAATATCCAATTTATTAATTTTTAGAATTATTATCTATTAATTTTTAGAATTATTATCTATTTATTTGACCACAATAATTAACATAATTATTACTATATTGTCTTATAATTTTCAACCATTCTTAAACTCATAATATCATAAAAATATATTTTAGAAGATTTAAGATAAATTCAGACCATTAAAACAACTAAAATTTTTCAACTTTGCCTCTCATTGCACCTTTCTTTCCTACACCAGTACACACATAGGCGAAAACTATGCATTTATACATCCAAAAATTCACTCACATTAGATAAGGTAGCCTGATCATATAACTCACTTTTCTATACAGGTTTCTACCAAGAACTTGGAACATAATTTAAATAAATGTAATTTTGACGCATTAATTTCTTTCTCCACATTTGATTTCTTAAGTTCATTTTAGAATTAAACTACTCACTTCTAACAATAGTATTAGACTTCTAAAAGTAAATATCTGATCAATATTCCTATTAGTTGTACTTTGGTAGGCTGTAACTTCACGTCTTTTTTCATTAAGCCTTAATTCATCCTCATTGAATGCCCTGCAAAATATTAACATTGAAACTTATAAACGATATGAAAAGTTCCCAATTCATTACAATTATTCTTACAACCTTTCAAATTGAAAGCACAATAAATCTATAAGAAATCGTTTACCTCCTACATATGAAAATCATTTCCAGCTTTACTCAAATCTACATATGAAAAGCAATTTCATCTTTATTTAAAATCTACTCGACACAATTAAATCAATTTCCACGTGAATAATGAATATGTCTCCATATTAATTCGCTATTACTATTTTCAATTCAAAATTGCTCAGTTTAGAGGTACATGGATAAGCGGCCTTAATTTCATTGTATAATTATCTTTTTTTCCAAAAAAAAATATTTAAAATAAGAATTGTTCATTTGAAGTATAATTTCATTATGATGAAATTGGCACATTAATACTAATTACTATTTAATGTTAAGTTTATTTTAAGAGAATATCATAGTATAATTATATATCAACAAATGTTTCGTTCATCTCTTCTTTTATTACATATTCCATTTTATTTATGTACATATATTTATCATATCTTCTATGCATATATTTTTTTCCCCTCATTTACTGTACTTACTTAACAAAATCTATATTAATAAAACTAAAAAACTGATTTTAAGATTAAGCATTAAACAAAAGAAAATTAAAATAAATGTTTCCTTTACCTCTTTTTTTATTACACATTCCATTTTATTTATGTACCTATATTTGTCATTTCTTCTATGCATATATTTTTTTCCCCTCCTTTACTATACTTAACAAAATCTATATTAATAAAATTAAAAAACTGATTTTAAGATTAAGCATTAGGCAAAAATAAATAAATTAAACATAAATTTTTTAGTTAAAAATTTTAATTGCAACCCTAATCATAAATGCAAAAAATATCAACATTAAAAGTAGAATTTATCTTCACTTTTAATAAAATAAAATATATCTTTTAAATTTTATTTAACTTCAAAAATATTTTAAGTTTCACTATTTGAAAAACCATATTTTATTGTTAAAATTCATTTTCTTAAACTTACAAAGTTTTATGAAGTTTCTAAAATCTAACACACTGTAATATGTTTCTGATTAAAATTCTTATAAAAATAAACTTAAAATTTCATTAGAAAGTATTGATTTTTTAAATTATAAGCATACTCCCTGCTGTACAAATCGGGTATAGTAAATCTGTTTTTTAAAGTATTATAATAAAACATAAGATCCCTACGCCTATTTTATATTATTTAAACACTGCTCGACTATAGCGAAACAGTTAAACGCTTAAATTAACGCTCTACAAATATTTTGCCTGTTGCGAAACGTGTGGAACAAATTTGGGCATCATATATATAAGACACCTCAATCTAGCATTTATGAATCATCAAGAGAGATAACGCGTGTCTGGAACAAAATGTCTGATAACCGTGAAGCCCCCACTATGGAGCAATTATGGCCTGAAGTCCCGATAGCGTATAATTTTGGGAATTTTGATGCCGTCTGCGATGGCTTGAGAATGTCTTCTTATGTCAAACCGCCCTCTCCATTTCCACAGGTCGATTGGAAGGAAACTCGGGATGCTCATATCTTCAATGTTGACATTCCTGGTATTTATTTAGGGTTTCGTTTCCATCACCATTTTGCTTCAATATTAAATTCTGCCTTTAGATTGACGAAAATGGAATGTGATTCTGTCTGTGTGTTTCGTTGCAGGCGTGAAGAAAGAGGCGGTGAAATTACGAATATCAGACAGTGGAATTGTGGAAATAAGCGTTGAACGAAGGAAAGAGGAAGAAAACGGAGATGAGGAGGAAAAATATCACTGTTTTGAACGTTTTAAGGGGAGTTTCGCGAGGCGTTTCAGGGTATCGGAGGATGCGAAGGTGGATGAGGCGAAAGCAAGCATAGAAGGTGGAGTGCTGACTGTGATAGTGCCCAAGCAACACGATTTTGAACCTAAGTTCAAAGACATTGAGATCTACTATTATTGACTGCTCCTCAATAAAGTTCTGTTAGGGTTTACCAATAAACTGTGATAGTGTGAAGACACCGAGTGCAAATCTTTTCAATTAAAAAATCAGTTGAAAAACTTGTTTTGTTTGATCTCTAAAAGGGGAATAAGTAGATAGTTTTCAAGAAATAATTGATAAAAGAATGTTTGACAAGTCAATTACAATTGTTTGTACTCACTAATTCTAAATTAAAAATTAAAAATTGATCTACAGCAATAATGGAAAGGTTAAAAATTAAAAATTAAAAGTTTAAAATTGATCTACAGCAATAATTGTCGTTCATTAATCCATTAAGAAAGGAAGTATAATTAAAACATGAAAATTTGTTCTTCTTTTCCTTCCTAATTAGACTGTGTAATTTTTTGTTCATTTACTCACTAATTAGGCTATGCAAAATTTGTTGTTCATTTAGCCCACTAATTAGCATTCTCAAGCTTTCAGTAAGATCGGTTATATTTATGCCTGTGGATCTGACTTTGAATGAAAATGTAAGGGTTAAAGGACCGTAAACCACTTACAGAGTTTAGAAATGATTTGTACAGTTTATCATCTTAGAACAGTTTTTGAATAGCTTAAATTACAATGATGTAAATCATGTTTTTTTACGAGCAACTTTCGAAGAAAGTTTATGACCTAGCAAGGATATAGCTTAAATCTCCAGGTAAAGGAAGAATTGTTTTTACTAATGTTACTGAAAATATGACCATATTAGGGCTTTAGGCCTACCCTCCTGGCCTGGTTCCTTCTAAAGCCGCCAATCTTTAGAAGCTTCTTCACAAAACTGTACTGTAGTATAGTTCGAGATAAGGTAAAAGTATAACAGGTAGATGCAGTAAGACACCTGTCATAATCCACCTAATGTATGGAAAGCAGAAGGAAAGATGGAGTAGTAAGAGGCCTCATAACCAGGTTAATTTAGATAATATAGAGGTAATTAAGATCCACATTACAAAGTATTGGCTCCAGGAATCATGCAGTAGTACAAGTACAGTAGAACATCTTCGGTATCATAAGAAGACTTAAATTCGAAGCCAATCTCTTCCTATCTCTGTTAATAGCTATAGAGTTTACCGCAATATAAGAACAGACACTATATTATCTGCTAATATTAAACTGGCATAGAAGGCAGGACACTGTGGTGCTCGTTATTTAATCTAGCATAAACTTCACTATATACCAGCACATGAGCAACTCCCCTATGTATGTTAAAGAATAATAGAGATGGATTTTATTAATTATAGGATTTAGTATCCTATTTTAGTCGGGCTCTTTTTACAAACAGACAATGTCTACCGTAAAGCTACGAGTTTCGTCTACTGGATATCATTTTTGTCTAATTATCTGTTTAATCAAGATAGGAATTAAGGAAACTTATATTTATCTCATAAACATTAGAGATGTCTCGTCTCCCCTTAATAGTTATAGTATTTCCTTTTTAATATATTCCAGGATTATAGACCAGTCATAGGTTTTCCCTATATGTCTTTAAAGTATAACCTGAACTAGACAGACCCTCTTTAAGTGTATACAATGTTACATGGTATGCAAAGATAATTTGTGATTTTCTATTGATAAAATAGATGATTGATACCCCATAGAAAATGATAAGTTAAGTTACAAGACTAGTAGATGTGTTATTAATTTAGCTTGATCATCAGATGTGACTTTAAATTAGTTTGATCGTGACCAATTACTAAGGTTTAGTTTCTTTATATTCTACACGGTTAAAAGTGGGGATTCAGGAATTATTTACTGGACTTTATGTGCTATCATGGACTCTAAGCTCATTATGATTAATGGTATTTCATATTAAATTTAATTTTTGGAATCCAGAAAACATGTTTTCTTCTAGATGGATAGATTAAGTAAATTATTTAGAGGTTATGCTCATTATGTGTTTATTTTCTATCCAAAGATTGGAGTACAGCTGACCCATGCTCAGTATAGATTAGATAGAAAAAAAATTTCTTTAAGATCTTTGGATAATACATTGAGATGTTACACTAAACTGCTTGTCTCTTAGTAATAGATTATTAAATGCATAGCTATATGGGATATATATTTAGCATTTCATTGGATAGCACCTTTTGGATCACATTTAGGGAACAGGGATACAATTCCAATCATTTACTTTTAAACAAGCATTAAAGGTAATGGTATAGGTTTTTGCCATCTTCTAGTAAAGATTTCATTTCATATTATGGATTAACATACTAGATATGGATTTTTCATCAAGAATAGTAGGTAGAACTATGAAATGACAGGTTCAGAAGCAGTTCTCAGATGAGCTACCAAGAAAGGCATCCCCGAGATAGCTTCAGGTTCTTGCATAAGAGTGTCTTCAGAAGACCAATAATATGATTCAAATGAAGGTCAACGAGGTCCTTGCGACTTTTACATAGTATACGGTTTTGGAATATTCTTGTATTAAGCATGGCTTACATCTATGTTGTAAATAAGTGTGGGTATGCCCACTTAAAAATGTAATGTATTAGATTTCGGACTATGGTCTCAGGCATGGCTGGAGGTTTTCTCAACCCTCGTTCTTTCCTACTAGCGCCTGCACAGAGCGGGGCATCTCTTTGTAACTCTAATTTAAAATTAATAGAATCTTGGCTACGACCTTTTACTAATCAAAAAAAGAAAAAGAAAATATGACCATATTAAATGAGCTTTCTAGGACTAAAATATTACCATATTAAATGAGCTTTCTAGGACTAGTTTAGCTTAAATTACAATGTTTTAAATCAGGTTTATTTATATGGGTAATTTGCGAAGCAGTTTCTTGACTAATGTTTAGAAATGATTTGTAGAGAGTTTAGAAATGATTTGTACAATTTATCATCTTAGAACAGGCTTTGAGTAGCTTAAATTACAATGATTTAAATTAGTTTTATTTATATGGGTAATTTTCGAAGCAAGTTTATGACCTAGCAAGTATATAGGTTAAATCTCTGGGTGAAGGAAGAATTTTTCTTACTAATGTTATTGAATATATTAACATTTTAAATGAACTTTCTAGGACTTGTATTTTAAGTAGGGGAGTTCTAACCCAGAGACTAACCCTATTCAAAGCTAGGTTGATAACAAAGTTTTCCAAGAAAATGGGTACATACAGTCGAGAAGGCAAGATAGGAAGGAATTTAGGCAGAGAAACATCAAAGGGAAATTATAGTCAAAACACTAAGAAAATCTGCAAAGAAACTCTCAAGCTTTAGGATTCCTATGGCAACATTTTTTATAGGAGTACCTGAACAAGTCTCTTTTAGGAGGAAGTGAAGGAATCCTAGGCAGCTCTCATTCACTTTAATGAAGGCTCTGTTCTCCTCGGATAAGGCTGGGGCCGTTCAATTCATAAAAGGAGGGAATGTCCTCTTTTGAATTTTCAATATCTAGTATTAGGGATATACAATATGTAACTCATAGGAATGTCATCTTGCTCATTAAATTCTGATGAAGAGGGTATGCCCTTTGTTGAATATCTAGTATCAGAGATATTCAAACTGTAACTTGACGAAATGTCCTCTTCTATGAACTATGTAATTTAAACCAGACTTAGGTCCCATGCAAGGCTGGAGGTTTTCTCAACCTCGCTCTTTCCTACCAGTGCCTACACAAAGCGAGGCACTATGTATACATTATATCTTTGATAATGATTAATAAAATTTTGGTTTCAGCCTTTTACCCAAAAAAAAATTCATAAAAAAATGAATAATTTATATTATAAATTATATAACCCTAATGCAACCTTCTCTTTGTGGGACAGTTAGGTGACAAGCTCCTCAAAGCATATCTCCCTCCCATTGTGCCCTGTATATCCCCATATCAGGAAAGTTCCTATATCGGGATCTTCAATTAAATGGATCCCTCTTGACTCTCCTGTTATCAAGCTAAATTTTGACGGATCCTCTAAAGGGAATCCCGGGGAGTTGGGAATCGGGGTTTGTCTAAGAAATCGTGAAGGTAGAGTCTTAGCCTATTTGGCATCCCCTATTAAATCTAGTACTAACAATATGGCGAAAGCTATCGCATTGCTTGAAGGGTTTATCCTTGCTAAGAAATTATCTTTCTCTAATCTGCATATTGAAGGTGACTCGACGGTTATTATTAATGCGTGCATCCATAGGTTTGTTGATGATTAGCAGCTGAAATATGTTTTCTAGCCACTTTGGAGTCTCATTTCTCTGGATATATTCCTTATTTCCCATACTTACAGAGAAGGAAATAAGCTGGCAGATATTTTAGCTAATTATGGTTGCAATAAAGTTATCTTGGACTCCTGTTCTTTAGTTAACTGGTTAGATCAATTTCCTTCCATCATGGAAATTATTTGCAATGAGTCCTCATGTTAATGGATCCCCTATCTCTCTTGGCAATGGCATTTCTGTTTCACTTTAGGCTTTCCTATAATCTTATTGTTGCCTATTCATTTGCTGAAAGATCTTAGCTAGCTTTTAGTATAAGAAATATTGTCATGCTCTTGCATTTTGCGGAAAGTTTTATGTGTGGCATGCAAAGCTTTCTTATGTTCTCACATCTAGCGACTCTCAAATTAAAATGCCTAGTTAGCTATGAGTATCAGAAAGATCGCCACATTATTATTATGCTCTCTCTGTTATGATTGACACACAAGGATTTCTTACACTCACACAACTGCTTATTCATTGGTTGAAATTATTAGTCAGTTGTTGGTGTATGAAAGATTATTATGTTCAAGTACCCATCATCGTGCTTCTATCATTTGGCACATGCATATTATTGTCAAGTAGAGCTAGTTCATTATTTCATTTTTTCTTTATGAGGACCTGCCTTAATATTGGAGCCTTCCTTTTGTTTGTGTACTTCTCTTCCTTCATTTACACATAGATGGCCATCCTTGCTTGCCATCCATTTATCTCTTGATCATGATTGTGGGTGCTTGGGTTTATGTCATCCTTGCATTTATTTTTATTCTATTTGCATTTATTTGTCAAACTGATATTTCCCTCATGCTGGCTGCGTCGTGTGGTAGAGTTGGGATCTCATATCTTTCCCCATCAGGTGATATTATTAGCTATTAAAAGTCACTCTTAATTGCAATTTTTTCATCCATTATATAATTGGAATCTTGGTTTAGTTTAAGCATTTCTTTTCCTCTGTCATTTTCTCATTTGTATCCCCTAGTCCTAGCTTTTTCTTAGAGTTCTTTATTTTAGCACGATGATTTGTCCAGGCTTCTTAGTCGGTGTGAGCTCATCTATGGAAGTGTGCTCGACTTGTTTGTCGCTCCACATGGATTATTATCCAAAGAATTACAGAGTACTGCTCGCAGTTGGAGAATGGGAGAAGTTGTTCCTTGGCTTCATCAAAGATGATTTGCTGCCTTCATCTTTATCTATGACCTCCCACACATTAGACACGGTATTAACCATATCATTGGGAGTAATGTTTTGTTTCCTTCAGGGAAACACATCATTTATCCATCTCAGATTTTGTCTATTTTCCTTTCTAATGCATTTGACTTTCTTCAATCCCTTGTTCATCTCGAGTTGATCTACATTAGATATGTTAGGCTAGAACTTCTACAAGGTATAAAAATCACTACAGCCTTCTAGAAGTACGATCTATGTGGCAGAGCCGCACTGATTGGCGGCCTCTTTCATCATCATTTAGTTCCACACAATCATGGTGTATACATGGTTTTGGAAAGTATTAGAAAAGGGCTTGAGTGGCAATCTTTTCAGCCTATTAAAATAGCTCTGCATTAGTATGGGTACTTCTTGTCAAAAGAGTGTGTGAATAATCTTCAACAAGTTGTCTTCTCCCTGCTAGACCTGTTGGAGCAAGATTCAACCATGCCTCTCTCCTTCTAGCCTCCCCTGCAACCATCACTTCCAGCCCCTTCTCAAACCCTACTTGATCTCAACCTTCAATTCGGTTACACGAAAAATACCGCTACTCTCATGGAAGGCTAATGCTATTTTGTTATCCTAGGAGCTTTGCTCTGGTTTTGTTTTTTCTTTTGACATGTGTGTAGGTGTTCCACTTGCATTGTGCCTATAGTTGATTCATATGACATTCCTCGCTTTGATCTTGGTAGCATGTATTCAAGTTTGAAGGCTCCTTTTCTCAGGCAGTGAGTTCGTAGAGAGTTTTATGTCATTCCTTTTTGTCTCATTGATGTCCCTCTCCTCTGTTATGCTGCTATCATCATCAAAGGGAAAAATATATATATTTCATATGATCTCGAAAGTTATATCTGCCCATTGGGCTCTTCATTGTAATTAGTACAGGCTTTCATATGTTCTAGGGAAGTTATAATTGCCCATCGGGCCTATCTTATTGTAATTATTTTAGGAAAAACTTTATAATTGCCTTACACTTGGGAATGATGTATTTAGGGATTTTGGTTATGCAACTCAATTTATAAACTTAAAAATATTGCATGTTCACTATAGAAAAATAAAATTTACAACAAAATTAAAAATAAGATAAATTATGATTGGTCCATACAATAAGTTTTAACCATTAGTTAAAGCAATAAATCCAAAATTCATTGCAATAGTACTTTCTTACTCTATCCACAAGTACTAATAAGAATTGTCCATTACAAGTATAATTTCATTATATGAAATTGGCACACTAATACTACTTACTATTTAATGTTAAGTTTATTTTAAGAAAATATAACAAATGTTTCATTCTTCTCTTCTTTTATTACACATTCCATTTTATTTATGTATATAAATTTATCATATCTTCTATGCATATATTTTTTTCCTTTCATTTAATCTACTTACTTAACAGAATCTATATTAATAAAATTAAAAAACTGATTTTAAGAATAAGCATTAAACAAGCTAAAATTAAAATTAAACATAAATTTTTTAGTTAAAAATTTTAATTGCAACCCTAATCATAAATGCAAAAAATATCAACATTGAAAAGTACAATTTATCTTCAATTTTAATAAAATAAAATATATTTTTTATATTTTATTTAACTTAAAAAAATATTTTATGTTTCACTATTTTTAAAAGCATATTTTAATGCTAAAATTCATTTTCCTAGACTTATAAAGTTTTATAAGAAAATCTAACACAGTATACTATGTTTCTATTTAAAATTCTTATAAAAATAAACTTAAAATTTCTTTAGAATTTGTATATATTTTCTAGATTATAAGCATACTCCCTGCTGTACAAATTGGGTGGAGTATATCTGTGTTTTAAAGTATTATAATAAAACATAAGATCCCTACGCCTATTCTATATTATTTAAACACTTCTCGACTATAGCGAAACAGTTAAACGGTTAAATTAACGCTCTACAAATATTTTGCCTGTTGGGAAACGTGTGGAACAAATTTGGGCATCATATATATAAGACACAGCAATCTAGCATTTATGAATCATCAAGAGATATAACGCGTGTCTGGAACAAAATGTCTGATAACCGTGAAGCCCCCAATATGCCCAATATGGAGCAATTATAATTTTGGGAATTTTGACGCCGTCCGCGATGGCTTGAGAATGTCTTCTTATGTCAAACCGCCCTCTCCATTTCCACAGGTCGATTGGAAGGAAACTCGGGATGCTCATATCTTCAATGTTGACATTCCTGGTATTCATTTAGGGTTTCGTTTCCATTACCATTTTGCTTCAATATTGAATTGTGCCTTTAGATTGACGAAAATGGAATGTGATTCTGTCTGTGTGTTTCCTTGCAGGCGTGAAGAAAGAGGCTGTGAAATTACGAATGGCAGACAGTGGAATTGTCGAAATAAGCGTTGAACGAAGGAAAGAGGAAGAAAACGGAGATGAGGAGGAAAAATATCACTGTTTTGAACGTTTTAAGGGGAGTTTCGCGAGTGCTGACTGTGATAGTGCCCAAGCAACGCGATTATCAACCTAAGTTCAAAGACATTGAGATCTACTATTATTGACTGCTCCTCAATAATGTTCTGTTAGGGTTTATCAATAAACTATGATAGTCTGAAGACACCGAGTATAAAACTTTTGAATTAAAAAATCAGTTGAAAAACTGGTTTTGTTTGATCTATGATAAAGGAATAAGTTTATTAACTTTCACCAAATAATTCGGGATTATTGATTGTATTAGTTTTATAATCAAGCTTCGTAAGAGTTTTGCTTTTAACAAATCTATCCTTACTAAGTCAAAAATATGGAGTGGATGGAACTTAATCTACCAATCTACATAAAGTAATAAAAGGATAATTGAGATTGATTAAGTCAATTAGCAATTGCATGTAATTGGTAAATTTTAAATTTAGATTTTAAGATTAGTCGATTCTAAACAATAAGGGGTTTAATACTAGTGTATAGAGAATGGAGTAAAAACAAATTAAGTCATCAATTAGTAAAAGATTGATTGATAAGCCAATTCGCAATTGCTTGTATACTGTGATTCTAAATTGAAAATTGAAAATTTCAAGTTTAAATTTGATCTAAAACAATAATAAAAATAACACTAGTGAATGTAAAATTACAAAATAAAACTAGTATAAATATGTTAAATATTAATCATAGATATTAATTGAAATTATTTTATTTATCTTAAATTTTTTTTATTTTATTTTAAATTATAGTCATTAATGATATTTAAATTTTATTATATCTATAATTTTAATAGAATTTTTAAAATTTAATTATATACATCTAATTTATCTTATTTGAAAACTTCTCATCATCTAATTATGTTATGTTTATAATTAATATTTCTATTTTGACATGTAAATTATTGTCAACTTAATGTAAGAATTTGTCTTACCATTAACACACACAATTAGGAGGAAGATAACCTTTTACTCTAAGATTGAGAGTCTTCATCTAATATTGCATTCTTTAATAAGTTTATTAGGCTAATTAGAAACATATAATTATTTTTAATATAACTAGTTTGTATGATGAGAAACATTGATTAATATAATCTACTAATATAATGGTATAAAATGTGTTTTTCTTTAATAAAGTAGAAGTAGCCACTAATCAAGCATAAATAATAAGAAAGGCTAAGAATATAAAAAGAACTAGCCCATAACAAAGGGTTGTCATAGACATAGACAATAATACCCTCCTTTCCAAGGTCAATGATGAGGAGGTTCGTAAGGCAATGTTCTCTATGGGACCCTATAAGGACCCTGGCTTGGATGGTTTCCTTGCTCCTTTGGTCCCCAAGTGTGTGGAGCCTAGACTTATGGAGGACTTTAGACCCATAAGTCTCATTAATAAACTCTATAAAGTCTTCTCGAAGATCATGGTCAATTGAATCAAACCTCTGCTCAATGAGATTATCAGTCCTAACCAGAAGGGATTTGTCCTTGGAAGGAAAATTATGGATGTATCCATTACCACACATGAGACCCTGCACTCCATTGACCATAGTAAGGCTATTGGGATGGCTCTCAAACTTAATATCTCAAAAGCCTATGAAAAAGTCAATTGGACTTTTCTCTATAAGGTTTTAGCTGCTTTTGGGTTTTTTCAAGATTTTATTGTTCTTATCAAGGCCTGTATAGAAACTGAACATTAGATTGTTAGTGTTGTTCAATGGAAAACTAGATACCAAATTCATCTCAAGTAAGGGACTCTGCTAAGGGGATCCCCTTTCTCCCTACCTCTTTATCCTTCTTTCTAAGGTCTTGGGGTGTAACATGATGTAGTTGGTCCAATCCAGAGAAATTGAGGGAATTAAATGGACAACTACCTTGCCCCCATCGGTTCTACCAGAGTTCATGGATGATACCCTCTTCTTTGGAACCTCTTCCATTAAGGAAGCAAGGATGTGGAAACTAATGCTTGATATGTATACTACTATAAAAAATGAAGAATGTTCTTTTTCAACATTGATCCTTTAGTATAGGGAAAAATCTTGAAGATTCTTTCCTGTCGGGCTGATACTCTCCCTGTCACTTACTTGGGCTCCCATTGATTGTAAAAAATGTGAGGAATGAATTCTGGAACACCATACTGGAACGAACCCCAAAGAAGCTGCTAGGATGGAAAGGTAAGCTCCTCAACAGTGTTGGTAAGCTCCAACTCCTTGCTGCTTCCCTTCAAGGCATACCTATGTATTTTCTTTCTATCTTTAAAATCTCTAGTTTCATGGCTGATAAGCTGGAAAGAATACAACACACCTTCCTTTGGTCTGGATCTGAGGAAGAGAAGCATCTCCCACTGGTTAATTGGGACAAGGTTTTTTTACCTAAATCACTAGGTGGTTTAGCTATAAGAAACATTTACAACCTTAATAGGGCTTTGTTATCCAAGGTTTCCTGGACCATGGTTAAGGGATTTGCTAACTGGTGCAAAATTATGGAGGCTAAGTACCTGGATGGTGGTCATTTTTGTAAAATCTTTATGTGCTATGGAAAGAACCTTCATAGGGTTAGTTTCATCAAATAACTCAAAATACGAATTAAATTACCACAACTAGCTATCTAAATAAGCAAGATAAATGCTAAATGAGCACTCTATGCCTCCCTAATTATAGACGCTAATGAAAATTTCTTAGCAATATTCCATTGGTGACAGTCCTAATATGAGAAATTATAATAAAAAAAGATAAAACAATTAATTCCAAAAGAAATTAGTCTAATTATCTCCTAGATTTTCCTTTTTAGCTTAAAATTGCAAGAGGTTTGATGCTATTCAAATAATTGTGGATGATTATGGATTGAATTATGCCTTACTTTTATAGATTTTGGCAAGGGTAGAGGGTGGAGTTGATTTGATCATGGTTTGATTAGGGTTAAGTCCATGGTTCCACTTTTGGAGACTATTTTAATATTTTGTCCTCAAAGCTTGGGACAAGAGGAAAAAATAGGTGGAGAAGATTCTTTCTCCTTATGTGTGATTCAGATTCAATGTGAGCTTCATCCATGTGAGCTTGGTGTTTGAATCCTATTGGTTGATGCCTTTTCCTCCCATTTGGTGGTTGAGGAAGATATGATTTAATTAATTAAATTTAATTAATATGTTTAGCCATGTGTACCCCTTGAATGGGTTGATTTGATTTAAATGAACTATGTAATTAATTAGATTAATTGCATAATTTATTGATTTATCATGATTTATTTGATTTAAATTGATTTTATGGCTTTTGATTTTTAATTAAATTTGGATTATAGCTTGATTGCAATTTAGCTTTGATTTTAGATTGATTTAATGTTTACCTTAGTTGCTCACCTAATTGATCTTGTCTATTTTTAGGTGATTACAAATGCCCCTCTTTGAATTGATACATGAAGCGTATCGGTTCAAAGAATGTTGTGATCATTTTGATGCCAAGTCTTGATTAGCTTTGATGTCTAATTCGATGCTTGATATAAGATATGGATTTTGATGATAAAAATGATGCAGTGCTAATTGATTTTAGGTCCTTGATGGTCATTCTGATGATAAGTCATCTATTATGATGTCTGATTTGATATGATTTGATGTTTGATGCCCCTTTCAATTAATAAGGAAAAAATAATTCAATAAAAGACTATTATTTGATTTGATGGTTATGACCTTGATTCACTAATTATGATGTCAATGCTAATTATCTGACTGTATGCCCCCTCAAAAATGAAATGAAATTTGAGTGCGATAAAAGATTTTGTATTTTTGATCAATTTGCGTTGAATGAGTTCAATTAATAATGAATTTCAATTTCATTTCTGATTATGTATTTGCATCAATGTGATGAGAAATGCACTTGATTTGGATGAACAGGTGATTAAATTTTGGTCCGTGGTCATATTCTGGTCAAAGATGCCCCTTTTAGGTCAAATTGGGCTATATATAGGGGTAAGAGGTCTTTTTACTATTCATTTTTACCTCCCCTTTTGAATTTTTGGTCTGACCCTCTCTGAGCCTTTTTGATGATGGTGATCCCAATTTGTGAGCACAGGTTCAAGCGAGGCCACTGGTATATGAGTCCACCTGGCTACCGACCTCCGGTATGTACTTCGACAACTTTCTCTATCGATTGTTGCATTTAATTTGAAAAAAATTGGATATTTCTAGGAAAAACTATATTTTTTAATTTTTACAAATTAAATAGCATGTACAATAGTTTTAGCAATGTGTAAAATCTTTCTCAAGTGCATCTATAGTTTTCTGCAACACGTATGCTAGTTTTAGTAGGGCATACAAGCGTTTAAACTAGGGCATGATTCACAATCACCCTTTTTTGCAGTGCATATAATTTTGATTGTGCTTTTGATTATTTTAGTAGCATGTACAGGGGTTTACTATAGCGCATAGTAAGTTTTGTAGTGTGTACACATTTTTGTAGCACCTTGAATAATTTCTGTAGCACTTTCACCATTTTAAATTGTGCTTTTGAATTTTAGCAGTTTTAAGCATTTAAATAGTGGATATACCTTGTTTGGTCAAATGTGTTAGCTTATGAGTCAATTTTTGGATCCGTCTAGTGTTGTCAATCAGTTGATTGGTTTAGGTATCAAGTCTAGTTGATAGTGAGTCGTATGATCTCAGTTCCAGTCATGTCATATTGAAAGTTTGATTGTCAATCTTGATTTAGATGGTGGATGATGATAAATTTATTGTCCTCTCTTAATAAAATTAGGAAAATTAATTGTTGTTTGACTAGGTTTAAATGTCTGATTAACTTAAGATGATCCAATATTTGATGTTTTTAAGTACTTATGTGTTTAAAATTGCTTTTGTAGGCTGAGCTTAAAAAGCTCGATGTCTGTGGCATGTACCCATTTCCATTCAACATGATCAATGGCTGGAGCGGTCCTGAGCACCGACTCATTGGCAAATGTGGTTTGTCATTCCTTCTTTCTCTCCCTTGATTTCATGCATGAATCGAGGTCTATTGACAACTATGGAAGAACACTGGCACTTTGACCATAACACTTTCCATTTGTCGATGGGGGAGATAACCATCACTCCTAAGGATTTGTATCGACTACTACACATCCTGAGTCATGGGGAGCTAATTTATTAGGACCAAGTGTATGATGGGACAACATGAAGGAAAGTATTTATTGATCCTAACATTGGGGATGAGTCTATTCAGTGGGCTTAGTTTCCATCCTTTCCCACTCTTCTTGCCATTTTGGGTTCACTTGTTGGTGGGTTCCTTGTACCTGATCGATGAGGTAATGGTTTTTGCATCAATTGGGGCCATATTTTGGAGGATATGATTTCTCATCTGCACAAATTTGACTGGGGCTCGTGTGCTTGCATAGTTATATCATGAGATGCATGATGTGGTGTATCATCACGGGGCCATTCTTTCTAATGGGATGGTCCTTTTACAGTTATGAATATGGGAGCACATCCCTATCACTCAACCTATCTCAGTTTGTCATCATGATCCAGGTTGGGCCTTTACTTGGATGTATGACGGTATGTTGGTGCATGCCCATTTAGGTAAGTTAGACTATCGGCGGTGTATTATTGATGACATTAATCAATTCATTTGGCGACCATATATTGGTTCTGATGCATGGCCTGAGGATGCTTCCAAGTTACTATTTATGTGTATTCCTCATTGGATAATAGGGTGCATGCCCTTGATTATTGAGAGATTCTACTTTTTGAGGGTCCTATGATAGTATGCCCAAATATAGGGTATGCCATATGGATTGGCATTATGCACCTGAGTACAGGTAGAGAGGTCCCTATGGGGCCCACAAATTGATTATCTAACTTCTTGAGAGGAGTTAGTGCAACTGCCCCACCTAGTGTGGGATATTAGGGACCACATTGTAGATGTAGGGATGATCAATGACTATACATCATGGTTCACTATGAACCTGTTTCCCATGTTTACTAATCCTGCTGAGAGAGTACTTGGGATTGAGGAGGAGTCTGACGATGATGACAAAGATGGTGATGGTAGTGGTGGGGTTTAGAGACGAGGTCATTGGGGATGATGGGATCAGTAGGGTGAGAGAGGAGGAAAGGTCTTTATTCCTATCATTGTTGCTATGCCTATTCCTCCTAGAGGCAGAGTATGGATGAGGGTTGGTCAGGTGAGAATCAGGGGCAAACCATATAGATCCCTACGGCAGGTGGGTGTGGACCAACTAGCCAAATGGGGCCAACATAGAGTTAGGGTATTCAGGAAGGTGGATGCATAGGTTGTGGTTGATCTAGATGCCCAGGCTGCACAGATTTTATTCGATCAGGCATAGGATCCTCCGACTAGTACCTACATAGAGCGAGTCACTATGTATATATTATATCTTTGATTATGATTAATAAAATTTCAGTTTCAACCTTTTACCCACCAAAAAAAAAATCATAAAAAAATGAATAATTTATATTATAAATTATATAACCCTAATGCAACCTTCTCTTCGTGGGACAATCAGGTGACAAGCTCCTCAAAGCATATCTCCCTCCTGTTGTGCCTTGTATATCCCCATATCAAAAAATTTCCTATATCGAGATCTTCAATTAAATGGATCCCTCTTGACTCTCTTGTTATCAAGCTAAATTTTGATGGATCCTCTAAAGGGAATCTCGGGGAGTTGGGAATCGGGTTTGTCTGAGAAATCATGAAGGTAGAGTCTTAGCCTATTTGGCATCCTCTATTAACTTTGGTACTAACAATATGGCGGAAGCTATCACATTGCTTGAAGGGTTAATCCTTGCTAAGAAATTATCTTTCTCTAATCTACATATTGAAGGTGACTCGACGGTTATTATTAATGCATGCATCCATAGGTCTGTTGATAATTAGAAGCTGAAATATGTTTTCTAGCAAGTTTGGAGTCTCATTGACTCTATGGATATATTCCTTATTTCCCATACTTATAGAGAAGGAAATAAGTTGGCAGATATTTTAGCTAATTATGGTTGCAATAAAGTTATCTTGGACTCTTGTTCTTCAGTTAATGGGTTAGATCATTTTCCTTCCATCATGGAAATTATTCGCAATGAGTCCTCATGTTAACGGATCCCCTATTTCTCTTGGCAATGGCATTTTTTGTTTCGCTTCAGGCTTTCTTATAATCTTATTGATGCCTATTCATTTGCTGAAAGATCTTAGCTAGCTTTGAGTATAAGAAATATTGTCACACTCTTGCATTTTGTGGAAAGTTTTATGTGTGGCATGCAAAGCTTTCTTATGTTCTCACATCTAGCAACTCTCAAATTAAAATGTCTAGTCATCTATGAGTATAAGAAAGATCGCCACGCTGTTATTATGCTCTCTCTGTTATGATTGACACACAAGGATTTTGTACACTCACACAACTACTTATTCATTGGTTGAAATTATTAGTCAGCTATGGGTGTATGAAATATTATTATGTTCAGGTACCCATCATCGTGCTTCTATCGTTTGGGACATGTGTATTATTGTCAAGTAGAGCTAGTTCATTGTTTCATTTTTTCTTTATGAGGACCTGCCTTAATATTAGAGCCATCCTTTTGTTTGTGTACTTCTCTTCCTTCATTTACACATAGCTGGCCATCCTTGCCTACCATCCATTTATCTCCTAATCATGATTGTGGGTGCTTGGGTTTATGTCATCCTTGCATTTATTTTTATTCTATTTGCATTTATTCGTTAAACTGATATTTCCCTCATGCCGGTTGCATCCTATGGCAGAGTTGGGATCTCATATGTTTTCCCATCAGGTGATATTATTAGCTATTAAAAGTCGCTCTTAATTGCAATTTTTTCATCCATTATATACTTGGCATCTTGGTTTAGTTTAAGCATTGCTTTTCCTCTGTCATTTTATCATTTGTATCCCCTAGTCCTAGCTTTTTCTTAGAGTTCTTTATTTTAGCATGATGATTTGTCCAATCTTCTTAGTGGGTGTGAGCTCCTTTGTGGAAGTGTGCTCAACTTGTTTGTCGCTCCACATGGATTATTATCCAAAGAATTACAGAGTATTGCTGGCAGTTGAAGAATGGGAGAAGTCATTCCTTGGCTTCATCAAAGATGATTTGTTGGCCTTCATCTTTATCTATGACCTCCCACACATTAGACACGTTATTAAGCATATCATTGGGAGTAATGTTCTATTTCCTTCAAGGAAACCCATCATTATCCATCTCAGATTTTGTCTATTTTCCTTTCTAATGCATTTGACTTGCTTCAATCCCTTGTTCATATCGAATTGATCTGCATCAGATATGTTAGGCCAGAACTTCTACAGGGTATAAAAATCACTACAACCTTCCAAAAGTATGATCTATGGGGCAGAGCCGAATTGATTGATTGCCTCTTTCATCATCATTTATTTCTACACAATCATGGTGTATACATGGTTTTGGAAAGTATTAAAAAGGGGCTTGAGTGGAAATCTTTTCAACCTATTGAAATAGCTCTGCATCAGTACGGGTACTTCTTATCGAAAGAGTGTGTGAATAATCTTCACCAAGTTGTCTTCTCCCTGGTAGACCTGTTGGAGCAAGATTCAACCATGCCTCCCTCCTTCTAGCCTCCCCTGCCACCATCACTTCCAGCCCCTTCTCAAACCCTACTTGATCTCAACCTTCAGTTGGGTTCCACGAAAAATACAGCTGCTCTCATGGAAAGCTAATGCTATTTTGTTATCCTAGGAGCTTTGCTCTGGTTTTTTTTTTCTTTTGACACGTGTGTAGGTGTTCCACTCGCATTGTGCCTGTAGTTGATTCATATGACATTCCTCACTTTGATCTTGGTAGCATGTATTCAAGTTTGAAGGCTCCTTTTCTCAGGCAGTGAGTTCGTAGAGAGTTTTATGTCATTCTTTTTGTCTCATTGATGTCCCTCTCCTCTATTATGCCGCTATCATCATTAAAGGAAAAAATATATATCTTTCATATGATCTCGAAAGTTATATCTGCCCATTGGGCTCTTCATTGTAATTAGCACAGGCTTTCATATGTTCTAGGGAAGTTATAATTGCCCATCAGGCCTATCTTATTGTAATTATTTTAGGAAAAACTTTATAATTGCCATTCACTTGGGAATGATGTATTTAGGGATTTTGGTTATGCGACTTAATTTATAAACTTAAAAATATTGCATGTTCACTATAAAAAAATAAAATTTACAACAAAATAAAAAATAAGATAAATTATGATTGGTCCATACAATTAGTTTTAATCATTAGTTAAAGCAAGAAATCCAAAATTCACTGCAATAGTACTTTCTTAGTCTATCCACAAGTACTAATAAGAATTGTCCATTACAAGTATAATTTCATTATATGAAATTGGCACACTAATACTAACTACTATTTAATGTTAAGTTTATTTTAAGAAAATATAACAAATGTTTCATTCTTCTCTTCTTTTATTACACATTCCATTTTATTTATGTATATAAATTTATCATATCTTATATGCATATATTTTTTTCCCTTCATTTAGTCTACTTACTTACCAAAATCTATATTAATAAAACTAAAAAACTGATTTTAAGAGTAAGCATTAAACAAGCTAAAATTAAAATTAAACTTAAATTTTTTAGTTAAAAATTCTAATGGCAACCCTAATCATAAATGCAAAAAATATCAACATTGAAAAGTACAATTTATCTTCAATTTTAATAAAATAAAATATATTTTTTATATTTTATTTAACTTAAAAAAATATTTTATGTTTCACTATTTTAAAAATCATATTTTAATGTTAAAATTCATTTTCCTAGACTTATAAAGTTTTATAAGAAAATCTAACACAGGATACAATGTTTCTATTTAAAATTCTTAGAAAAATAAACTTAAAATTTCTTTAGAATTTGTATTGATTTTCTAAATTATAAGCATACTCCCTGCTGTACAAATTGGGTGGAGTATATCCGTGTTTTAAAGTATTATAATAAAACATAAGATCCCTACGCCTATTCTATATTATTTAAACACTGCTCGACTATAGCGAAACAGTTAAACGGTTAAATTAACGCTCTACAAATATTTTGCCTGTTGGGAAACGTGTGGAACAAATTTGGGCATCATATATATAAGACACCGCAATCTAGCATTTATGAATCATCAAGAGAGATAACGCGTGTCTGGAACAAAATGTCTGATAACCGTGAAGCCCCCAATATGCCCAATATGGAGCAATTATGGCCTGAAGTCCCGATAGCGTATAATTTTGGGAATTTTGACGCCGTCCGCGATGGCTTGAGAATGTCTTCTTATGTCAAACCGCCCTCTCCATTTCCACAGGTCGATTGGAAGGAAACTCGGGATGCTCATATCTTCAATGTTGACATTCCTGGTATTCATTTAGGGTTTCGTTTCCATTACCATTTTGCTTCAATATTGAATTCTGCCTTTAGATTGACGAAAATGGAATATGATTCTGTCTGTGTGTTTCCTTACAGGCGTGAAGAAAGAGACGGTGAAATTACGAATGGCAGACAGTGGAATTGTAGAAATAAGCGTTGAACGAAGGAAAGAGGAAGAAAACGGAGATGAGGAGGAAAAATATCACTGTTTTGAACGTTTTAAGGGGAGTTTCGCGAGGCGTTTCAGGGTATCGGAGGATGGGAAGGTGGAGTGCTGACTGTGATAGTGCCCAAGCAACACGATTATCAACCTAAGTTCAAAGACATTGAGATCTACTATTATTGACTGCTCCTCAATAATGTTCTGTTAGGGTTTACCAATAAACTATGATAGTGTGAAGACACCGAGTGTAAAACTTTTGAATTAAAAAATCAGTTGAAAAACTGGTTTTGTTTGATCTATGATAAAGGAATAAGTTTATTAACTTTCACCAAATAATTCGGTATTATTGATTGTATTAGTTTTATAATCAAGCTTTGTAAGAGTTTTGCTTTTAACAAATCTATCCTTAATAAGTCAAAAATATGGAGTGGATAGAATTTAATCCATCAATCTACATAAATTAATAAAAGGGTAATTGAGATTGATTAAGTCAAGTAGCAATTGTGTGTAATTGGTAAATTTTAAATTTAGAATTTAAGATTAGTCGATTCTAAACAATAAGGGGTTTAATAGTAGTGTATACAAAATCGGAGATAAAGACTGATTGATAAGCCAATTCGCAATTGCTTGTATACCGTAATTCTAAATTGAAAATTGAAAATCTAAAGTTTAAATTTGGTCTAAAACAATAATGAAAATAACACTAGCGAATGTAAAATTACAAAATAAAACTAGTATAAATATGTTAAATAATACTTTATCTTTAACCACATAGCTGAGACCGCCAAACATCTGGCGACTTAGCGACTAAAGGAAAGATAATTGCCCGCCAGGTCGCAGGATGTTAAGGACTTAACCTTCAGAAATGAGAGATCTCGCGAATACACAGTCGCCAAGTCGCCAGATCAAACTTAACCACTTCTTCATTCCGTGACCCAGCGACTAAAGTTCTCACAATCACTGCAGCCCTTTTGAGTTTTCAAATTTCTTCTGAGATCTCGCGACCAAAGGAAATCCATTTAGAGATCATGCGACTACAGGGTTATTCTTACAAAATTCATTACAGAAGTCACTAGGTCTCGAGAAAACTTACTGAGACCTGGCTTCGATCAGGAGACTAAGAGATACAAGGTAGTCGTAGGATTGGGAAATAAGAAGGAATATTCTGCGGAGTCTTAGGGATCTCATGACTAGGCTGAGCTTATAAAGCACACATGGAAAAATGGAGACTTAAGTGGCTGAAAAGGTAATGACCAAATAGAATGAAGGTTAGGGATTGCAAGGTTTTTTTGAACACCAACGACTACTTTTGAATTTTAAACTTATAGACCAGAGGCCAAAACAAAAGGGAGAGCCCAAAAGACAAAACATAAGGCCACGAAAAATTCAGTGATGTTCGGCAAGGTAAAAATAGAGACCTTGGAATAGATTTTAGCCAAGTCTGTATACATAGGAAAATTAGGGTAACAGGATGTCCTTATTAGGAGCCCACCAAATGTTTAAATGGGTTAGGATCTATTGCCAGACCTCAGTAGAAAAATCATAGTGAATGAATAGGTGATTTATGTTTTCCTCCTTTTTACATAAGAAGCACCTGTTAGGCAGACTGAAACCCCTCTTAGTGAGGTTGTCGAGAGTGAGAATTTTACCATGGAGCACCATCCACCAGAAGAAGTTGACCTTAGGGGTCAGTTAGGGCTTCCAAACTTTCTTCTAGCAAGTAGTGTCAGCAATTTCTACGATCAGCTAATTATAAGCTGATTTGATAGGGAAACCACCATTTTGGGTGTGTAACCATAAGAGCCTATCAGGCCTGTCGAGCAGGGGTATGCTGATAGAGTGGATTAATTTATTGATATTGGTATTCAGATTGATAAAATCCAGTCTGTCCCTTAGAAAAGGGACTATATCAATCCATCTTCCATTGGTTATGAAGTTGGAGACCAGGCTGCCCACTCCATGCGTAAAGATGTTTCTTAATTGGGAAAAGAAAGTGGAGGCTAGAATACCATCTGGTAACCATGGGTCCTCCCAAAACCTGATGTCCCTACCATTTCCCAATTGCCAAAAGGTCCCTTTTTCCAGTCTACTTATGTTCTTAAGGATATTGTTTCAAATTTTGGATGCTCTTGGGTGTCCCTGTTCCATAAAGAGCTTACAAAAATGTCCTCCGTCAAGGTACTTGGCTTCCATAATTTTGCACCATTCAGCAGAATCTGAGACCATGTTGCATGCCATCTTGGAAAGCAGGGCCCTATTGAGGTTGTGAATTCTTCTCAGCCCTAGGCCCCCCAAGTATTTAGGGAGGAAGACCTTATCCCAGCTATGTAAAGGAAGCCTTCTCTTTTCCTCAGACCCCAACCAAAGGAAGGTTCGCTAGATCTTTTCTAGTTTGTTAGCCATGAAACCTAAAATTTTGAATATGGAAAGGAAATAGACATGAATACCTTGAAAAGTAGTAAGGAGTTGGAGCTTACCTGCACTACTAAGTAATTTACCTTTCCATCCAGAAAGTTTCCTTTAGGTTTGTTCAAGGATGGAGTTCCAATACTCTTGCTTCACATCTTTGATAGTTAGGGGAAGCCCTAGGTAAGTCGCAGGGAGTGAATTAGCCTGGCAACCCAGAATTTTCAAAATCTTTGTTTGAACAGAAGGTTCAGTGTTGAAGAGCATACAAATTTTTTGATAGTTGATGTGTTGGACTGATACAGTAGAATATCTATCCAACATTAGTTTCCACATCCTAGCCTCCTTAACCGAGGAGGTGCCAAAGAAGAAGGTGCCATCCACAAACTGCTGCAGGACCTTAGGGGGAAGGCTAGAAGTAGGTTTGATACCTCAATTTATCTAGAATGTGCCAATTGCATCATGTTACAACCCAAGACATCAACCATAAGGATAAAGAGGTAGGGGGAGAGGGGATCCCCTTGGTGCAGATCATTTTCAGGAGCAAACTTAGTACCTAGTTTTCCATTGAGCAGCACAGAAAATAGGATAGTTTTAGTTTAAACTTTGTTAAAAATATATAAAGTCTTGAGAAAAACCAAAAGAGATTAGGACCTTATAGAGGAAGGTCCAGATGACTTTATCGCAGGCTTTAGAAATGTCAAGCTTGAGGGCCATTCCAGCAGCCTTACTATGATTAATAGAGTGTGGGCTTTTGTGAGTGGTGATGGCTACATCTATGATTTGTATACTAGGGACAAAACATTTTTGATTGGGATCAATGATTTTTCCAAGAAAATTTTTTATTCTATTAACCATGATCTTGGAGAAGATTTTGTAGAGTGTATTATAGAGACCAATGGGTCTGAAATCCTCCATTATTCTGGGCCCAGCACCCTTGGGGATAAGGACTATATAAGTGTCATTGAGCTATTTGAGGATTTTCTTAGTTCTGAAGAAGTCCCTGGCCATATGAGTCACATCATAACCAATAATATCCTAGAATTCTTGACAAAGAGTAGGGGGGAAGGCATCAGGGCTTGGGGCTTTGAAGGGTCCCATAGAAAATACTACTTTGCGAACTACTTCATCAGTGACCTTGGAGAGGAGGGAGTTGTTGTCAGTGTCAGTGACCACCTTCGGCAGAATTGAGATGAGCTAGTTTTGGAGAATTTCAGATTTCCCTCCATTGACTTCAGTAAAGGAGTTGAAGAAATAGTCCATAGCCATATTCCCCAATAGGGTAGGGTTAGAGATCTCATTCCCTATTTTATTAGTAAGAGTGTTGATGGAATTACATCTCTTATGTTTGCAAGGAGATTGATGGAAGAAAGTAGTGTTGCGGTCTCCCTCTTTGAGCCATAACACCCTGGATCTTTTTTTCCTGAAGACTTCCTCATTAGATAGAGTAACCCTCCAGATTTTTCATATCTATTCCTCCTCATTGTGTAAATCAGGAAATAGGTTGCCAATAGCCATCTATCCTTGGAGGGTTTACAGTTTCTCAGCCATAGCTTTTTTTTTTATGAAAGATGTCCCCAAAGGTAGTTTTGCTCCATCCTTTTACAACTCTCTTGATAATTTCAAGTTTAGAGGCCACCCTAAACATGGCCGTACCTTTGATAGGAGTAGACCACCATTGCTAGATTCTATCATCGAAGTTGGGTTGCGAAGTCCACATGATTTCATACCTGAAGGGGGCAAGGTAGGGGTGCTTCCTGTCCATCCACTTAAGTAGCAGGGGGTTGTGATCAGAGGTGGTTCTAGGGAGGGCTAATAGAGAGTAGGATGGTACCAAATCCCAAGAAGAATAGGTTAGGACCCTGTCTAGCCTCAGCTATATAAGGTAGTTACCCTTCCTATTGTTGGTCTAGGTGAAGGGGTTTCCTTTGAGATCTACATTGTGGAGGCCATTCAAGCTAACAAAGTGGGACAAATCCCCCATGCTATCAGTGAAATTCATAATGCCTCCAGACTTTCCAGTAGGGTATAGAGGGGAGTTGAAATCCCCTGCCACCAGAAAAATTTTTGTCTTGTAGGGTGAGAAAGGAGGTCGAAAGATCCTCCCAGACCTCCTTTCTTCCCTTGCGAGAATTAGGAGCATAAATATTAAATAGTGCCAGATAAACACTACAGATGTGAAGAAAATAGAAAGATGATGCTATGAAAATCTCAGAGCACCCCTCTTGACTTTAGACAGGTTCCAGAGGGTAGATATCCTTCTAGAAGCCCCACTAGCCTCAGAATAAAAGAACATGGCACCAGGTCATATCCATCCCACAAAAGTATCAAAATTACTATAGGACATTTTAACTTCCTTAATAAGGAGAATATCAAATCTATAGTCATTAATGTATTTCTTAACAAGTTGTTTGTGGGGATTATTTAAGCCCTGAATGTTCTAGGAGAAAATAATCATTTCTTACCTTTGTGCATGAGGTCGAGGGTTTTCTACCTACCAGTAGAAATCTAATTTGTTGTTCTCCTTTGTCTTCTGACCCTATCAAATGGTCATCTTGGTTTTGTGTCCACTCAAGCATCAATTTTTTTATTCCTTGTCTTGCTGTGTTGGGTTTTCCAATCTCCGTCATCATTCTTCAATGTTGCTGTAGGCTTCACCGAGCTACTACATCCTGCCTATTGAGGGTCAGTATCACATGTGTTAAGAACCACTTCCATCACTAGGTTACCCACCAGCTCCACTAGGGGTGCCTCAATTAGCAATCCTATACTGTCCATGAGCATCAGGTCATATTGGACACAGTGTTTAGTATCTGATTCACTATGAGGGGAGCAAGATCCTTCCTCATTGGAATCCTAGCTCACTGGTATTTCTCCATCTTCTAGCCCACTTCTATTAGAGTCATCACCCAACAAGGGAGGTTTTTCCTTAGTTACAAGGGTCACCAAAGTAATAGCAACTATGGTCTTTTGGGGAGAAGAAGCAACGATGTTCTTAATTTTTTTCTCTGATAGCTCAGGTGCCTTGTAATCCTTCCTAGTGTGCCCTTTGGCACTAAAATCTTGACAAAAGAGGGTAGCATTCTCATAGATAATGGCTTGAGACCATTTCCTTAGTTTGGATTTGAGAATAGAAAAGTTTGGGAGAGTCTTGTTAATGGGGACATTAACACAAAAGCGGGCAAAGACTAAGCGAGATTTCAAGAGGGTGATTAGGTTAGCAGAGATATAATGACCAAAAGAGTTCCCTATCAATTTGAAAACCTATTCATCCCAAAACTCAAGTGGAAGACCAGGAAGATGGATCTAGACAGGGGCCATCTTATTTAGGTTAGTAGATGGGTGGAAACCTGGCTTCCAGTTAGCCAGAGTGAGGAGGTGCTTACCATATAGCTAGGAACCCATGAGGATAAGGGAAAGATCCTCAGGCATCATGAAATGGAAAAGGAAGAGACCACCCGACATAGCGAAAGTAGCCACACTTCCTTTCATCTTTTAGTGGATTCCCACCCATTTCCTCACCATATCAATGGTAGGTGTGAAATTAAAGAAGCGTCCAACTAGGGCCAGATGGAATTTTGCCATGGTTCTATCCATAATGGAGTTGGGGAGAAGGATTTCAGTGCCTTTTTCAGTGATGCTTTCCACACAAAGAGAGGATTCCACCTCAGCAGTTTGTGTCCCCACTAGCATGCCTTTCCAGTCTAGCTTGGGCCCAGGGGACACGGAATCCAAGGTACCTGACCTAGTAACTGTGGAAAAGTTAGATAGGGGTTGAACGGGCAGTGGCAAGAGAGGGTCATCAGGAGGAGGAGGAGGGGGTTCCTCCCCAGGAACAACCGCCATGCAAAGGAACTCAAAAAAGCAAATTCGTACCCAAGTTGCAAAGTGAACTGATTCCAAGGTAGTACTATGATATAAGTTATAATTGAGTAATATAAAAATATTAAATATAAATGATATCAATGATAGATATCATTTAAATTTATTAAATTTATTTATTTTATGTTAAACTATAATCTTTAATAATATTTAAAATTTATTATATCTATAATTCTTATTCAAATTTTTAAAATCTAATTATTTACAGCTAAATTACCCTATTTGGAAAAGTATTAACTTGTCATATTAACTAATTATGTTATGTTTATAACTAAAATTTCTATTTTAACATGTAAATGATTGTCAACTGAATTTAAAAGTGTCTTAACATTAAAACACACATAATTACTAGGAAAATAACTTTTTGCTCTAAGATTCATGATACAAAATAGTTATACTAAAAATGGTTATATATTTCTCATTAGCTACCTCTTTATCTTCATTGCTAATTGACTTCTTCCTAGATAACACACTAATGAAACATAATCTAGCAATTGTCTCAATTACCTCCTTTTTTATCACATATGATTTATGCAGCATAGGAGTTTCCCCATGAAATTCACTCAATATGAACAAGAAGATCTCTCTATCCTCATCACCAGGGAAATATCCAAGTCAACTCATTTGGACTTAAACTATACAAGATCATGAAGAGCTAGAAAAGACGGCTTTAGACAACAAATGCCACCAAGGAGATGAGCTTAATTTAGGAAGCACTAGATCAAGTTGAAATCCAAGGGATTGATAATAATCAACTCGATGTACTCATTGAGGACATCAAAAATGGTGATCCTGAAGACATCAAAGATGATAAGGATGTCACCAATGCTAGAGCTCAACCACAAGAAGATGGAACCACAACCGAGCAAGCAGAAAGCTCTATATCGGGTGACCTTGCTATCTTGATGGAAGAAGTTGTAATTATTTCTAAGGAGGAACCCAAAGGCTCAATCCTTGAGAAACCAAAGGACACATCAGGGGAAGAAGGAACAAGCACACCTATAGAGATATAAAATCCTAAAGAAAAAGAGGCAGATACACAGAGCCAAAATGACCCTAAGCTTACCAAGACAACACCACCTCACACTACATCTGAAGCTCCATCTTAATCAGCTGACACATAGGTTACCAAGGAGAAGAAGAAAGAAGATACTATGTCTACCAAGCAAGATACACTAGGTGTTGAGGTAAAGGCTATCATTCCATCTATATAGACTTCACCCCAAGAGCCTAGAAAGAAGAAGAAGAAAAAGACTGGCAAAGGGCTGATCACATGACTTGATGAAGTCATTGAAATACCTGATTGTGGCCCGAGGACTTTGGACCCTTAGGAATTAAGAAAATGTGGGGAGCTATGCACAAGGAAGGTAACTCAGGAGAAGCTAAGGAAAGAGTGCAAGAGCAAGTATATTCTTGAAGATGTGCGAGACATCTTGCAACAGGTTGTACCTGAGGTCCAGATCAATGAAGAAACACCTATAATGGACCAGCTTGCCACTCTTGCACAAGAAATAAATGCCCCAGACATTGATGCTGAAAATAGACTTGAAGAAAGGGCAGAATCTATGATTCAAGATAAATTGGTAGAAAAGATTAGCCAAGAAGTGGCAATAAACAAAGTAAATCTTTTAGAGGTAATCACCGATCTCCAATCCATTACTCAAAAAATAATTCAAATATTATTTAAGCTATGCACTATGGAGAGTTTCACTGGTGAGATCAGTGAAAAGATTAAGAATCTAGATACTGAAATCCAAGCCAGTGAAAATGCCTCCTTAACTGAGCTAGATGCTTTTCATAAGCACATACTCAAAGTACAAGAACTTTGGCGGTTAAGAGCAGATTTGAGGAAGCAATAGGATAATATAAGTGACCAATTCAATGGCCTATAGGAAGAGATTTGTTGGTTCCTAGATAGGACTTTACACTCCATGAGATACCAATATGCCTATCATGGATGTTAAGGATTGGTTAGTTCCAAATGTGAGCAATCTATAAGTAATTGGACCAACTATAGGGATAAGACTACCCTCTTCTACTTCTGGCTCTGCAAAACCAAGGCGGGTGCACCTGATCCAATAATATTAACTCTGACTGATAGTTCTAACTCTACCCCTTATTTGAATATTGGATCTTTCAATAGATGATTACAGTGAGAAAGTACTAAACAACAACCTATTGTTCATTGACTCTGCATCACTGGATAGGACAATACATAAATGTAAATAAAAGTAAAGACTGGTAATGATTTAAATGATTGGGATTATAGGGTTTGAATCAATCTTCTCAACACAAACATAAGAGAATACAGGCCAGTGCCTTATCCATTGGGAAAAATATCAAGGAAAAGGATGAATACAATGGTGTCTGAAATTAGTCTTTAGACATAAACAAAAATATCCCAACTCTTTCCTACTTATGAAAATCCTTCAAATAAATTCCAAGAACACATATTCCACTTTGAGCAATATTTAATCTAACTCTAGGTTGGAACTCAAAGCACCAATACATTCATATAAACCTTATGCAAAGATTTAAAGATTCAAAGAATAGAGCAAAGGAGAGCAAAGATCTAAGGTTTGTATTAAGTATAACCTTTCACCATGTGCATACAGTATCTTGAATAACAAGCTTGCAAGATAAGAACAACCTCTACTTCTTCTCTATTGTTTGATAAAATGATATCAAAAATTACAATCCTTGACTGAAAAGCTAGGGTTTCAGAAATTCTATCTTTTTAACACCTAAACTTCCAATCCTCTAAAATGATCAAGAAAAATCCCTTTATACCAAGAGATGCAACAAGCAATCGATCACTCTAGGGTTACAAAAAATAGCCTAAAGACCTTTACAACAACCCCAAAGGGTTTACAATAACTATACTGATGAAACAGATGAGATATTTTGTAACTGAGTTGATAGGCTTTATGTCTTCAATACTATCCTTGACTCTTTTTCAACAAATATAATTTCAACATCTCTCTGTCCAACTGCAATGAATGCCCTTCTACAATTTATTCAACCTTGAAACTCAACTGGCACGGCATCATTAGAAACAAAATCATATTCATATCGTACTTCAAAACTTCTACATCCTTCCCCAACTACAAATTGTACTGAAGAATTCAATTCCTAGCCACTACTTCATTTTACAACTCTCTGCGTCAAATCCCTAGCCAAAAGCCTACAGGAATTTTGAATTTGAATAAAAATGGTAACCGGCTCAATTTTAAAATGTGACCATTGATCTATTTTATTCCTAGCAGATCAAGCAGTTCGCAATAATCTCACAACAATCAAAAAAACCTTCAAAAAGTATCTCACCACATCATAAAACTCTTGACCAATGAAAACTGAGCACGTGAGCAATGAAAAGGCCTGACGTAGCAAATTGGACCCACTCCTCATCAGCTTCTAATCGAACGGCTGGCGTAAGGTCACATAGCCTCAAAAGATTCTATGCGACAATATGCCAACCATTAAATCCTCCATCTTGGCATCCCTTGAATCTTTCGGGCCCACTGACATGTCTTTATCCCTTTCCAACTCAGCCAATCAGAACACAACACATCAGTGATGAATCATCATGCGGTCCCACTATTCTCGGCTAAACCTTAACCCTTTTACCCTTTTGGTGAATATGTGACTGCAAGAAATTCTAAGTCGCAAGATACTTTATTTAACCGTGGTCTGATTGAACTTTTCAACGAACAAAGCATTTCACTAAATCGCTGAGTCTCATGTTTAACCATTGGTTATATTTGGCGAAAGCACGTAAACCTTTATTCGCCAGTTCACAAGATGTTTTAGAGCTTCACTATTTTACTGTGAGACTCAGTGAATACACACATTCGCATATTCGCGAGAAGACTTAGAATCCCACCAAAATACTTTGTGAATGAGTGAACATAGAAGACTTTATTGGTGCCGCCAAACATTTTGTCTGAGCTGCCAAAATATTTAAATATTTGATAACCCTGGGCCCACTTGAAAACCTGCCACATGTCAACACATCATTCATTGTTTCTGCTTGGTCATCTCTTACATAGGACCCACTAATCCTTCAGCATCTAATCGGACGATAGACACAAGGTCGCATGGGGGAAGAATATTCCATGCGATCACATGTTGACCACTGATCAAAATCTCTGACACTCAACCTTCTGACAAGCTCCAACTCATTATCATGTGGACCAATGAGAAGCTGCCAATTAAGTACACATAGCAGTAGACCCACTGTATTGAAAGGTTATATCACAAAGGAGAATCAATGGTTGTCTTAAGATCTCATGTGTCTGACACATCCTTTGCGAAGACACACCCACCGTCGATTCTCTACAAATGTCAGAGCCCTCTGACATGCTGACAACCCAGGACCCACTACCCCTGCCAAATCACCAATAGGTGGACCAATCATAGACTACCAACCGTGCATACCCGTCGGATGGTCCCACTTCATTGAAATGCCGCATCATTAGGAAAGATGAATGGCTAGTGTAAGACCGCAAGCCTCTGACACATCCCTTGCAGAATTACGCCAACTGTTAGATTGAGATGCTGTCAGAAAGGCTAGGCCCAAGAAATATAAAGCTGAAACATTAGGAAAATTAAGGCACTGGACTTAGGAAGAATTAGCACTGCCGGACTTAGGAAAAAATTGAAGCTACCGGTCGCTGAAACTTAGGGAAAATAAAGACCGCTGGGTGATGAAAATTTAATGCACATGCCTTTATAAGGTTTTTAAGTGGCCCAAAAAGTAATACAAAATTAGAACAAGGCTAGGGAACACTAGAGTTTTCTTCTCAAATGGCTAGATTTTAAATTTTTGCCTAGGGTTTACAGGAAAAATGGAAGAAATACTAGCAGAGGCTTGGAGAAAAATGCTAAAGCCATGGAATTTTTCTCTTGTGCTAACAGTGGCACGTGTTCGGGGATGTGTATCTCTTGCAGATATAATGAGAAGTTAGAATCTCCTGGAACATCAGACCAGAACCAAAATGTTGACAAAAATAGGAAACTGGCAAACAAAAACTTTAAAACACAACTGCACAGAGACTCAAAAAATTCTTTAGGAGAAGTAGAACTTCAAAAATTGACCATGAACAGGAAGATCCAGGAGCTCTCTTGTCAAATTCTTTAGAATGTAAGAACCTTCTCCCCATTTTTCTTCAATAATAGATTGGCCTAACTAGATGGGATCAAACTTCCCATGTTTTCCTTTGTCTTCCATTCTTGCATTCCACATTAATACCATGTCTCTTTCTACAAAATTCCTCTGAGTAGTCCTCTTGTCATATAAGACTTTGTATTGGGCCTGCAACTTCTCATTCCTATTATGTGCATCATTCCTTATCTCATTTAGCTGAATCATATCATTCATTCTGACTGTCATATCTTCTTCCACATCTTCATCATATTTTTGAATGAATTGATACATCTACAATAAGTTATTTTTAGGTAGTCTTGCATTGATTCCATATACTAAGTCAAAAGGGGCACACCCTATTGCCTTCTTTACTGTAACTCTATCAGCCCACAGGGCTTGTAATAATTTGGAGTCCTAGGTCTTCTTGTTTTTGTCCAAAACTCTTTTCAGAATCTTGATTAAACTCTTATTGCTAGATTTTGCCTAGCCATTGCCCTATGGATGATAAGCAGATGAATATGAAATTTTAATGCCATTGTGTCTGTAGAAGTCAACAAACTCTTCTAACCTAAAAAATAATGCATTATCAACCACCATGGTCCCTGGGAAACCAAATCTTGTTAAGATATTCGGCATCATAAAATTTGTTACCACCTTGCTAGTTGCTCTTTTTGTAGGGATTGCCTCAACCCACTTAGTGAAATAGTCAGTTGCCACTAAGATATAAGAATTTCCACCACTAGACTTATTAGGGATTTCACCAATGAAATCCATACCCCACTTTTGGAAAGGAGCTTGAATAGTAACAGGTTTAAGAGGCAAATTCCCACTAAATTTTAGTTTTCCTACAAAATTTTGATAGGGATCACACTTCTTGACAAATTGATGGGTATCTTTGAATAGTGAGGGCCATCAAAAACCTTCCCTGATAATGTTGTGAGCTATAGTCTTTTCCATGTAATGTCCTCCACAAATTCCATTATGCATTTCATGCATCAAAAGCTTGGCTTTATCTAGATCTACACACCTAAGAAAAACACCTTCATTACTCCTCCACCAAAGCTCACCATTTATAATTGCATATCTCAAAGAGTGGAGTTTAACAATTCTCTTCTTATTGTCATCTAGTTCAGGGGGTAAGACCATCTTTTGTAAATATTTGACAATATATTTGTACCATTCACAATAGTCCATGTTACATATGTTACCATTCACAACAGTCCATGTTACATATGTAAGGCCTCGGATCCTCTTCTAAAGAATTTATTTGGTTTGCATTTAAATTACTTTGGGACATCAGTTTTTCTAGGCCTAAACCTCTAACCAACTTTGTAATGTGGATGTCAATGTTAAATTCTTGAATTTTGTTAATCCACCTACATCTCCTTCCTGAGACTTCCTCGTGGACCAAGATGTCCTTGACTGTAGCACTTGGAACATAAGCAACCACTCTGGCTCCCACCAAATAACATCTGAATGTCTTAATGGCCTTGACCAAGGCATAACCTTGTTTCTCAATGATATCGTAATTCAATTCTGTTGCCTGCAAGGTCCTGCTGAGAAATGAAATAGGTTGTTGAAAACCTTTAGCATTTTTTTGTAATAGCACTGTAGCAATAGTATGGGCAGATGCAAAAGAAAATATTTGCATGGGTTTGCTATAATCTGGTGTCTTCAAGATCGGGGCATGCTTTATGGACTTCTTAATGTCATTGAAAGCCTGTACTGCTTCAGTATTCCATTCCAATTTTGCTCCTTTCTTCAACATTCTTGATATGGGAATACCGATCTCTGCAAAATTTGTAACAAATCTTCTTAAAAAGTTGACTTGTCCTAGAAAGGACTGAATTCCCTTGCTATTGTTTGGTAAGGATAATTTGTCAATGGCTTCAACTCTTTCAGGATCTATCCTCACACCATCCTTTGAAACAATGTGTGCTAAAAGTTTTCCTTCTATCAGACCAAAGGAACACTTCTTTGGGTTCAAAGAAACCCCATACTCTAATGCTCTGATGAAAATTTTCTCAAGATGCTGGCAATGTTGTTCTTCTTTGGCTAAGAAGGCTGTCAAGTCATCTTGATATACCACCATAAATCTATCAATGAAATCTGCAAAGGCTACATCCATAGCCCTCTGAAAAGTGGCACCTGCATTAGTCAATCCAAAAGGCATTCTTACATAAACATATGTCCCCCATTGAGTTGTAAATGCAATTTTAAATTGTTCTATATCTTTGACCATAACCTGATTATAACTAGAAAAGCCATGCATCATGGACATTAATTCTGATCCAGTGACCTTTTGCAACATGTTCTCCATATTTGGTAACCCATAGTTATCCTTCAAAGAATTTATGTTAAGATTTCTAAAATCTACACATAACCTGATATCACCATTCTTTTTTCTGACAGGCGCTAAATTTGAAACCCAAGTGGAGTGCCTAATTGGCTTGATTAATCCAGCCTCCATCATCTTCTTGAGTTCACTCTGCATTTTGGGTGCCAAGGTAGGGTTAACAGGTCTCAATTTTTGTCTAAAAGGTTTTGTGCCCTCCTTAAGTGGAACCTCATGCTAAAAAAGGTCATCTCTATAAGCTTTGAGATCTTCATAAGACCAGGCAAAAACATGCCTAAATTTTTTGAGAAGGTCAATCAAATTTTTTCTAGTTCTTGGGGAGAGAGGCCTGCCTATATACACCTTCTTGGGAGCTATCCCTATTCCCAAGTTTATGTCTTCAAGCTCATTGATTTTAGGTTTTGATATTTTCGGCCATGCACGATGTCAGGTAGCTTAAAATTGATGTCATCAAGATGTTGCAGTTGAAAAGGATAATGACAGGGGTCTAGGCAGCCATCTTTGGTCATTTCTTGTTTTCTAAGATTACCAAATCAGTGCATTCATTGCGGGCCAATTTGCAGAAAGGTAGATGAGTTTGGGTTGCTTGTCTGTAGGCTGATTGTAAGTATAGGGAGGGGCACTCAAAGAAATATCTGATCGGTTGAGATATTTGCAGAAGTAGCATTTATGATCAAACTTGATTGATTTAGGGTTTGTTATTCTTTTGTAAATTTGTAACCCTAATTGAGATATTTTGGCTCCTGCCTATGTGTGTGAAGGAGATGTATATAATGTTTTTTTGGGAGCTTTTGAGCTTAGAGTTGGACAATTGTAAAAATAATTTCACTTTTCTTAAGGGTTGTCTATGGTATCATTTCTACCCTCTGGCTTATACAGTTGTAAATCCTTCATTGATAATTCAAATATTGCAGAGGCATTGTGTGACATCTTCTTTGTCCCCATGTTTCTTTGTCTGAATTATCTCTCATCGAAAATTATATGCTAGCTTTGATTAGAGAAATCTCAGAGTTCCAGAACCCTTCTTTCTTTCAGCTTATATGTTCATTATTGTGTTTGATCTGATTTGAATGAGTTTGTGGGTATACTTCAACCCCCTATCATCCTATCTCATCCCTATGCCCTTCTACTGAAGAGAACGTTTGCTTGCAAGTCATAGTTTGTGTCTTATGCTCAGGCCCCTTTATGAAATACTTATGCAAGCCTATTTAGAAAGATTATGTTCTACTAGATCTGAGGTCTTTCATGCTAATTTGGTTAGTATATTGTGCTCATTTCATTTCGATGTATCACCTAGTATGTAATTTGCTTTCAGTTATTTCCCTTTCCAAGCACTCCTATCTCTTTCCCTCAAAAGATCTACTTTTCTTGTTAAGAAGCAAATTAGGGTGATTATCCAAGAGGAACCAGCCTAGAACTTGGAGGTCTCATCTCAGTTAGCATAGGTCCCACAACCTAGAGATGATTCCCATGTTATACTAAGTTATCAAGACCAAGAGAGCTTGCGAGAAGGGTGTAAACTTAGTGTATAACAATTCTAGCACGCCTGGTGGGACCAAAGTTTAGATTCATGTTCAAGGTATGCTATCTCTGATATGCTGATAACATACTATAGACCTAGAAGAGGTCATTCTGCTACATATTTGGAGACTTTGGAAGGTCTACTGGTTTCAAAGATCAGGTGCTGGTATGTTTCAAATCATTCATATTCAAATTCCAACTGATTACATAGTATAGACCTTAGAGAGGTTAGTATTCAGGTACATCTGGCAGCTCCTTTGGTATTTGTTATACACTAAGTTTGTGCCTTTTCTCAAGCTCTCTTAGTCTTGATAACTCAGTATAACTTGGGAATCATCTCCAGGTTGTGGAACCTATGCTAACTGAGATGAAACCTCTAGGTTCTAGGCCAGTTCCTCTTGGATAATCACCCTGATTTGCTTCTTAATAGGAAATTAAACTTTGAGGGAAAGTGATAGAAGGAGTGCATGAAAGGGAAATGACTGAAAGCATATCTACCTACTAGGTGATGCACCGAAACTAGGGTTTGGATCTCAATATAGAGGGATGAAACCAGTGAAAGAAATAGGTCTAGGAGATCACAACTTACTGAATAGGCTTGCATAAGTATTTCATAAGAGGGCTTGAATAGAAGACACCACTTATGACCTACAAATAGACATTCACTTATGTAGCTTGTTGTAGGATTGAGACAAGACTGCTAGGGGTTATAGTATACCCACAAAACATCTAAATTAGATCAAACATAGGAAACACACAAAATTGCAGAAAGCAAGAGGTATCAAAAAACCTAAGATATCATAGAAATCATGCATATACTTAAATCCAATAAGAGATAATCCACACAAGAAAAGCATCAGGATAACAAGAATGTCACAAAATACTTTGCATTATCTGAATTATCAATGGGAGATTACAAAGAGTAGAAAACTAGAGGACGGGAAAGTGTCTCAGATACCTTTCTAAGAAAGAAACTTTCTTTTTACAAAATGTCAACTCTCAGCTTCAAAAGCTCCAAAAAAATAAATTATATATATCTCTACACGCAGGCAGGAATCAAAAATATCCAAATAGGGTTACATAAATCTGCATAAAATAATCCCACCATAAACTAGTTGTCTAATCATAAATGCTTTTCTAAAAATATCATGACAAATCAGATATATCTTTCCTTGCATGTCCATTCCTGTACTGATCCTGCTCATAAACAAAAACCTCGACCTGACAACCTCCTGCAAGCCCACTAAGCCATAAAGGCTCCAAATTTGATTTCAGATCCTAGAAAGGACCAAAAAATGGCTATCTAGATATCTCTATAAATTTTTAGTTGCAACCACCCCTGAGATCATCAATTTTTAGCTACTCGCACTTGCAAGTATCCCTATAGAAGAAAACCCACCAAAAATTGGTCACATCGCCTTGAAATAACACTAGTCGCATGATCGCATGAGCCAAAAAGGCTTCATGCGATCATGTGACAAGCCTCTTAGAATCTATCATAGCTATGCAAGACACCTGGGCTCATTTATTGACTGTAATTTTATGCTTGGCTTCACCCTAGGTTGACCTTCCCTTTAGTTGTAGAGTCGCATGATGTCTTCCTTAACCCTGGGTCTATTCAACGACTACACGAAATCCTTTAACCACACAACCGCGCACTTTCTTTACCAACCCCAGGCCTACCTACAAGATGAGATTCTAATCTAATGGTGGGCGCAAGATCTCATGGGGTCGAAAGATCCCACGAGATCTTACGACCACCGTAGATATCTTTTCCACCACCACCAAATTGCAACCCGGACCCACAGACCACTGCATCGGATGGACCCATGACAAAATGCCTGAAACACCAGAAGGATCCAACGGTAGTCACATGATCACATGGGATCAGAAGATCCCATGCGAACATGCGACCACTGTAGATCTTGAATCTACAGGGCCACATGCTACCGGGCCCACTACAGACTGGACATGTCACCACCCGATGACCCACTAAAGGCTTGAAGACTTTTGTTGACCATTGAAAGCTTGTCACATGGTCGTATGATGCTCCTTGCTAGATTCCTTGACATGCTGGACCCACGAGCCACCAAGACGCCCATCAGACGGTTGTCACATGATCACATGGGATCAGAAGATCCCATGAGATCATGCGACCACCGTTAAATCTCATCTACCGCCACTCACAAGTTTTAGGCCCACCATCTACCAGTCGCAATAGCATGGATAACGGCTAGTCACATGTTCACATAGCCTAAAAAAGGGCTATGCGATCATGCGACAAATGCTGGTAGCTCTTTGAAAACATCAACTAGGACCCACCTGGTTGCGACAACGCACTTAGGAAAATGCTGACACCAGAGGAAGAAGTGCGAAGATGAGAGGTCAAAAACAAAGAGGGTTTTCAGACCGGAGGTCGAAAACATAGAGAGTTTTCGACACTGAACATTTTTTGGAACCCTGTGACCTGAGCATTTCTTGCAACCATTCAAACTTGAATATCTCTGAGGGCTTTGTGAATTAGGTGATGTCATCTAAACCGGGGCTTGAGAACAGATCAAAGAACATGGGGTTCAGAGTGCAAAGCATAAAAATCTATGGATCAACTTCACAAGAAAAAACAAGATGCAGTAGGAATTATACATTTGCAGAGGCCAGAATTGAAAGATGGGAAATTTTGGGTAACAATATTAAGAACAAGCAAGCCCAATTTCTGATAGAGCTTATGAAGAAAATAGACCCTTCTTATGGCAAGACAATTTTCATTTGCACCTTTCAACCAAGGGATTCCATTAGCCTTTTCTCAACATCATGATGTACCCTTGGTGGCACTAAAGAGAATACCTAATTTTACAGGTGAAGGACAAACTATAGCTTTTGAACACATAAGAGATGTGATCACTATTTACAGCATACACAACATCTCAGAGGAGGATGTTGCCACCAAGTTGTTGGCTGCCTCTCTCAAAGGTAAGGCTCTTGAATGGTTCAGGACTCTAGCAGTTGGCTCCATTACTTCATGCGATAGACTTGGAGACCTCCTTAGCAAATACTTTGAGGATGATTCAGATTCCTTGTCTCTAGAAGAGCAACTCCAAATTATAAAGAGAGATCCTCAAGAGAAGATGACTGATTTTAATGGTAGATTTATCAAGACATGGAATAGGATTCCAATTAATATAAGGCCTTCAATAGATTTTGCTTTCCTTTATTTTTTGAGAGGCCTAACTAGTGATATATTTTTCTTGATTCAATCCTTAGGAGGTACTTCGTTACCTCCAGCTTTTGATTTAGCTATAAAGGTATAAAATTATTTAATCCAAGCTGGTATGATAACCCCAAGGCCACCCATGCCTATCTCTCCCAATCTTCTGCCCACTGTACCTCTGCAAATGCCTCCATTTACTCTCATGCCCTCATTAATAGAACCTTAAGCCAACACTAGCTATGGGAGGTCCATAGGTGACCCTTCTCAAGAGCTACTCAAATTGAGAAGTGATCAACAAACAATAAACAAAGAGATGATGAGCCTATTGCAGGCTCTAACCAATGAGTTGATCACTGTAAAAGGGCATAATCCGGAGGATGGATCACTTTATCAACAACAGGATCAGAGCCCTAACTAGCAGTGCCAAGTTCAGGAGCAATCATATCGACAAGATAGGCCACAATATCAAGAAAAGCATCAAAACAAAAGGCAAAATTTAGTAAAGAGGCCTTTCCATCCATATAATCCAGTCAGGAGAACATTCCCGGTACAAAACATCAAAGCAGCTGGTAGTCACCTGAACCCATTTTTTGGGAAGGAGGCTACAGATTTTCCACTCATTCTCTTGAACTATGAACTTCCTGATGGAGAAAGGTCAGAAGTGTTACAACAGGAGATAGTGGCCTCTCAAGCACATTCCCCTAAGGATGGAATGAAACAAGTGACTAGACAAGAGACTCACAAAGTCCAAATCCCAAGCTGCTTTCCTGGTAAGTCCACTGACACTTCTGTTGAATTTCCAAGCTTTAGATTTTCTCCTCCAGTTCAGAATCTTAGTCAATAGGACCCCAATCTCCATGCATTTTTAGAGCCCATTCATGACCCTATCTCAGATTTCCAGCCACTTCATCTTATTCCTATAGATGAGATACCTAAAAGGTTCAATTTTCTAAATAATAATGAGCCTGTCCTGCAGCAAATAAAGCCCTATAAGCCAATTCTTAAAGAGTCCACTACACCTCAAGCACTTTTAGGCCACCAGGAAGAGGATGATTTTTTAGGTATAATTTTTCATGATAATCACGAGGAGCAGGTAGGGTTATTATATCAAGATGGATTAGAACAATTAGATAAGGATAAGAAAGAAAGTGAGGAAGGTGAGAGCCCAGCTAATCTTTTTGAGTAGGTTGATAATGTCTCAATTGCAAAATTTAGGCTGGTCTGCAATAAAGTGGGGGAGGAATCTAAGGAATCATATTTCTTAGACCATGAGGAGGGGCCAATGATTGTCAAGAATATGAGATAGTTTGATACCTTTGATGAGCTATTGGATGTTCCAACTGATGAAGAGGATGGTCTGCTAACTATAGATGAAGAAATATTATGGCAGACTATCATGGAGGTAAAAAAAATTTATCATCTTGCTGAAGTTATTAATGAGATGCATCCTGATAGTAGCAAAGGGAGTCCCAAGTTCATTCTTTCCAGGGGTTGCTCCTTAAGGTACTTAGCAAGAATGGAGGTCAGCAATAAAGAATCAGTCATGTTTGTGTCCAAACATGAGTGTCCAAATGAAGCTAAAGCTGAAGGTGAATGTATAGTTCAACAAGGACAAGCTCAACTCACTTATCCACCCCTGGGTAATGAAAATAGGAATTTGATGGTGGAGGTGAGTCAATTTTTTTATGTCTTTCAAGAGGAAGTGCATCGGTTCTTCACACAATTGTGTGTACTTCATTCCTTATTTTCCATCCTCATGCATGTAAAATATTGTATCCTAATGAGGAAAGGTAGTTATTTCAGCCTACCAGTGAATGGTTTTGTTTGACCAGGTTTCTGTAACTAGTTAGTTTAGAGTAGGCTAGTTTTTTTTGCTTTCTTTCCCTATTTTCTAGCCTAGTTTTCCTACTTTCCAAGACATGCCTGTGCACAAGTTTTTCCTTCTGGTTTAAGTTTTGTCCCTTTGTTGAAGTTTTATGCTCAGAGATGACCCCATGCACAATGGATTTCTCAAGGCCACTAGTTTCCATGTCTAGCAGGCTGACATCCAGTAGAAATCACCAAAATGTTACCCAAATTTCCAAGTCTCATACAAATTTGGCCAGATCTATCTCAAGGTCTCTATTTTTTCCTTGCCAATCATCCCTAAAATTTTCATGGTTTTAGGTCTTGTTTCCTGGCCTTTGCAAATTGTTTTGTTCCCTGGTATGCAGCTAAAGGATTTGAAAAAGGTAGCTGTTGGAGGCAATAAACCCTAAAAACCCTAGGCCGGTTCTATTTTCATGTTACTTTTTCAGCCACTTAAATCCCCAAAAATGCACATGCCCTTAAAAATGACCACTTCATGTGTTAAGTCTCTAGGTTGTCGGGCAAGGTCCCTTTTAATATTTCCTTCAAAGTCTAAGTCTTCCCGACAATTTTTTCCTCCTAACCTTCCCTTTTAACTTGTGGCTGTCGAATGTTCGCAAGGAATATTCTTTTCCCTTGCGATCATGCGACAGGATGACACCTGACTTGGTGGGCCCAGTTCTTAGTTGATATAAGATCCAATGGTGGTCACATAATCTCATGGAATCTTCTGATCCCATGTGATCATGCGACAACCTTTGATACGGTATCGACATCATAGCAGTTGTTGGTGGGTCCTTCATGCCATGTCATTGTGACATGCTAGTTTCCTATTCATCATTATGAGATGACTCTATAGTGGACCCAAAGTCTAGGGTAGGCCTAGTTGATCTAAGATCTATGGTGGTCGCATGTTCGTATGGAATCTTCTGATTCCATGTGATCATGTGATAGCTATTAGATCTGCCTTATTGCTAAGCCTCCGGTGGTGGGTCCTCGGGTGGTGACATGTTCATTTTTTAGTGGCCGGCCTGGTGATGATAGGGCTATTGATGGGTCTATTTTTTAGGGGTTCCCGATTATAGAAATATCTACGGCGGGCATATGATCTGAAGGAATATTTGGCGGTCATGAGATCATGCGCCCGCTGTTAGATTAGAATCTGTTTGCAGTGGGTCCATTGTTAGAAAAATAGTTGAGATTTTTGTTGATGAGGTGAATGGGGTGAATGAAAGGCTAATAGGTGCCTAAGTGGGGCTGAGGTTTTAGGTGGCTTTGCAAAGGATCAAGATCGAATGACTGTCATAACTTCGCAAGGGATCTGTCAGAGCTATAAGATCATGCGACAATCGTTCGATTTAAAAAGGCCTTATTGACTATTTTGAGTTATTCTGAGGACCATTCATCAATCGGGAAAGATATGCATCAATGGTTGTGTTTTATTTTCAAACCCGCTAGCTCTTACTATTTAAATTTGATTTTCCAGTGAAGGTTTTTGTTAGGGTTTTGATCTTTTCAGCCATGCACAACGTCGGGTAGCTCAAAATTGATGTCTTCAGGATGTTGCATTTGAAAAGGATGATGACAGGGGTCTGGGTGATCGTCTTTGCTCATTTCTTCTTTTTTGAGAGTACCAAATAAGTGCATTCATGGCGGGCCAATTTGTAGAAAGGTAGATGAGTCTGGGTTGCTTGTTTGTAGGCTTGTTGTAAGTACAGGGAGGGGCACTCAAAAAAAAATCTGATCGGTTGAGATATTTGCAGAAGTAGCATTTATGATCAGACTTGAGTGATTTAGGGTTTTTTATTTTGTTGTAAATTTGTAACCTTAATTGAGATATTTTGGCTCCTGCCTGTGTGCGTGAAGGAGATGTATATAATGTTTTTTTGGGAGCTTTTGAGCTCAAAGTTGGACAATTGTAAAAAAAAATTCACTTTTCTTAAGGGTCATCTATGGTATCATTTCTACCCTCTAGCTTATACTATTGTAAATCTTTCATTGATAATTCAAATATTGCAGAGGCATTGCATGACATCTTCTCTGTCCCCATGTTTCCTTGTCTAAATTATCTCTCATCGAATATGATCGGTTAGCTTTGATTAGAGAAATCTCAGAGTTCCAGAACCCTTCTTTCTTTCAGCTTATATGTGCGTTATTGTGTTTGATTTGATTTGAATGAGTTTGTGGGTATACTTCAACCCCCTATCATCCTATCTCATCCCTATGCCCTTCTGCTGAAGAGAACGTTTGCTTGCAGGTCATAGTTTGTGTCTTATGCTTAGGCCCCTCTATGAAATACTTATGCAAGCCTATTTAGAAAGATTGTGTTATACTAGATCTGAGATCTTTCATGCTAATTTGGTTAGTGTATTGTGTTCATTTCATTTTGGTGTATCACCTAGTAGGTAATTTTCTTTTAGTTATTTCCCTTTCCAAGTGCTCCTTTTATCCCTTTCCCTCAAAAGATTTACTTTTCCTATTAAGAAGCAAATTAGGGTGATTATCCAAGAGGAACCAGCCTAGAACCTAGAGGTCTCATCTCAGTTAGCATAGGTCCCACAACCTGGAGATGATTCCCATGTTATACTAAGTTATCAAGACCAAGAGAGCTTGAGACAAGGGTCCAAACTTAGCGTATAATAGGTACTTCTCTTGAATCCATAGCTTGACACCTTCCATGAGGTTTATCCACTTTTAATCCTAATGACTTCATAACCTCAATAGGCATAATAGTATTTGATGCTCCATAATCAATCATTTAATTCTTTAGCAGCTTTCCATTTATTTGCAAAGTTAGGAAAAAAGGATCAATTGATCCTACTGCAGTACTGACAACATTTGTCTCCAAATAGATTTGAGGGATTTTAGAAAAAATCTTCTCACTACAATTTTCATCTTCATCATTCACAGTTGCTACTTGTTTCTCAACTTTCTCTATTTTTTGAGAATCAGTATGCACTACACTCTTTACCCATTTTAAGGCATTTTTCTTATGTTCTTCTATTCTCATCATCTCTAATAATGGAACTTTGATAGTAATTTGAGACAACAATTTACTCATGTCAATTGGAACATACTTTAAATCAGATACATCAGGCTTTGATTCTGAAATTTGTTTATCAGATTCTTGGGTGGATATATCTACAGGTTTGTCAATTTGGGCTTTATTCTTCTTTTGCAAAACTGGTACAACATCAGCTGCAGGCTTAGCTTTTACCTTGTAAACAATGTTAGGTTTAGCAACTTTCTTTACCTTGACCTTATCAACAAGAGTAGCATCCTTAGCCCTTTCTTGTGATGTTTTTACATCCTTGTCTGTTTTCTTGATAAACATACCAGCTGGCTTCTGACTTGAATCACCAACAACTCTATTTCTCAGGTTATAATTTGCTTTTGCTTGAGTAACCAAATTGGCTATTATCAAGGCAATCTCCTCATCAGAAGGTCTTCTCAAAGTAGTTGTCTTCTCATTTTTTTGAACATTACTTTGGATGTTGTTAGGCTCACTATCTTCATCATCTGAAAAAACTTGTTGACGATATGATTCATTTCTAGTTTGGGAATGTGAGACATCTTGATTGTCATCCTATTTAGCAGAGTCCACCTCACTCAAAACATGAGAAGAAAACATCCCAAATCCCTGGTCATCATAAGGCTGTTCCTCATTGCATTCCTGCTCTTCTTGAGAAGAGACATTTTGGAATATGGCACAATAATCAGGATCATGTGGGGATTGACAAGCAATACACCATGGGACTTCTTCCACCACATTCATTTGGTCTCTTTGCAATGGATCAGGGGTCCTATCATTTGTTTTATCTCTTTTCTTAGGAATAAAAGGCTTCCCATATTTCCATTGAGTATTGTAGGGGTAATTCTGCATTCTTGGCAATTTGTTGAAATTATTAAAGGGAGGCTTGTCCCCTCCTGCGGCCTTATTACCTCTATTTTCACCAGGCTTCAAATCCTTTATTTCTTTCAAAATCTATTTTAGGCTTTCATCATCCTTAGGTTTCACACCTTGAGGCTTTCCTAGATCCTTTCTATTTAACAAAGGAGATTTGTTATCTTCTCTCCTTCCCAACTTTCCTGAAATTCTCCGATTACTCTCTATGTTCATAGCTAACTTGTAAGCTTCGACAAGACTCCTTGGATTTTTATCTCTTAAAAGGTAGCCCATCTTAGAGTCAAAAGCATTTAAGTATGTGACAAGACACACCCTGTCATCCAATCTAATAACCTGCAACAATTTATGCATGGCCTTTTGAAATCTAACATTAAATTCAACAACATCTTTATTGAAGTTCTTTTTTATGTTATTGAATTCATTTAGCATAAAACCCTCATGTGTTTTGTCACCATACTATTCTTTGAAGCAATGCCTAAGATGATCCCATGAACCTATGCTACCATGTGGCAAAGCTCTAAACCAATCCCTTGAATCTTCTGTGAGGGATTGGACAAATAATTTCATGATAACATCGTCAGGCACAATATTATAATCATCAATTACATCAATAAATTTCTTTAAATGCTCCTCACAAGTCACAACATTTATTCCTATGAACTTAGGAAGTTTCTTTCTAATTTCTTCAGGGATGGGGTTAGGATAGCCAAGGATACCAGTAAAAACCAACTGTTTACATCTTTCATGAATAATCCCTGTATTAGGAAAACTAGCACCCTAAGATGTGGATGCATTAGTATTTGTGGTGGGAGAACCTTTAAAACCTCCTGGTGGAGGAACACCAGTTCTCTGATTAGCTAAGTTTGTAGTATTTTCTCCTTGTGTGACATTAGAATTAGTAAAATTTGTAGGTCCTGCAGACCTTTTAAGAAAATCAATCTTCTTTTTCATTTCTAATGTTGCAGCTTCTAATTCTGCCTTTTCAAGTTGTTTGGCTAACAATTCTTGTTCTTTTTTAGCCTTTTCTAGGTTTGCTTCCAATCTCAAATCCTAGTCTATAGGACCCTTAGGGTTTATGGGCTCTTTAATTGAAATACCCTTCTCTTTTTGTTTTCCCTTATCCTTTGGGATTCTTGTTTCAAACACTCGATGAACAAAAGGCAACTCATTTGCATTTTCAGGAATGGGGACATAATTTATAGCTTATAAGTCTAACAGTTGTCTTCTTAACTGGTCAGCTCTTATCATAGCTTGTCTGACTTTTTCTTCTTTTTCATTTTCTCTCTTTTTTCTGATGGCTACCTGTTCATGAATCCTCCTTTCCAATTCATATACTTCCTCAAATATTTCCTCAGAATCAGGCAAAGTTGTTTCTGATTCAACCTGTTGTGTTTGAAGCTCTTCCTACTGATCTTGAGACTCATGAAGACCTTGGGGTAATGAAGAACCAAGGGTGAAAGGGGGGAGAAAGTCTTGACCACTTCTACTTTTACTTCTAGACCTCCCTTCCCTTCCATGTTGTCTATTAGGATTCATCCTCCTATTTTGGGGTGGTCTTTCACCCTCTCTTTCTATGGGGGAGTAATAATCCTCATACTAATTAAGGCCTAGATCAACTACCTCCTCATATTCTAAGGTATTTCCCTCCTGACTAGGGGGAGAAAGACTTTCTTGTCTTGAGTTTCTTTTTTGCTTCTAGGTAAGAGACATATCACTAGTATCCTTTTCTCTTCTAACCTGGTTTCTTCTAGATGTAGTAGGAAGCCCACCCTGTAGACTTTCTTTTGGGTGTTCCTTACTGTAAGATATTTTATTTTTTAAACTCATAATGATATTATATATAAAGCACTAGTTACAGAGATGCTTAGAGAGTCACCACTCACAATCTAGTGAGATAATTTGAAATATTTTAAATCTGACTCTTATACTCTTTTAATGAAGTCCACTGGACAAATGATAAGCCAGGAAGGAGTCTAAGCTCAAATCATACCCACATTATCTATGCTAATTTGTAACACTAGAGATATCAATTGATTAAAATAGGTAGGTCAAGAGTCAAGCTCAACTTGAAACCTACACTATTTGCTCTTGACAATATTTCTCTATTCTCCAGTAGAGTCACTGATTTGATGGTGACTCGGATGGGTTGAATCAATCTGGGTAAAGAGATATTGAATTTTTGTAATATAAACAGTGATTTAGAACTTATTTTACTTCTTTATTATGCTCTAATCCCCAGCAGAGTCACAAATTTGTTGGTTCCTGGATAGGACTTTACACTCCATGAGATACCAATATGCCTATGATGGATGTTAAGGATTGGTTAGTTCCAAATGTGAGAAATCGATAAGAAATTGGACCAACTATAGGGATAAGACTACCATCTTCTACTTTTGGCTCTGCAAAACCAAGGTGGGTGTACCTGATCCAATAGTATTAACTCTGACTGATAGTTCTAACTCTACCCCTTATTTGAATATTGGATCTTTCAATAGATAATTACAATGAGAAAGTACTAAACAACAACCTATTATTCATTGACTCTCCATCACTGGATAGGACAATACATAAATGTAAATAAAAGTAAAGATTGGTAATGATTTAAATGATTGGGATTACAAGGTTTGAATCACTCTTCTCAATACAAAGATAAGAGAATACAGGCCAGTGCCTTATCCATTGGGAAAAATATCAGGGAAAAGGATGAATACAATGGTGTCTGAAATTGGTCTTTAGACATAAACACAAATATCCGAACTCTTTCCTACTTATAAAAATCCTTCAAATAAATTCCAAGAACACATATTCCACTTTGAGCAATATTTAATTTAACTCTAGGTTGGAACTCAACACACCAATACATTCATATAAACCTTATACAAAGATTTAAAGATTCAAAGAATAGAGCAAAGGAGAGCAAAGATCTAAGGTTTGTATTAAGTATAACCTTTCACCATGTGCATATAGTATCTTGAATAACAAGCTTGCAAGATAAGAACAACCTATACTTCTTCTCTATTATTTGATAAAATGATATCAAAAATTACAATCCTGGATTGAAAAGATAGGGTTTCAAAAATTCTATCTTTTTAACACCTAAACTTCCAATCCTCTAAAATGATCAAGAAAAATCCCTTTATACCAAGAGATGCAACAAGCAATCGATCATTCTAGGGTTACAAAAAATAACCTAAAGACCTTTACAACAACCCCAAAGGGTTTAAAATAACTATACTGATGAAATAGATGAGATATTTTGTAATTGAGCCAACATGCTTTATGTCTTCAATGCTATCCTCAGCTCTTTTTCAACAAATCTGATTTCAACATCTCGCTATCCAACTGCAATGAATGCCCTTCTGCAATTTATTCAACCTTGAAACTCAACTGGCATGACATCATTAGAAACAAAATCGGATTCCTGTCACACTTCAAAACTTCTACATCCTTCCCCAACTGCAAATTATACTGAAGAATTCAATTCCTGGCCACTGCTTCATTTTACAACTCTTTGCATCAAAACCCTAGCCAAAACCTTGTAGGAATTTTGAATTTGAATAAAAATGGTAACTAGCTCAATTTTAAAATGTGACCGTTGATCTATTTTACTCCCGGTAGATTGGGCGGTTCACAATAATCTCACAATAGTCAACAAAACCTTCAAAAAGTCTCTTGCCACATCATAAAACTCTCAACCAATGAAAATTGAGCCCATCAGCAATGAAAAGGTCCCACGTAGTAAATTGGACCCACTCCGCATAAGCTTCTAATCAAACAGCTAGCATAAGGTCGCATAGCCTCAAAAGATTCTATGCGATGATATGCCAACCGTAAGATCCTCCATCTTGGCATCCCTTGAATCTTTCGGGTCCACTGACATGTCTTTATCCCTTTCTAGCTTAGCCAATCAAATCACAACACCTCAGCGATGAATCATCATGTGGTCCCACTATTCTCGACTAAACCTTAACCCCTTTACCCTTTTGGAGAATACGCGACTGCAAGAAATTGTAAGTCACAAGATACTTTATTTAACCATGGTCTGATTGAATGATTCAGCGAACATTTCACTGAATCACTGAGTCTCATGTTTAACCCTTGGTTATATATGGCGAATGCATGAAAACCTTTATTCGCCAGTTTGCAAGATGTTTTAGAGCTTCACTATTTTACTCCGAGACTTAGAATCCCACCAAAATACTTTGCGAATGAGTGAACACAAAAGATTTTATCGGTCCGCCAAACATTCTATCTCAGTCACCAAAATATTTAAATATTTGATAACCCTGGGCACACTTGAAAACCTACCACATGTCAACACATCATTCATTGTTTCTGCTTGGTCATCTCTGACATAGGACCCACTAATCCTTAGGCATCTAATTGGATGGTGGATGCAAGGTCGCATGGGGGAAGAATATTCCATGTGATCACACATTGACCGTCGATCAAAATCTCTGACACTCAGCCTTCTAACAAGCTCCAACTCATTATCATGTGGACAAATGAGAAGCTACCAATTAAGTACATGTAGCAATGGACCTACAGTATTGAAAGGTTATGTCACAAAGGAGAATCAACGGTTTTCTTAAGATCTCATGCGTCTAACACATCCTTTGCGAAGACACGCCCATTGTCGATTCTCTACAAATGTCAGAGCCCTCTGACATGTCGGCAACCCAGGACCCACTACCCCTACAAATCACTAATAGGTGGACCAATCACAGACTTCAAACCATGTATACCTGTTGGATGGTCCCACTTCATTGAAATGCCATGTCATTAGGAAAGATCAATGGCAACCATAAGACTGCAAGCCTAAAACGCATCCCTTGTGGACTTACGCCAATCGTTAGATTGAGATGTTGTCAGAAAGCCTGGGCCTAGGAAATATAAAGCCAAAACATTAGGAAAATTAAGGCACTATACTTAGTAAGAATTGATGCCACCGAACTTAGGAAAAAATTAAAGCTACCAGTCACTGAAACTTAGGGAAAATAAAGACTGCTGGGTGATGAAAATTTAATGCACATGCCTTTATAAGGTTTTTAAGTGGCCCAAAAAGTAATACAAAATTATAACAAGGCTAGGGCACGCTAGGGTTTTCTTCTCAAACGGCTAGATTTTAAATTTTTGCCTAGGGTTTACAGGAAAAATGGAAGAAATACTAGTAGAGGCCTAGAGAAAAATGCTAAAGCCATGGAATTTTTCACTTGTGCTAACAAGCTTCTTCACCACCTATAAATCATTGAGCGACATATTGTCAAGGCCAAAAAATTAGTTGCAACACCGGGAATTTCAGTGTTGGAGAACATCTTTGACATGCATGCACAAGTTGGACTTGAGCATATTGCTCTCACCAACTTAAAAGAGGAATGGGTAAACCTCTTAGGTTCTATCATGAAAACCCACAAGAACATTTTTGATAGGATGTAAGTACACATTTTTGTTTATGGCTTTAATCTCAAAAAGGGGGAAATATAATGTATATTCCAAGTGTATAAATATATGCTACATCTATACCGGGATAATGCACCGAGGGGGAGTTTTGAGTAATGTTTGTCACATATATATGAATCAAGGATAGTTTGACATATATCAGTTTATATACATTACAATTTTTGATACTAATGCCAAATGGGGAGATTATTGTCTCTATTTTGAGCATTAGATATTGTCATTAGTATCAAATTGGCTCAGTCGGTTATCTATGCTGATCAATTAGTAAAAGAGTGAACTTCAAGCTACAATATGCTAGTCAGTAAAATAGTCAAGCCTTCATACTGAGTATTCACAAGGAAGTGCCAAGAACTAAATGGAAATAGGTTTAACTGGGCACGAGAGCAGTTTTACTGAGCATTAGAGTAAACTGAGCACCGAGCATCAATAAACACTAAGTAAACTAAGCACCGAGCGATAGTTTATTCACTGAGTAGGAAAGGCTATGTTTACCAAGAAATTTAGGAAATAACATAGTAATTAGTAATGGCACATCTACCTAGGTAAATAGAGTAAACTTAATAGTCTATTTGTAAATCTCTTAACCAAGTACACACTCAAGTAGTGTTGTTTAAATCCTTTAATAGGGTAGATCTAGTTGACCTAATTATTACTCCTAACAGGTTAAGATCACCTGAAGTGATCACAACATGTAGCCTTAACCGACATACTTTATTATCTATAGTAGTGAAGAATTTTTGGGTGTCATCTCCACCACAGTTTTTACCTTCTAACAAGGATTTTTGTGTAACCAAAATACTTGTGTTATGTGAATGATTTATTGTTTTTTTTCATGCACTTTACATTTACCAAGTCAATTGAATGAATGTTGCAAATAATGGATTTAGTTGGATATATTAGATACTACTATTTGCATATTGAATATTCAGTTAAATTTTTTGAGGGCACTAATTCACCCATCCCATCTTAGTGCCTTATCTTTCCATTCTAACAGGGATACCTACAATATGAGAGGATAAATTAAGGAAAGTCCAAGATTTATTCATGGGATAAGATGGTAGCAAGAATCAAAGGTAAATTCTTACCCAAAGATCATCAAATTCAAATGTTTAAGAAATTCAGAAGTTTAAAGCAAAAAAAAAAAGGATATTCAATATTATACTAAAGAATTTTATAAATTGAGTACGAGGGTTGGTCATCATGAGCATGTGGATGACAATGTTTTTAGGTATTAAGGTGGTTTGAGATTGAATATACAAAATGAATTAGTTTTGGCTAACCCTAGAAGTGTAGTTGAATGTTATAAAATGACACTAAGAGTTGAAGGTAAAATAAAGATAAGGAAAGACAAAGTAGTTATAGGTAGAGGAAATAAATCTAGGGGTAGAGGATTTTATTCTATAAGACAAGTAGATGAAAAAAAAGATGGTGCAAGGAAATAACAAGGACAAGGTGTTCATTCCAGAGGTAGAGGATAAAGGGGTAGATTTTCTAGAGGAAGAGGCTAAAATAAATTCTCAAGGAGGTGTTACCATTGTAATGAGTTTGGGCATTAAAGTGTTTGAAGAAGAAAGGTTCTACATCTAGTTGTGGTGAAAGGAGTAGTGAAAGAAGGGTTCAAATTGTGCAAGAGGAAGAAAGTGAAAGTGTTAATTCTCCTAATCTAGTTAATATTTTCTTAGAAGTTGGAGAATTTGTAATGCTATGAAGAACTACCTTGAAGCCACCTAAGGATAAATACATGGGTGAAAGGAGGATTTTATACAAAAATTTCTACAAGTATAGAGGTAAATTATGTAAAGTTGTCATTGGTTTGGGTTCACAAGATAACATAGTATCTAAGGAGATGGTAGATAAGTTAAATCTAGAGAGGATACCTCATAAATCACCATATAAAACATCTTGGGTTAATGATAGCCAATCTCTTTTAGTACATCAACAAGAATATGTGGATTTTTAGATTGGTAAATACAAGGACATTGTCTTATGTGATATGTTACCAATCGAGTGTTGTCATTTACTCTTGGGAAGGCCATGGAAATATGGTAGGGAGTCAATGCATGATGGTAGAATATACCTTATCAAGAAGGATGGAAATAAATTTAGGTTAATTCCATTGTAGGGAGATGATGAAGTAAAAGACAAGGGAAGGGCTAATGTGATCATGTTTGGTAGGAATGAACCCATAAGGTTTGAAGATAATAAGGGAAAAGAGTTGGAAGGTATGAAGAAGATTACTAGTGCTAGGATAAAAATTTTGCATGATGTAGTGTTAACTGGTACATTAATATGTCCATTTGTGGAGTATGAAACTAATAAAAATTTACGGGTTGCAAGTACAATAGTTAAAAGGTCTTCTAGGATAGAGTTTGTAAGGCCTAATAGTTTGATCAAATGAAGGATGACTAAGAATACTATGAAGATGAAGCTAATGAAACTCCACAAGGGAAGCTATAGGTGTGAACCTAATATGGAAATTTTATTTGTTCCATAAAATATATTTTTGTATGCAGGTCTATATCCTTTTGTTGTAGGTTTTCAAGGAGTTTCAAAGTGGCATGAACCATGGTTGTACGAATAAGACAGTAATTCTTCCTTAGGTAGGGTGTATGGTGTAGGAGTACCTTGGTAAAATTGTGTCATCCTTGGAAATGGTTTGGTAATGTTTTTTGTGTTTCTTTTGTAAGATTTGATGAAAAACAAATCTATTAAAAGCCCAAGAAATCTACATGCAAAACCCTGTCACAAGGAAGAAATTTATAGGAAATAAATAAGGGTTTTTCCCTGACAATATGAAATTTTATTATTAGCCAAAAGAATGAATAAAAATATACAATGGATCAATCCTTATAGAAGGATATCATAAAACCTAATAGGAAACCCTAATAGATAAATAGGAATTTAATAATTAGATTTAATTCTTAAATGACTAATGCAAGTGCATAAAGTAACATCTTAAGAGATAGTAAAGTTAAGTTAATCAATGTAATTAAATTAATTCTTTACCCTAACACTAAGGTGGCTTGGAGTAATATTCACTGCCAACTGAATCTATTTTGGGCTTCTTCTTCTACTTATGTGTCCCCTTAAAAGTTTGAGCAATCAAAGATTGGTTCTTAGTTCTCGATAAAGATTCCAATTGTGTGAGCTTGGTATGCTCTCTAGTAAACTAATCACAAGACACATCAAAAGTGGGCATTTGGAATCTTCGACCCAATGCATCCATGGTAGAGTGGAAGGTAGGGGATACAATCTAAAAGTTTTCTCGAAGCTTTGACAAAATTAGGTAGATACACTCTGTGTTAGTCTTAGTCTTTCCACATCCCTGTAATAAAGACCTCTACTTCTTGTGCTTCATCAAGAAGTCCTCAATGGATGGAAAATGATCTGAGACAAGAGAGGTAAGCTCTGCCTCAATCTAAAGTTCCCTAAATGCATTCACTATACCAAACAAGCTATTAAGCTGGGTCCACATAGCTAGAGGGGTATTGGACCCATCAAGATGAAATTGTAGACTATTTGATACATGTAAATAAATCAAGCCCATTGCATCATCCATCTTGTTCTTGTGCTGCATGACCTTGAAAAACCTCTGTAAAAGTGGCTACACTGTGTCTAAACAAGACCACAACATTTTTGACCAGAGAAGCTGTGCCATCAAGAATTTCCATGTGTGATATTTATGAGGGGTGAGAAGTTCTAGAAAAGAAGAGGTCTGAACCATTATTTTAGAAGGGATTTTGTTTGGATATAATTTCCAGTTTACAGAAGTAAATTGCATAAAACATAAATAAAACACCCCCTCCCCCCCCCAACCACAATTCAATAAACTGAACCCTAGAAGGTAGAAAAGATTGCTTACAATGAGAGAATTTTTTTTTGAATGAGTATCATGTGTACCTTTGAATTTTTTGGATGAAAATAACCATAGATGTGGATACCAATCATAGGTTAAAAAATATTGCAAGTCAAAATACGGTGCCCATGGGGGTTTGAAGTTTTTCCTTTTTAGATCTACCAGTGCAGACATCACCTTATGCACGACAGTCAGAGGAATAGGGTGGAGGTCTGGTAAATGACATTGGAAAGGGAACCACTATAAACAACACTGGGAAGGACACCCAAAAAAAATGCCCTTTCACATGCATGCGCTCGTAAAAAGTACTATTTTTTATTCTTTTTTTTAATGCAAAAAAGAAACAAAAAATAATGTGAACTTCAAGGAATACCAAATTTGAAAACTACAACCAAAATCTCTCAAATTAGCCGAAAAATCCCAGATTTCTTCTGTCAAACCCTTGCTCCTCTTTTTTTCTTCAAATATGAACAAGCTACAATAGATCCTACTCTGATACCATGTAAGATTTGATGAAAAAAAAATCTATTAAGCCCAAGAAACCTGCATGCAAAAACTTGTCACAAGGAAAAAATCTTTAGGAAATGAAAAATGGGTTTTTCTTTGAAAATATGAAAGTTTATTATCAGACAAAAGAATGAATTAAAATATACAATGGGTCAATCCTTATAGAAGGAGATCGTAAAACCTAATAGGAAACCCCAATAGGTAAATAGTCATTTAATAATTAGATTTAATTACTAAATGACTAATGCAAGTGCATAATGTGAAATCTTAAGAGGTAGTAAAGTTAATTTAATCAGTGTAATTAAATTAATTCTTTATTCTAACATCTTTTGTGTCAAGTTTTAATGAGGTCCAAGGGACCATTGGTAATCCTTTTCTAATCATTTTTCATCATTTTGTAAGGCCTTTGTGCCAATTGTATCTCATTGTTCCAAGAAGTCCTCAATGGTTCAATTTTGGTCAACCATTAAATTGAGGCCCAAAAGATGTGAAATTAATGTAATTTATTATTTAAAATCATTTTAAGTAGGTTTGTAAGGTTTGGGAAGAGTTGGAAGTCATTTCCAAGAAATTTTTGAAAGTTACAATAAAAGTTATAAAATTTCTTGAAAACTTTTCAAGTTGTCAAGCAATATTTTGAAACCCAATGCTTACATAATTGAAAAGGGTGGTTAGAACCATTTTAATGGATGTGAAACATTTAAATGTGCCTCTAAAAGGTCAAATTACGGGTTGGTGTGGTTGAAAATATTTGTAATAAGTTCTTGATCAAATAAAATTCTGATTTCTTGCAAATTTCCTCCTACTATAACCCTATGAATTAACAAAATAGATTCATATGGGTCTGGTCTGATGTCTAAAAGGTTCTTGAGTGCAAGGAAGGTGATTGGAAAGAAGACAAATTGCTTCTTCCAATTCAAACATGTTTACTACCATGTTTGGATTTTCCCAAAGAAAACAACTTATATTTCCCTTTCCCTTTCACATAAGGACTAGGGTCTAGAGAATCAGGGACAAAGTCAAGCGATGTATTATAATTAGAATCATTTTCATAAAAAAAAATACATTTTTTGAATGGGGTGTTACACGAGGTCCATTTCTTCTTTTAAATTTGAAAGACTTCATCATTGTAGAATCAAATTTCTCCTAACTCATAGGAGGTATCCCTATAATGTACCCTTACATTCATTTTTAACTCGATACTTGTTTTGGGGGATGATTTCTTTCTATGTGCAAAGCCCTAGCATGGTCCATAAATAAAAGAATCAAACCCTCATGTAGAACAGGGGAAGAGAGGATTTTTCACACGCACATGCAGAATGTGATTAAGTGAAGATAACAAATAGAAAGAAAAGGATATGCATTTGTTATGCCTCAAATGATAAAGAATAACAAAATGATTGTTTTTGATAGATAAAAGCAGCAAGAGGGTGCTGGCCCATAACAGAGAGTAGAGGCATATTAACAGCATGTTAATGGCACTAGCCGAAAGAGAGTTCCACAAAAGCAAACAGCATTGAAGCAATGAAGCCAAGACTCTAAACATACTTTCCCCTATCAAACACAAAAATCACAATGCTAGCAAGGCAAAAAACAAAATCAGACCTACAGCTAATAGTGTTTATATTGTAAGCAAACCAGAGCCACACCAGGCTAGTCTTAAAATAGTAGCAATTGACAAAACCCCCAAAAATAATACCAGGGGAAACCGACCAATAATTGAGAAAAATAAAGACCCCCATATTAACTAATTTTGCCCCCAGCTACTTAAACAACAGCATATTTGACCACTCTTCCAACAAAAATTGGAAGAGATCCTTGTTGTCTTTGTCCTCCGGCAGCGCTCCTCCAGCAAGCTTCTCCTGCACAAGACACAAAGTAGTGGCCGAGTTCCTCATGATTTTGAGGGAAATTTTTTTGGTCAGCTTGCAGTGATCTTCAAGCCTCTAGACCTTCCTCCTGAGGTCATTGATGTCACTATCCATCTCCAAAATTTTTTTCTTGAGAATGCCTTTGAAATTAGTCACCTCAAAGGGGGCTCTGTCAACATTGGGATCATCCTCATGATTATGTGGTTCCTGGGTGGGGCTTAGAGGGGGGGTGGGGTTGATGGGGAGATTCTAAGTATGCTGGGGATTGCAATGGGGGTGGGGGTCACCTTTGTGGGGGCTAGTTAGATGATCAAAGGAGTCATTGAGGGATTCATGGGAAAGGGAATCTTTTTCTGGGGCTTCATGGGTAGTAGCCTTCTTAAGTATGGACTTGCATTTCTCCTTAGCAATACTGCTAGAGCATCTACGCCCAGTGCCACTAAGGTCCACCTCAATAATACCCAGGCCCTCCAAATATTTCTTCTTGGGGTCGGTTATGGGGGTACTTTCAGAATCAATTTTGAGGTCAATAGAGTCGGATAAATAGGAGTCCTCATGGTCAGTCTGCTTCTTATGGGTCCTCTTCCATATTTTTCCTCCAACCATATCAGTCTCAAAAGTCTAAACAAATTGAAGGGATTGAGAGGATTGGGTGGGTTTAGCAGCTTCAATCGGAGGCACATTTTGGCTGATTTCCTAGATAAAAGGGGGTTGGGGGGCAGGATAGAGGGCTTTGTGGAATTGGAAGAGGTGGAGGAGGAGCCCCTAGTGGAGAATGGGGGTGAGCTTTTCTAGATTCTCCTTAATATCAGCAATATTACTTTCAATAGAATGAAGCAGATAAAAAGGAATAGACATCAAATCTTTATTCCTAATATGGTTAAAAAATGGTAGGTCATAGTAGTAGTAAACAGTAAACTTACCCTCCAGAGTAAAGTATTTCATAATAATCAGATAGATTTTAGGCCAGAAGTCGGGGAGCTCCTCTCTGTTGAACCCTCCCTACTTTTTTGCAGGCTGTTCCCCCTCCCAAAAAAATTGATTGAGGCTGGTGGGATCCGAGGTCCTGCTCATCTTCTTGTATTTTCTACCAGTCATGGGGAGACCAGTCGCTTTGGCAATAACTTCCTCATTCAGATGGAAATGAAGGCCTCCCACCGAGACCTTACAATTATTCCAAGTGGAGACAAACTGCTTCGAGATCCTCTCATCATGTCCTCCTCTCATGCACTCCATAAACCCCCAAATCCTGCCCTCTTTACAATAGTGAGTCATGAGCGCATCACTCAAAAAGGCTTCATCAATCTTATTAGGTTCAATATGCAAAGTATTGCCCCCCATTTCAGAATCAAGATCAGCTAGTGTCGGAGGAGTAGAAAAACCAGAGAGCTAAGTAGGGTAGTAATTTTTAGCAGACCACATAAAATGGCAAAACTTTCCTCGAAACCTTTTAATGTAGTGTTTGCTTTGAGAAAGTCTTCAGGAGGTGCGCACCTTACCAACCAATCTAGTGGATCTACAAGTGTTATTAATGGAAATAATGCCAAGGATACGCCCGTTGTTTAAAATTGCCAAGTAGGTAGCCTGAGTCATTCCGCCATTACCTCGCATGTATGGGAGGTGATTATCAAAATGTATGAGGTGAAGAAACCACCTTTTACAATTCCAAAAAATCTTATGGACACAAGGGCACGTGACCCAACACAAGTTTGAATTAATCATGATAACGTGTCGCAACATTCAAATTCTTCTCCTCCTCGATGATATGTTGAGTCATCAAGGGTAACTCTGACACCTCATTCCAAGTGGTGAGTCTTTGCTGATGTAGGCCCGTCGTAGCCAAAGAATTGACGGCCTCGTTCCATTCTCTGTACGTGTGTTCGACAATGAAATGCTGAAGGTTATTTAGAAGCATTTTTATTTCTAGTAGGATGCGGTTGGCTCTCCATCTGACACCAGTCCCCCCTTTAACAGCCTGGATTATGATTTTGGAATCCCCTTCAATAGCCATATGTCTTATATTCAAACTCATAGTGGTTTGGATTCCCCATAATAGAGCCATACTCTCAGCTTGAGTCACAGTACCATTAAAAATGGGTCCAGCATAAGCAAAAACACAGTTACCATTGTGGTCACGAAGGATCCCTCCTCCACCTTGGCCCTTAGCATTAGCAGCACCATCAAAATTTAATTTGATCCACCCCTTGGCAGGAGCCAGCCATTTAGTGGCTTTCCGGGCAACTTTCTTAGTGTCATCAAACCGGGAGAACCCCTGTAGGATATTCCAATTATCAGCAATTTTAACCTCCCAAGCCTTGGGGGGTGCAGAGGGGAGCTTCCAGTTGGCCACCCAAGTATTCTCAAAAAGCAGTCTGGTACCAAGCTGGAAGCAAGTTCCAGTAGGGGTACACTCATCTCTGAAGATCCGGTTGTTCCTTTCCTTCCAGATCATCCAACAGACCTGTGGGGGGATCAGCCGCCAGAGCAGTTGGAGCAGCGGATGTTTAGAGGGAGAATTCCAAAAGCTGAATTGGTGAACCTCCCTACTGAAGACCCATTGCACCCCAAGTTTGCAAATGACTTCATGCCATATATTACTAGCATATTGATAGTGTATAAACAAATGATTTATCGTTTCTTCCTCTCTCAAGCAAAGGGCACATCTATTCACCATGGAGAAGCCCCTTTTAACTAGGTTGTCTTAAGTTAGAACTTTTCCATGCATGAGTCTCCACCAGAAAAAGTTAATTTTTAGTGTGAGTTGAGGGATCCAGATCTTCTTCCAATCCTCCAGTTTACCATTTTCCTTTAATAACAGATTGTAAGCAGATTTGACAGAGAACCTCCCCGATTGGGTGGGGGCCCATAGGATAGTATCCTCATGGTCTGAAATTCTGATATTAAGGTTCTCCATGAGCTCCTTCCCCATTTGTTTTAGATCTTGTCTATCTAGCAGCCATGTTTGTATGTCCTTCCACTCTCTACCGGTCTTATAATTAGAGACTCTATTGCCAAGAATAGGTCTAAGGTGCTCCATGAGAGGTTTGAATTTACATCCCAAATTGGGGAGGTTAAGGATCCAATGATCCTTCCAGAACCCAGTAGACCTCCCATTGCCAACCTGCTAGAAATCCCCCTTGGCAATGATGTTCCTACAATTGCAGATGTTCTTCCATAGTTTGGAACCAGTAGGAAGGTTAGTATCTTGGAACTTCCTATTAAACAGGAGGCCCTGGGGATATTTGGCTTCCATTATTTTACACCATTCAGCCTTCCCCTCAAAGAGCTTCTAGCCAATCTTGGTCGATAGAGCTTTATTCATGTAGTTGATTTTTCTTAACCCCAACCCACCAAGACATTTCGGAAGACAAACCGTGTCCCAATTCACAAGAGACAACCTCTTTTTCTCCTCTGATCCAGTCCATAGGAAGGTCCTCTGAATCCTTTCCAACTTTTCAGCCATGCTACTCTTGATCTTAAAGAGTGATAGGAAATAGACAGGGACACCTTGAAGGGTAGCCGCCATCAACTAAAGTTTGCCAGCATTGCTCAACATTTTCCCTTTCCAACCCACAAGCATTTTCTGAGTCCTTTCAAGAATAGAATTCTAGAAATTTTGAGCGACCTCTTTGACAGTGAGTGGAAGACCCAGGTAGGTGGAAGGAAGAGAAGTAGAGAGACATCCAAAGATTTGAAGCACTTTATTTTGAGTCTCTAGAGGCATATTGAAGAAGAAGAGATGGCTCTTTTGATAGTTAATGCAGTGACCAGAAGCCCATGCGTAGCACTCCAGAATTTCCTTCCAATACCTTGCCTCAATCACCGAAGAAAACCCAAACAGGAAGGTATCATCCACAAATTGTTCCAGCACCACCTTGGGGTTGGTAGAAGCCGGTTTAACCCCCTTAATTAATCCTCTTTCTGATAGCTTACAAAGATTCCTGCTAAGAATATCAGCAACCATAATAAAAAGATAAGGTGAGAGGGGGTCTCCCTTTCTGAGACCTTTTTCTAGGGCGAAGAAGACCCCCGGGGAGCCATTAACCAAGATAGAGAAGCACACCATTTGGGTACATTCCTTGATGATTTGGATAGTTTTGTCCTTGAACCCCATTTTTCTAAAAATTTTGATCAAAAAAGACCAATTGACCTTGTCATAAGCTTTAGAAATATCCAATTTAAAGGCCATACCTGGAATCTTGCTCCTGTCCATAGAATGAATGATCTCATGGGTAGCAATAGCCATGTCCAAAATTTTCCTTCCCGGGACAAATCCCTTTTGAGTGGGACAAAATGATTGTTGAAATAGTGAAGTGGTGGAATAATTTGGAAAGAGAAGTTGTATTAATATGACTTACTTGAATGATTAATAAAAGGATCTCTTTTAATATCCAATTTATTAATTTTTAGAATTATTATCTATTATGTTACCCATTTCTATCAATAATTAATTATTATCTATTTATTTGACCACAATAATTAGCATAATTATTACTATATTGTCTTATAATTTTCAACCATTCTTAAACTCATAATATCATAAAAATATATTTTAGGAGACTTAAGATAAATTCAGACCATTAAAACAACTAAAATTTTTCAACTTTGCCTCTCATTGCACCTTTCTTTCCTACACCAGTACACACGTAGGCGAAAACTATGCATTTATACATCCAAAAATTCACTCACATTAGATAAGGTAGCCTGATCATATAACTCACTTTTCTATACAGGTTTCTACCAAGAACTTGGAACATAATTTAAATAAATGTAATTTTGACGCATTAATTTCTGTCTCCACATTTGATTTCTTAAGTTCATTCTAGAATTAAACTAGTCACTTCTAACAATAGTATTAGACTTCTAAAAGTAAATATCTGATCAATATTCCTGTTAGTTGTACTTTGGTAGGCTGTAACTTCACGTCTTTTTTCATTAAGCCTTAATTCATCCTCATTGAATGCCCTGCAAAATATTAACATTGAAATTTATAAATGATATGAAAAGTTCCCAATTCATTACAATTATTCTTACAACCTTTCAAATTGAAAGCACAATAAATCTATAAGAAATCGTTTACCTCCTACATATGAAAATCATTTCCAGCTTTACTCAAATCTACATATGAAAAGCAATTTCATCTTTATTTAAAATCTACTCGACACAATTAAATCAATTTCCACGTGAATAATGAATATGTCTCCATATTAATTCGCTATTACTATTTTCAATTCAAAATTGCTCAGTTTAGAGGTACATGGATAAGGGGCCCTAATTTCATTGCATAATTACCTTTTTTTTCCAAAAAAAAAAAATATTTAAAATAAGAATTGTTCATTTGAAGTATAATTTCATTATGATGAAATTGGCACATTAATACTAATTACTATTTAATGTTAAGTTTATTTTAAGAGAATATCATAGTATAATTATATATCAACAAATGTTTCGTTCATCTCTTCTTTTATTACATATTCCATTTTATTTATGTACATATATTTATCATATCTTCTGTGCATATATTTTTTCCCCCTCATTTACTGTACTTACTTAACAAAATCTATATTAATAAAACTAAAAAACTGATTTTAAGATTAAACATTAAACAAAAGAAAATTAAAATAAATGTTTCCTTTATCTCTTTTTTTATTACACATTCCATTTTATTTATGTACCTATATTTATCATTTCTTCTATGCATATATTTTTTTCCCCTCCTTTACTATACTTAACAAAATCTATATTAATAAAATTTAAAAACTGATTTTAAGATTAAGCATTAAACAAAAAAAAATTTAATTAAACATAAATTTTTTAGTTAAAAATTTTAATTGCAACCCTAATCATAAATGCAAAAAATATCAACATTAAAAATAGAATTTATCTTCACTTTTAATAAAATAAAATATATCTTTTAAATTTTATTTAACTTCAAAAATATTTGAAGTTTCACTATTTGAAAAACCATATTTTATTGTTAAAATTCATTTTCTTAAACTTACAAAGTTTTATAAAGTTTCTAAAATCTAACACACTGTAATATGTTTCTGATTAAAATTCTTATAAAAATAAACTTAAAATTTCATTAGAACGTATTGATTTTTTAAATTATAAGCATACTCTTTGCTGTACAAATTGGGTGTAGTAAATCTGTTTTTTAAAGTATTATAATAAAACATAAGATCCCTACGCCTATTTTATATTATTTAAACACTGCTCGACTATAGCGAAACAGTTAAACGGTTAAATTAACGCTCTACAAATATTTTGCCTGTTGGGAAACGTGTGGAACAAATTTGGGCATCATATATATAAGACACCTCCATCTAGCATTTATGAATCATCAAGAGAGATAACGCGTGTCTGGAACAAAATGTCTGATAACCGTGAAGCCCCCAATATGGAGCAATTATGGCCTGAAGTCCCGATAGCGTATAATTTTGGGAATTTTGATGCCGTCTGCGATGGCTTGAGAATGTCTTCTTATGTCAAACCGCCCTCTCCATTTCCACAGGTCGATTGGAAGGAAACTCGGGATGCTCATATCTTCAATGTTGACATTCCTGGTATTTATTTAGGGTTTCGTTTCCATTACCATTTTGCTTCAATATTAAATTCTGCCTTTAGATTGACGAAAATGGAATGTGATTCTGTCTGTGTGTTTCGTTGCAGGCGTGAAGAAAGAGGCGGTGAAATTACGAATTGCAGACAGTGGAATTGTGGAAATAAGCGTTGAACGAAGTAAAGAGGAAGAAAACGGAGATGAGGAGGAAAAATATCACTGTTTTGAACGTTTTAAGGGGAGTTTCGCGAGGCGTTTCAGGGTATCGGAGGATGCGAAGGTGGATGAGGCGAAAGCAAGCATAGAAGGTGGAGTGCTGACTGTGATAGTGCCCAAGCAACACGATTTTGAACCTAAGTTCAAAGACATTGAGATCTACTATTATTGACTGCTCCTCAATAAAGTTCTGTTAGGGTTTACCAATAAACTGTGATAGTGTGAAGACACCGAGTGCAAATCTTTTGAATTAAAAAACCAGTTGAAAAACTGGTTTTGTTTGATCTCTAAAAAGGGAATAAGTAGATAGCTTTCAACAAATAATTGATAAAAGAATGTTTGACAAGTCAATTACAATTGTTTGTACTCACTAATTCTAAATTAAAAATTAAAAATTAAAAATTAAAAATTGATCTACAGCAATAATGGAAAGGTTAAAAATTAAAAATTAAAAGTTTAAAATTGATCTACAGCAATAATTGTTGTTCATTAATCCATTAAGAAAGGAAGTATAATTAAAACATAATTTGTTCTTCTTTTCCTTCCTAATTAGAACTAGGTGATAATTGTTGGGTTCTTTGATCCACCTAATTAGACTCTGTAATTTTTTGTTCATTTACTCACTCACTAATTAGGCTATGCAAAATTTGTTGTTCATTTAGCCCACTAATTAGCATTCTTAAGCTTTCAGTACGATCGGTTATATTTATGCCTGTGGATCTGACTTTGAATGAAAATGTAAGGGTTAAAGGACCGTAAACCACTTACAGAGTTTAGAAATGATTTGTAGAGTTTATCATCTTAGAACAGTTTTTGAATAGCTTAAATTACAATGATTTAAATCATGTTTTTTTACGGGCAATTTTTGAAGAAAGTTTATGACCTAGCAAGCATATAGCTTAAATCTCCAGGTAAAGGAAGAATTGTTTTTACTAATGTTACTGAAAATATGACCATATTAGGGCTTTAGGCCTACTTTCCTGGCCTGATTCCTTCTCAAAGCCGCCAATCTTTAGAAGCTTCTTCACAAAACTGTATTGTAGTATAGTTCGAGATAAGGTAAAAGTATAACAGGTAGATGCAGCAAGGCACCTGTCATAATGCACCTAATGTATGGAAAGCAGAAGGAAAGATGGAGTAGTAAGAGGCCTCATAACCAGGTTAATTTAGATAATATAGAGGTAATTAACATCCACATTACAAAGTATTGGCTCCAGGAATCATGCAGTAGTACAAGTACAGTAGAACATCCTCGGTATCATAAGAAGACTTAAATTCGAAGCCAATCTCTTCCTATCTCTTTTAATAGCTATAGAGTTTACCGCAATATAAGAACAGACACTATATTATCTGCTAATATTAAACTGGCATAGAAGGCGGGACACTGTGGTGCTCGTTATTTAATCTAGCATAAACTTCACTATATACCAGCACATGAGCAACTCCCCTATGTATGTTAAAGAATAATAGAGATGGATTTTATTAATTATAGGATTTAGTATCCTATTTTAGTCGAGCTCTTTTTACAAAGAGACAATGTCTACCATAAAGCTATGAGTTTCGTCTACTGGATATCGTTTTTGTCTAATTATCTGTTTAATCAAGATAGGAATTAAGGAAACTTATATTTATCTCATAAACATTAGAGATGTCTCGTCTCCCCTTAGTAGTTATAGTATTTCCTTTTTAATATATTCCAGGATTATAGACTAGTCATAGGTTTTCCCTATATGTCTTTAAAGTATAACCTGAACTGGACAGACCCTCTTTAAGTGTATACAATGTTACATGGTATGCAAAGATAATTTGTGATTTTCTATTGATAAAATAGATGATTGATACCCCATAGAAAATGATAAGTTAAGTTACAAGACTAGTAGATGTGTTATTAATTTAGCTTGATGATCAGATGTGACTTTAAATTAGTTTGATTATGTGTCATTTCCGAATATTTTTTAACATTAGCAGCAAGTTCAAACATTTAATCTGAAAATCAAAGTTGCATATGGTTAATGAAATAACATCTATATGATATTGAAGACAATATTTTGTTTTATGCTGTGCGAGGCATTATTAGCCTAGGATGGATCGTGACCAATTACCAAGGTTTAGTTTCTTTATATTCTACATGGTTAAAAGTGGGGATTCAGGAATTATTTACTGGACTTTATGTGCTATCATGGGCTCTAAGCTCATTATGATTAATGGTAGCTCATATTAAATTTAATTTTTGGAATCCAGAAAACATGTTTTCTTCTAGATGGATAGATTAAGTAAATTATTTAGAGGTTATGTTCATTATGTGTTTATTTTTTATCCAAAGATTGGAGTACAGCTGACCCATGCTTAGTATAGATTAGATAGAAATTTTTTGTCTTTAAGATCTTTGGATAATACATTGAGATGTTACACTAAACTACTTGTCTCTTAGTAATAGATTATTAAATGCATAGCTATATGGGATATATATTTAGCATTACATTGGATAGCACCTTTTAGATCACATTCAGGGAACAGGGATACAATTCCAATCATTTACTTTTAAACAAGCATTAAAGGTAATGGTATAGGTTTCTGCCATCTTCTAGTAAAGATTTCATTTCATATTATGGATTAACATACTAGATATGGATTTTTCATCAAGAATAGTAGGTAGAACTATGAAATGACAAGTTCAGAAGCAGTTCTCAAATGAGCTACCAAGAAAGGCATCCCCGAGACAGCTTCAGGTTCTTGCATAAGAGTGTCTTCAGAAGACCAATAATATCATTCAAATGAAGGTCCACAAGGTCCTTGCGACTTTTACGTAGTATTCGGTTTTGGAATATTCTTGTATTAAGCATGGCTTATGTCTATGTTGTAAATAATTGTGGGTATGCCCACTTAAAAATGTAATGTATTAGATTTCAGACTACGGTCCCAGGCATGGCTGGAGGTTTTCTCAACCCCCATTCTTTCCTACTAGCACTTGCACAGAGCGGGGCATCTCTTTGTAACTCTAATTTAAAATTAATAGAATCTTGGCATGACCTTTTACCGATCAAAAAAAGAAAAAGAAAATATGACCATATTAAATGAGCTTTCTAGGACTAAAATTTTACCATATTAAATGAGCTTTCTAGGACTAGTTTAGCTTAAATTATAATGTTTTAAATCAGGTTTATTTATATGGGTAATTTGCGAAGCAGTTTCTTGACTAATGTTTAGAAATGATTTGTATAGAGTTTAGAAATGATTTGTACAATTTATCATCTTAGAATAGGCTTTGAGCAGCTTAAATTACAATGATTTAAATTAGTTTTATTTATATGGGTAATTTTCGAAGCAAGTTTATGACCTAGCAAGTATATAGGTTAAATCTCAAGGTGAAGGAAGAATTTTTGTTACTAATGTTATTGAATATATTAACATATTAAATGAACTTTCTAGGACTGGTATTTTAAGCAAGGGAGTTCTACCCCAGAGACTAACCCTATTCAAAGCTAGGTTGATAACAAAGTTTTGCAAGAAAATGGGTACATACAGTCGAGAAGGCAAGATAGGAAGGAATTCTGGTAGAGAAACATCAAAAGGAAATTACAGTCAAAACACTAAGAAAATCTGCAAAGAAACTCTCAAGCTTTAGGATTCCTAAGGCAACATTTTTTATAGGAGTACTCGAACAAGTCTCTTTTAGGAGGAAGTGAAGGAATCATAGGCAGCTCTCATTCACTTTAATGAAGGCTCTATTCTCCTCAGATAAGGCTAGGGCCGTTAAATTCATAAAAGGAGGGAATGCCCTCTTTTGAATTTTCAATATGTAGTATTAGGGATATACAATATGTAACTTAGGAATGTCATCTTGCTCATTAAATTCTGAGGAAGAGGGTATGCCCTTTGTTGAATATCTAGTATCAGAGATATTCAAACTGTAACTTGACGAAATGTCCTCTTCTATGAACTATGTAATTTAAACCAGACATAGGTCCCATGTAAGGCTGGAGGTTTTCTCAACCTTGCTCTTTCCTACCAGTGCCTACACAGAGCGAGGCACTATGTATACATTATATATTTGATTATAACTAATAAAATTTTGGTTTCAGCCTTTTACCCAAAAAAAAAATCATAAAAAAATGAATAATTTATATTATAAATTATATAACCCTAATGCAACCTTCTCTTCGTGGGACAGTCAGGTGACAAGCTCCTCGAAGCATATCTCCCTCCCGTTGTGCCCTGTATATCCCCATATCAGGAAAGTTCCTATATCGAGATCTTCAATTAAATGGATCACTCTTGACTCTCCTGTTATCAAGCTAAATTTTGATGGATCCTCTAAAGGGAATCCCGGGGAGTTGGGAATTGGGGTTTGTTTGAGAAATCGTGAAGGTAGAGTCTTAGCCTATTTGGCATCCCCTATTAACTTCGGTACTAACAATATGGCGGAAGCTATTGCATTTCTTGAAGGGTTTATCCTTGCTAAGAAATTATCTTTCTCTAATCTGCATATTGAAGGTGACTCGATGGTTATTATTAATGCGTGCATCCATAGGTCTGTTGATAATTAGCAGCTAAAATATGTTTTCCAGCAAGTTTGGAGTCTCATTGACTCTCTGGATATATTCCTTATTTCCCATACTTACAGAGAAGGAAATAAGCTGGCAGATATTTTAGCTAATTATGGTTGCAATAAAGTTATCTTGGACTCCTATTCTTCAGTTAACTAGTTAGATCATTTTCCTTCCGTCATGGAAATTATTCGCAATGAGTCCTCATGTTAATGGATCCCCTATTTCTCTTGGCAATGGCATTTTTTGTTTCACTTCAAGCTTTCCTATAATCTTATTGTTGCCTATTCATTTGTTGAAAGATCTTAGCTAGCTTTTAGTATAAGAAATATTGTCATGCTCTTGCATTTTGTGAAAAGTTTTATGTGTGGCATGCAAAGCTTTCTTATGTTCTCGCATCTAGCGACTCTCAAACTAAAATTCCTAGTCAGCTATGAGTATAAGAAAGATCACCATGTTGTTATTATGCTCTCTCTATTATGATTGACACACAAGGATTTCTTACACTCACACAACTGCTTATTCATTGGTTGAAATTATTAGTCAGCTATGGGTGTATGAAAGATTATTATGTTTAGGTACCCATCATCGTGCTTCTATCGTTTGGCACATGCTTATTATTGTCAAGTAGAGCTAGTTCATTGTTTCATTTTTTCTTTATGAGGACCTGCCTTAATATTGGAGCCATCCTTTTGTTTGTGTACTTCTCTTCCTTCATTTACACATAGCTGGCCATCCTTTCTTGCCATCCATTTATCTCCAGATCATGATTGTGGGTGCTTGGGTTTATGTCATCCTTGCGTTTATTTTTATTCTATTTGCATTTATTCATCAAACTGATATTTCCCTGGTGCCGGCTACGTCCTGTGGCAGAGTTGGGATCTCATATCTTTCCCCATCAAGTGATATTATTAGCTATTAAAAGTCACTCTTAATTGCAGTTTTTTCATCCGTTATATACTTGGCATCTTGGTTTAGTTTAAGCATTGCTTTTCCTCTGTCATTTTCTCATTTGTATCCCCTAGTCCTAGCTTTTTCTTAGAGTTCTTTATTTTAGCACGATGATTTGTCAAAGCTTCTTAGTGGGTGTGAGCTTGTCTATGGAAGTGTGTTCGACTTGTTCATCGCTCCACATGGATTATTATCCAAAGAATTACAGAGTACTGCTGGCAGTTGAAGAATGGGAGAAGTCATTCCTTGGCTTCATCAAAGATGATTTGTTGGCCTTCATCTTTATCTGTGACCTCCCACACATTAGACACGGTATTAAGTATATCATTGGGAGTAGTGTTTTATTTCCTTCAGGGAAACACATCATTTATCCATCTCAGATTTTGTCTATTTTCCTTTCTAATGCATTTGACTTGCTTCAATCCCTTGTTCATCTCAAGTTGATCTGCATTAGATATGTTAGGCCAGAACTTCTATAGGGTATAAAAATCACTACAGCCTTCCAGAAGTACGATCTATGGGGCAGAGCCGCACTGATTGGAGGCCTCTTTCATCATCATTTAGTTCTACACAATCATAGTGTATACATGGTTTTGGAAAGTATTAAAAAAGGGCTTGAGTGGCAATCTTTTCAGCCTATTAAAATAGCTCTGCATCATTATGGGTAGTTCTTGTCAAAAGAGTGTGTGAATAATCTTCACCAAGTTGTCTTCTCCCTGGTAGACCTGTTGGAGCAAGATTCAACCATGCCTCCCTCCTTCTAGCCTCCCCTGCAACCATCACTTCCAGCCCCTTCTCAAACCCTACCTGATCTCAACCTTCAGTTTGGTTACATGAAAAATACCCTTGCTCTCATGGAAGGCTAATGCTATTTTGTTATCCTAGGAGCTTTTCTCTGGTTTTGTTTTTTCTTTTGACGTGTCCAGGTGTTCCACTCACATTGTGCCTGTAGTTGATTCATATGATGTTCCTCGCTTTGATCTTGGTGGCATGTATTCAAGTTTGAAGGCTTCTTTTCTCAGGCAGTGAGTTCGTAGAGAGTTTTATGTCATTCCTTTTTGTCTCATTGATGTCCCTCTCCTCTGTTATGCTGCTATCATCATCAAAGGGAAAGATATATATATTTCATATGATCTCAAAAGTTATATCTGCCCATTGGGCTCTTCATTGTAATTAGTACAGGCTTTCATATGTTCTAGGGAAGTTATAATTGCCCATCGGGCCTATCTTATTGTAACTATTTAAGGAAAAACTTTATAATTGCCTTACACTTGGGAATGATGTATTTAGGGATTTTGGTTATGCGACTTAACTTATAAACTTAAAAATATTGCATGTTCACTATAGAAAAATAAAATTTACAACAAAATAAAAAATAAGATAAATTATGATTGGTCCATACAATTAGTTTTAATCATTAGTTAAAGCAAGAAATCCAAAATTCATTGCAATAGTACTTTCTTAGTCTATCCACAAGTACTAATAAGAATTGTCCATTAGAAGTATAATTTCATTATATGAAATTGGCACAGTAATACTAATTACTATTTAATGTTAAGTTTATTTTAAGAAAATATAACAAATGTTTCATTCTTCTCTTCTTTTATTACACATTCCATTTTATTTATGTATATAAATTTATCATATCTTCAATGCATATATTTTTTTCCCATCATTTAGTCTACTTACTTAACAAAATCTATATTAATAAAATTAAAAAACTGATTTTAAGAGTAAGCATTAAACAAGCTAAAATTAAAATTAAACATAAATTTTTTAGTTAAAAATTCTAATTGCAACCCTAATCATAAATGCAAAAATATCAACATTGAAAAGTAGAATTTATCTTCAATTTTAATAAAATAAAATATATTTTTTAAATTTTATTTAACTTAAATTAACGCTCTACAAATATTTAAACACTGCTCGACTATAGCGAAACAGTTAAACGGTTAAATTAACGCTCTACAAATATTTAAACACTGCTCGACTAAAGCGAAACAGTTAAACGGTTAAATTAACGCTCTACAAATATTTTGCCTGTTGGGAAACGTGTGGAACAAATTTCGGCATCATATATATAAGACACCGCAATCTAGCATTCATGAATCATCAAGAGAGATAACGCGTTTCTGGAACAAAATGTCTGATAACCGTGAAGCCCCCAATATGCCCAATATGGAGCAATTATGGCCTGAAGTCCCGATAGCGTATAATTTTGGGAATGTTGACGCCGTCCGCGATGGCTTGAGAATGTCTTCTTATGTCAAACCGCCCTCTCCATTTCCACAGGTCGATTGGAAGGAAACTCGGGATGCTCATATCTTCAATGTTGACATTCCTGGTATTCATTTAGGGTTTCGTTTCCATTACCATTTTGCTTCAATATTGAATTGTGCCTTTAGATTGACGAAAATGGAATGTGATTCTGTCTGTGTGTTTCCTTGCAGGCGTGAAGAAAGAGGCTGTGAAATTACGAATGGCAGACAGTGGAATTGTGGAAATAAGCGTTGAAGGAAGGAAAGAGGAAGAAAACGGAGATGAGGAGGAAAAATATCACTGTTTCGAACGTTTTAAGGGGAGTTTCGCGAGGCGTTTCAGGGTATCGGAGGATGCGAAGGTGGATGAAGCGAAAGCAAGCATAGAAGGTGGAGTGCTGACTGTGATAGTGCCCAAGCAACACGATTATCAACTTAAGTTCAAAGACATTGAGATCTACTATTATTGACTGCTCCTCAATAATGTTCTGTTAGGGTTTACCAATAAACTATGATAGTGTGTAGACACCGAGTGTAAAACTTTTGAATTAAAAAAAACAGTTGAAAAACTGGTTTTGTTTGATCTATGATAAAGGAATAAGTTTATTAACTTTCACCAAATAATTCGGGATTATTGATTGTATTAGTTTTATAATCAAGCTTTGTAAGAGTTTTGCTTTTAACAAATCTATCCTTAATAAGTCAAAAATATGGAGTGGATGGAACTTAATCCACCAATCTACATAAATTAATAAAAGGATAATTGAGATTGATTAAGTCAAGTAGCAATTGCGTGTAATTGGCAAATTTTAAATTTAGAATTTAAGATTAGTCGATTCTAAACAATAAGGAGTTTAACACTAGTGTATACAGAATCGGAGTAAAAACAAATTAAGTCATCCATTAGTAAAAGACTGATTGATAAGCCAATTCACAATTGCTTGTATACTGTAATTCTAAATTGAAAATTGAAAATTTGAAGTTTAAATTTGATCTAAACCAATAATGAAAATAACACTAGTGAATGCAAAATTATAAAATAAAACTAGTATAAATATGTTAAATATTAATCATAGATATTAATTGAAATTATTTTATTTATCTTAAATTTTTTTATTTTATTTTAAATTATAGTCATTAATGATATTTAAATTTTATTATATCTATAATTTTAATAGAATTTTTAAAATTTAATTATATACATCTAATTTATCTTATTTGAAAACTTCTCATCATCTAATTATGTTATGTTTATAATTAATATTTCTATTTTGACATGTAAATTATTGTCAACTTAATGTAAGAGTTTTCTTACCATTAACACACACAATTAGGAGGAAGATAACCTTTTACTCTAAGATTGAGAGTCTTGATCTAATATTGCATTCTTTAATAAGTTTATTAGGCTAATTAGAAACATGTAATTATTTTTAATATAACTAGTTTGTATGATGAGAAACATTGATTAATATAATCTACTAATATAATGGTATAAAATGTGTTTTTCTTTAATAAAGTAGAAGTAGCCACTAATCAAGCATAAATAATAAGAAAAGCTAATAATATAAAAAGAACAAGCCCATAACAAAGGGTTGTCAAAGACATAGACAGTAAGGCAATGTTCTTTATGGGACCCTATAAGGACCCAAGCTTGGATGGTTTCCCTACTCCTTTGGTCCCCAAGTGTGTGGAGCCCAGACTTATGGAGGACTTTAGACCCATAAGTCTCATTAATACACTCTATAAAGTCTTCTCAAAGATCATGGTCAATTGAATCAAACCTCTGCTTAATGAGATTATCAGTCCTAACCAGAAGGGATTTGTCCTTGGAAGGAAAATTATGGACGTATCCATTACCACCCATGAGATCCTACACTCCATTGACCATAGTAAGGCTATTGGGATGGCTCTCAAACTTAATATCTCAAAAGCCTATGAAAAAGTCAATTGGACTTTTCTCTATAAGGTTTTAGTTGCTTTTGGTTTTTTTCAAGATTTTATTGTTCTTATCAAGGCCTGTATAGAAACTAAACATTAGATTGTCAGTGTTGTTCAATGGAAAACCAGATACCAAATTCATCTCAAGTAAGGGACTCCGCCAAGGGGACCCCCTTTCTCCCTACCTCTTTATCCTTCTTTCTAAGGTCCTGGGGTGTAACATGATGCAGTTGGTCCAATCCAGAGAAATCGAGGGAATTAAACCGACAACTACCTTGCCCCCATCGGTTCTACCAAAGTTCATGGATGATACCCTCTTCTTTGGAACCTCTTCAGTTAAGGAAGAAAGGATTTGGAAACTAATGCTTGATATGTATGCTACTGCTTTGGGACAACACATTAACTATAAAAAATGAAGAAAGTTCTTTTTCAACATTGATCCTTTAGTATAGGGAAAAATCTTGAAGATTCTGGGCTGTCAGGCTGATACTCTCCCTGTCACTTACTTGGGCTCCCATTGACTGTAAAAAATGTGAGGAATGAATTCTAGAACACCATACTGGAATGAACCCCAAAGAAGCTGATGGGATGGAAAGGTAAGCTCCTCAACGGTGTTGGTAAGCTCCAACTCCTTGCTGCTTCCCTTCAAGGCATACCTGTGTATTTCCTTTCTATCTTTAAAATCTCTGGTTTCATGGCTAATAAGATGGAAAGAATACAACACACCTTTCTTTGTTCTGGATCTGAGGAAAAGAAGCATCTCCCACTGGTTAATTGGGACAAGGTTTGTTTACCTAAATCACTAGGTGGTTTAGCTATAAGAAAAATTTACAACCTTAATAGGGCTCTATTATCCAAGGTTTCCTAGACCATGGTTAAGGGATCTGCTAACTGGTGCAAAATTATGGAGGCTAAGTACCTGGATGATGGTCATTTTTGTAAAATCTTTATGTGCTATGGAAAGCACCTTCATAGGGTTAGTTTCATCAAATAACTCAAAATACGAATTAAATTACCACAACTAGCAATCTAAATAAGCAAGATAAATGCTAAATGAGCACTCTATGCCTCCCTAATTACTGATGCTAATGAAAATCTCTTAGCAATATTCTATTGGTGACAGTCCTAATATGAGAAATTATGATAAAAGAAGATAAAACAATTAATTCCAAAAGAAATTAGTCTAATTATCTCCTAGATTTTGCTGTTTAGCTTAAAATTGCAAGAGGTTTGATGCTATTCAAATAATTGTGGATGATTATCGATTGAATTATGCCTTACTTTTATAGATTTTGGCAAGGGTAGGGGGTGGAGTTGATTTGATCATGGTTTGATTAGGGTTAAGTCCATGGTTCCACTTTTGGAGACTATTTTAATATTTTGTCCTCAAAGCTTGGGACAAGAGGACAAAATAGGTGGACACAATTCTTTCTCCTTATGTGTGATTGAGATTCAATGTGAGATTCATCCATGTGAGCTTGGTGTTTGAATCCTATTGGTTGATGCCTTTTCCTCCCATTTGGTGGTTGAGGAAGATATGATTTAATTAATTTAATTTAATTAATATGTTTAGCCATGTGTACCCCTTGAATGGGTTGATTTGATTTAAATGAACTATGTAATTAATTAGATTAATTGCACAATTTATTGATTTATCATGATTTATTTTATTTAAATTGATTTTATGGCTTTTGATTTTTAATTAATTTTGGATTATAGCTTGATTGCAATTTAGCTTTGATTTTAGATTGATTTAATTTTTACCTTAGTTGCTCACCTAATTGATCTTGTCTATTTTTAGGTGATTACAAATGCCCCTCTTTGAATTGATACATGAAGCGTATCGGTTCAAAGAATGTCTTGATCATTTTGATGCCAAGTCCTGATTAGCTTTGATGTCTAATTTGATGCTTGATAGAAGATATGGATTTTGATGATAAAACCGATGCAGTGCTGATTGATTTTAGGTCCTTGATGGTCATTTTGATGATAAGTCATCTATTATGATATCTAATTTGATATGATTTGATGTTTAATGCCCCTTTCAATTAATAAGGAAAAAATAATTCAATAAAAGACTGTTCTTTGATTTGATGGTTATGCCCTTGATTCACTGATTATGATGTCAATCCTAATTATCTGACTATATGGCCACTCAAAAATGAAATGAAATTTGAGTGCGATAAAAGATTTTGTATTTTTGATCAATTTGCGTTGAATGAGTTCAATTAATAATGAATTTCAATTTCATTTCCAATTATGTATTTGCATCAATGTGATGAGAAATGCCCTTGATTTGGCTGAACAAGTGATTAAATTTTGGTCTATGGTCATATTGTGGTCAAAGAAGCCCCTTTTAGGTCAAATTGGGCTATATATAGGGGTAAAAGGTCTTTTTACTATTCATTTTTACCTCCCCTTTTGAATTTTTGGTCTGACCCTCTCTGAGCCTTTTTGACGATGGTGATCCTGATTTGTGAGCACAGGTTCAAGCGAGGCCGCTGGTATATGAGTCCACCTCACTATGGACCTCCAGTATGTACTTCGACAACTTTCTCTATCGATTATTGCATTTAATTTGAAAAAAAATGGATATTTCTAGGAAAAACTATATTTTTAGATTTTTACAAATTAAATAGCGTGTACAATAGTTTTAGCAATGCATAAAATCTTTCTCAAGTGCATCCGTAGTTTTCTGTAGCACGTACGCTAGTTTTAGTAGGGCATACAAGTGTTTGAACTAGGGCATGATTCACAATTGTGCTTTTTTGCAGTGCATATAATTTTGATTGTGCTTTTGATTATTTTAGTAGCCTGTATAGGGGTTTCCTATAGCACATAGTAAGTTTTGTAGTGTATACACATTTTTGTAGCACCTTGAATAATTTTTGTAGCACTTTCACCATTTTAAATTGTGCTTTTGAATTTTAGCACTTTTAAGCATTTAAATAGCAGATATACCTTGTTTGGTCAAATGTGTTAGCTTATGAGTCAATTTTGGGATCCATCTAGTGTCATCAATCAGTTGATTGGCTTAGGTATCAAGTCTGGTTGATAGCGAGTTGTATGATCTCAGTTCCAGTCATGTCATATTGAAAGTTTGATTGTCAATCTTGATTTAGATGGTGGATGATGATAAATTTATTGTCCTCTCTTAATAGAATTAGGAAAATTAATTGTTGTTTGACTAGGTTTAAATGTTTGATTAACTTAAGATGATCCAATATTTGATGTTTTTGAGTACTTATGTGTTTAAAATTGCTTTTGTAGGCTAAGCTTAAAAAGCTCGATGTCTGTGGCATGTACCCATTTCCATTCAACATGATCGATGCCTTGAGCAGTCCTGAGCATCGAGTCATTGGTAGATGTGGTTTTTCATTCCTTCTTTCTCTCCCTCAATTTCATGCATGAATCGAGGTTTGTTGACAACTATGGCAAAATGTTGGTGCTTTGACCATAACACTTTCCATTTGTCAATGGGGGAGATAACCATCACTCCTAAGGATTTGTATTGACTACTACGCATCCCGAGTCATGGGGAGTTGATTTATTAGGACCAAGTGTATGATGGCACAACATGCAGGTGAGTATTTATTGATCCTAACATTGGGGATGAGTCTATTCAGTGGGCTTAGTTTCCATCCTTTCCCACTCTTCTTGCCATTTTGGGTGCACTTGTTGGTGGGTTCCTTGTACTTGATCGATGAGGTAATGGTTTTTGCATCAGCTGGGGCCATATTTTGGAGGATATGATTTCTCATCTACATAGATTTGACTAGGGCTCTTGTGTACTTGCATAGTTATATCATGAGATGCACGATGTGGTGTATCATCACGAGGCCATTCTTTCTACTGGGATGGTCCTTTTATAGTTATGAATATGAGAGCACATCCCTATCACTCAACATATCTCAGTTTGTCATCATCATCCAGGTTGGCCCTTTGCTTGGATGTATGAGGGTATGTTGGTGCATGCCCATTTGGGTAAGTTAGACTATCGACGGTGTATTATTGATGACATTAATCAAGTCATTTAGCGACCATATATTGGTTTTGATGCATGGCCTGAGGATGCTTCCAAGTTACTATTTATGTGTATTCCTCATTGGATAATAGGGTGCATGCCCTTGATTATTGAGAGATTCTACTTTCTGAGGGTCCTATGACAGTATGGCCAAATACAGGGTATGCCATATGGATTGGCATTATGCACCCGAGTATAGGTAGAGAGGTCCCTATGGGGCCCACAGATTGATTATCTAACTTCTTGAGAGGAGTTAGTGCAACTGCCCCACCTAGCGTGGGATATTAGGGACCACATTGTAGATGTAGGGATGATCAATGACTATACATCATGGTTCACTATGAACCCGTTTCCCATGTTTATTGATCCTGCTGAGAGAGTACTTGGGATCAAGGAGGAGTTTGATGATGATGACAAAGATGGTGATGGTAGTGGTGGGGGTCAGAGATGAGGTCATCAGGGATGATGGGATTGGTAGGGTGAGAAAGGAGGAAAGGTCTTTATTCTTGTCATTGTTGCTACGCCTATTCCTCCTAGAGGCAGAGTATGGATGAGGGGTGGTCAGGTGAGAATCAGGGGCAGACCATATAGATCCCTACATTAGGTGGGTGTGGACCGACTAGCCAAATGGGGCCAACATAAAGTTAGGGTATTTAGGAAGGTGGATGCACAGGTTGTGGTTGATGTAGATGCCTAGGCTGCACATATTTTATTAGCTCAAGCACAGGATCCTCTAACACCTCCACCTCTATAGGCTCCTTCACAGGCTCCTCTTGTATAGGCTCCTTCTTCTTCTTCCATGCCATCTACTTCTATTTTGCCATATTTTTCTATTCAATATACTTCCATTCTATCTTCATCTATGGTTCCCCCATAGGCTCCACCTACTCAGGCTACCCCATAGGTATCAGTACAGGCTTCTCCTGTACCAATATTGGCCTCAAATTTTTTATCTTTGAAGTCCGAGATGTCAGAGATGAGACATCAGGTGACCCAGCTCAGTTTGATGATACATACCTTCATGGCTTCTATGAGTTTGCATGGATTACAGGCTAGCTTGAGTAGTGCTCGAGATGCTGATCGTGGTCCTGATCGTGCCAGTGGTTTTGGAAATTGACATTTTTTAGATGATATATTTATTCTTTCATGTACATGATGTTCATTTTTTATATCAAGACATTGGACTCACATTATTCTTTTATTAGTTGATACTGCTTATGATTTGATACTTATTGATACTTTGATGGACTTTGATTTCCAGATACTCATGGACTTTGATGATGTTATGGACTCTGATACTCATTTGATATATTTACTTTATATGATGTCATTATGTTTTAGACTTTATTTTTAGGTTCTTGATACGATATGTTAATCTACATGATTTTTTCTCTATATATTCTTTGTCTTTGTGCTTCTTCAAATGTAGTTTATGATATGAATGCACATGTCTAATTACGCTTAAATTATTGTCTTACTTATGACATAGTATAGATGGATGTATGTGATAGATGTGTTAATGTTTAAGATATATAATTTTAATGAAATTAATTATTAATAATGTGTGAAGATGCTTTATGAATGCAATTCATTTGATGGTATGGATGTATGTAATGGATATAAATATAACGGATTCATACAATATAATTGTGATGTAAAATGTGATCAATGCAATTATGTAATGTATGAAGTTGTATGGTTTAATGATTAATGATGTAAATGATATAATGATGATCTTATATATAAATGTAAATGACCTAGCACTTATAAGTTTGAATATAATTTAATGTTTAAATGTATAAATTTTGTTGAACGCACCTAGATGAACAATGCAATGTACTAATAAGATGATTTTGAAAATGCAATGTTGTAGAATGAATGCAATGTAATCTTAGTAATGTCTTAACAATGAATTAATGCAATTAAATGATGATGATTAATCAATGGATGTAAACTAATGCAATGAACTTAAATGACATGGTGAAAGATTTGATTTAAACAGAGTGCAGCCCAATGCAATTTAACTTAAATGGAATAATGAAAGATAATGAATGGAAGAAACTATATGTATGAAAACTAATGCAAATTCAATTTTTTTAAATGAACTTAATGAAATCCAATGAATAATGTCCTAGTGATGTAATTAATGAAATTATAAGATGATAATTTATCAATGAATGCAAACTAATTTAATGCAATCTTAATTGAACTTAAGTTAATGTCCTAAATGGATGCAAGATTATCATGAATGAGATGAATCTAACAAATACAGTTAGCCTAATGTAAAGCACCTTTATTTTTTAGTCGATTTTGATTTCCAACACACTCAATCATATATAGTTTTTGATGTGCGTTTTCTTTTCTAATTTGATTTTTTATTTACTCCACCCCCTCTTCTTTCTCTTTTTCAAACTAAGAAAGGCAAATCACTTAAATTCATTTTATCTAGGATGGATGGAGCTAGCTGTCACTATTAAAAAATTAGGAGCTTTGATATTCATCATTGAGCAGTTTTGGAATCTCGAAATTAGTACAACCATCACTAGTTCAACTATGATGATATGAATACCTCTTTCTTTTTTCATTGTGCTTTCCCATTCTTGGTACAACTATCACTAATTGAAATTTATCATGAGAGTATGAATACCGAGTTCATCAAATTCTATGTTGCAAGTGGATTTTGGTATTATGATATTTAACATAAAAATATCCAAGGTATCCTATTGCGTAAACAAGAAAAGATCTCAATTTTCCGTATGTACATGTCCTCGATGATTCTTTGATGATCTTGTCTTTAGAAAAATAATACATACTTTAAAACCTTGATCTCAAGATAGTTATTTAGACACCAATAAAATATCATTCTTTCATCATAGCTGGTCTAGTTTAAAAACTTTCATCAATTTTCTAGAAAGACATGGTTTCATAAATCAAGTCAACACTAAGAAAAAAAGTTGCATCATTTTTCAAATCCATATTTCAAGTATAGTTCCATCCATTTCATATTTTTAATGCTGATAAAGATAAGTGTCATTGTGAAATCTTGGATCAAAATTGTGCATTTGGTTCAATTGATGTTTGGATTAGGATTGAGATTGATTGGGTAAGTGTTTCACTTTTATTTTGATGAATTGATTTGGTGTCAAATTGACATTTTCTTTGATGATTCCATCCTCCTTTATAGTAAACTTTTTCCCCCAGTTTTATGTAATTGTATTTTTTGGACTTGGTACATTTTGCAGATTAGGTCACAAAATCTTTAGGTACTTGCAAATGCAACTGTGGGGTTTTATTATGAAATATATACAAATGCTAGTCAATGCAATATTTATAAGGATGACCACTAGGCATGAAAATGACTTGGACTTTAAATGGCTTAGGTTTACCAGGTTTTCACTGATTGAATGGATTTTCTCCCTTTTCTATTTTTCAAGATTTTTCCTTATTTTTTTCTACCAAGGTACCTATTTGCTAGGTTTTCACCAAGGTGCATTTTAACTTATTTTTTTGTTTCCATATCACTAAGGTGCCTATTTGCTAGGTTTTCAGCAAGGTGCATTTTAACATTTTTTTTGTTTCCATATCACCAAGAAACCTATTTGCTAGGTTTTTGGCAAGAAAACATCTTTTTGAGGATTACTTCTGAACATTTTTAGCTTTCTTCATGCTCAATTTTGCATTATTTTTTATCTTTTCTACTTTTCAATGTTTTTAGTATTTTCAAGATCTATTTTGATTATATACAATAAATAGGATGCTCTCTCATCTGATTTTCTAATACCCTTTTAGTTGCTTCATGTGTAGAACCTTTTCAGGTGTATACTATTTATTGGCTCTTGAAACTCTTCTCCTTCACAATCAACTAATTTATAAGTGCCAGTGCCAAAAGACAAAGTGATCACAAAAGGTCCTAATGATTTTGCTTCCTATTTTCCTTTATTTTCCCTTTCTACTTTATTTTTGGGATTTTCTCACAAAGCTAGGTCACCTATTTGGAATGCCCTTGGTTTGATATGTTTGTTATAGTTTCTGGTCATTCAATTCTGATACACTTTTAATTTGTCAAAATATTGTTGTTTTCTTTCATATAGAAGCTCTATTTTCTGTAACCTAGCAATCCTATAGTCTTCTTCACTTAATAAACCATGCAATGAGACTCTTAAAGATGGAATTTCTACCTCCAAAGGTAAAACTACTTCTGCTCCATAGACTAGGGAAAATGATGTAGCTCATGTTGGTGTTTTGATGCTTTTCCTATAAGCCCATAGAGTAGGGTTTATTTGAATGTGCCAATCCCTACCTGAATTATCAACAATCCTCTTCAATATTTTTAAGGTGTTCTTATTTGTAGCTTCTTCTTGCCCATTACCTTATGGGTAATATATTGAAGATGAGTGATGTACCATATGAAATTTTATACATAGTTCTTTCAAATCCTTGTTTTTGAAATGTTTTTCATTATCCGTTATGATGGTATGAGGAACACCATATCTAAAAATTATGTGATTTAATATAAATAAGGATATCTTCTTTCCATTGGCAGTGGATAAGGGTACAACTTCCACCCATTTGGTAAAATACTCTGTTATAGTAATGATGAATTTATGACCATTTGAACATGGTGGATAAATTATCCCTATCAAATCCAAACCCCATTGATAAAAGGGCCAAGGTGTAGTCATAGGATGAAGCTCTTGTGCTGGTACATGGATTAAGTTCCTATGGTATTGACATTTATGGCATGTTTTTGAAAAATGAGGCACATCTTTCTCCATCGAAGGCCAAAAATATCCTATCCTAAGGAGTTTCTTAGCTAGAGTTAAACCATTCAAATGTTACCCACAAATCCCTTTGTGGATTTATTGCAAGGATAAATTTTATTCCTCTTTCTCTAGACACCTTAGAAGCATTCCATCTAGACTCTTGCGATACAACGTGTCGAATATCAGGGTATAGTGAGAAGTTTGGCGTATAAAGCTTTTATTTTGATTTCTGGTATGGTCTAAAGGTAAGATTTGGTCTTTTAAGTAGGTGTAAATGGTTCCATACCAAGGTGAGTCATGTCCCATTAGTAATAAAATGGTATGAAGATGGGAAGGGTCAAATGCAGGTTGCTCAACTTCTTCTACCAAGAATTCATATCTGGCACTTTGATCTGGTACTTGGAGAAGTGATGGCATTGTAGCCATTGCATCTGCTACTTTATTCTGATCCCTTGGTACTTTCTCAAATTTTATTAGAGTGAAGTATTTCTTAAGATTATCAATCATGTTCTTGTATGGTATCAACTTATCATCTTTAGTTTGATACTCATCATTAATTTGATTAATAACCAGTTGGGAATCTCCATAGATTTGTAGCTCTATCACTTTTCATTGTAATGCCAACTTTATGCCAATGACCAATGCATCATACTCAGCTATGTTATTTATACATGGGAATATCTATTTTTATGATTTTGGGGTTATGGAACCTTAAGGAGTAATCAATAGTATCCTTCATCCTAAACCATGTTGTGTATAAGAACCATCAAAATATAGTTTCTATGTTTTTGCTTCAACATTAACAATTTCAGAATCTGGAAATTCTACTTGGATTAGATGTTCATTTTTTAAAGGAGACTTTTCTAATTGAACAATTATTACTTTTCCTTTGATAGATTTTTGGTCCAATACTCTATGCCAAACTCACTTAAAACCATGACCCCTTTGGCCAATCTTCCATTTAATGTTGTTTTTATAAGAAGGTATTTCAAAGGATCAATCTTTGCAATGAGTCAAATCTTGTGGGATAACATATAATGGCATAATTTTTGGGAAGAAAAAACTATGACCAAACATGCTCTTTTAATGAAGGTGTAATTCAACTCATACTTCACCAATGTTATGCTTATGTAGTATATGGCCTTTTCCTTTCTAGCTTCATCCTCTTGAGCCAAGGGTGCCCCTAATTTATGTTCTATCATCGAGATATATATAAAATCAAGGGTTTTCCTTTGATTGGTGACATTAATTTCAGAGGATTTATTAGGTACTTCTTCAATAAGGTGAATTCTTCTTCACATTTCTCATCCCATTTGAAAATTGTCCTTGTGAAGGAGTTGAGTGAAATTGTGGCACTTTTCTACTAATTGAGAGATGAACCTTCTATAGATTGAATTCTTCCTTGAAGTGATCTTATTTGACTTATGTTTTGAGGTGCCCCCATTTCCTTGATTGCCTTTAATTTGACTGGGTCTACCTCTATCCCTTTTTTTGACACTATGTATCCAATAGTTTTCTTGATTGTACATTGAATGCACATTTCTTTTTTATTTATCCTGAATTTGAATTGTTGTAATCTTACAAATATTCTTTCTATGATGGGTAGATGCTCCTCCCTTTAGTGGGATTTAGCGAGTATATCATCTACATAGTCCTCCATGAACTTGTGCATCATGTCATGAAATATGGTCGTCATGGCTCTTTGATAGGTCTCTCCAGCATTATTTAAACCAAATGGCATAACATTCATTTAGAATGTCCCCCATGTGCATGTAAATTCCATTTTGTCTTGATCTTCTAGTGCTATATTTATTTGATTATAACCACTAAACCCATCCATAAGTGAGAACATTGAATGTCCTACTGTTAGATCTACAATGGCATTTATGTTTGGTAGAGGAAAATTATCTTTAGGACATTCCAGATTAAGATCTCTAAAGTCCATGCAAATTTTGATAGATTTGTCTACTTTGGAAACAAGCACAATGTTTGAAATCCACTCGGCATAATTAATGGCTCTTATAAACCCTATTTTCAGCAATTTTTCTAACTCCACTTTTACAAGAAAAGGTGTGTGGATGCATCTTCCTCAGTTTATGCTTCACCGGTCTCACTCCTTCTCTGATATTCAAATGATACATGATTAAGTTTGTATCTAATCCTGGAATATCATCATATGACCATGCAAAATTGATTTTTTTTTCTTTGAAGAATTTACTGAAATCCTTTGTTTCTTCATTAGATAGGGACGTTGATAGGTGTATGATTCTTGGCTCTGATTCTAACCAAATGTTCACTTTCTCTATTGGTTCAATTAAGATAGGTGATCTTTCCCCATAGTGCTCAGGAAAAGTATCCAACCTTTCTTCCTTAGGTGCCTCTATTGGGTTTTCACCTTTGGAAATGTTCTTTATTTCTTTTTCTTTTTCTTTTTTATTTAATGTTACCACACTGTGGGTTTCAACATTAGATTCTTTCCATTTATTGTTTTTTTTGTTTTTTTCACTATTTTTCAAACTGAAAGGTTGAATACTTCCCTTTGTCACTTCTTCCTAATATTCCATGGTAGAATAAGGTTCAACTGCTTTTAGGCATTGGAACACCAAGTTATCATTCAAAAGTGTGGGGAGTATGGTAGGTTCAAGGGAATCCCATTCAATTTATTCAGGGTAGATAAGGACCAAGGGATTGGTGCTTTGATTGGGTTTGATATGGTTTGAGGACATGACTTCATTCAAAGGCTCAAACATTGTGTCACTTAAGTCTATGATATGCACTTCTTCTAGATGCTCTAGAGAACTAGGGTCAAAATTTTCCTCACTCGAATCTTCTTGGGTCTCTAATGGGTAAAACTCTCTTGGATTAAATCAATCCTCTTGGGTCTCTAATGGGTAAAACTCTCTTGGATTAAATCTAGGGTTAGATTTTCCTATATTAGGTCTCCATGATGGAACATAAGGCTCTCCTACCTATTGATTTCCTTCAATTTCCTGACTTGGTACATTATCTACAATCTCTTGGCAATAAATTGAAGCTTGATTTTGATTTGATCCCAAGGCTTGTTCCTTTCCCTTGCTATAAGTGTAAGTATGGATGACATAAACCTCTTTATCTTGACATGAATCACTTGAAAATGAGTCCCATTCCCAATTTTTTGAATCCTCATCACTATGGGAACCTAGTTGTAAAATTTGGTAATAAACCAAGGGATACTTCTTTTGAGTATACCCTTGTTCTAGGTACCCTAATCCAGTCTTTTCTTTACTATCTCTCCATAAAATTTCAATAGGTTCTATTATTCCTTCATTACTTGTACCTAAAGGCCCTTGTCCTTTATATCCCATTTTTTGCATTATTTGAAATCCTTTGCCATATTGATGAGTGGAAATGCTTACATGTTGAATGCATTTTTTATGTGCACTTGATTCCTCATCTTTATATAGACAATTTAATATTTCATTATCTTCCCCATCCATGGATGAAGAAGTGATTTCCCTCACAAAAATGGTCATTATATTTATGAGGTATATTGGATCGTCTTCCATGGGATTTAGGGGATAAGGGTAGATCCATCTGTATCGTCCTAAAATGGAAGCACTTCCATGATAAGAGTGTTTAGGCCTCTGAGTAAGTGGTATGGGGTCATGTTAAGTGCCTTGATCAGGTCTTTGCATGTATTTGGCTTTTCCCCCTATTTTGCTTCTCTCTGCACCCATTTTCCACTTCATATTTGCATTTCTTGGTAATCTGGGCTAGGGTCTTGAGGTTTTTAACCTCAAGGTCAAAGTCGACCTTGAGCATCAAATTTGACCTCAATTGTGACCTAGGTTAGGGTTGAACTTGATCCTAACCTAGGGAAGAGTCAACATTGTCCCTGACCCCCAGTTCAAATTTCATATTTCCATGATTTTCGGGTGTCAGGTTTCAGAGATATTTGTTTTCCTACCTTCGGGTCGGCCATTTCGGGTTTTGAAATGGTAAACCCTTAAATTTAATTTAATCTAGGTATATTTGTAAAGGTGAGGACCTAATTGGTATTTAATTCTCCAAGGTGGCCCCTCTAGAAGATTGTGCTCTAGTTCACTATAAAAGGAGGCCTTCCTCCCTCATTTTTCATATATCATATCTCTCAATAAAGTTTTCATGAGCAAGCTCTCAAGTGCAAGCAAGCCTTCAAGCATTCAAGCATTCAAGCATTCATCCATCAAGGAGATCCATTGTTAGCCATTAAAGGATTCAATCTCTTGGGAGCCCCCTTGAAGATCCATTCTTCTACATTCATCCAAGCCTCCTCATATGAAAAGTTCAATTCAAGATTGGTGTTGAAGATCAAATGGCATTGATTGGAGACATCCTACATTCATTCTACATCCATTGAAGCATTCCTACTTGTGGATTTGAGAATTCAAATCCTCTACAAGGACTTCAACATAAGCAAGATGAATTGTTTCAATTGCTTTTCTTATGCATACTACATTACAATTCAATTTCAAGGTTAATTCCTAAATTGGGGTTTGACCAAGGAAAACCCCCCATACAAATAAAACCCCCTTTTCCTTATAGGTATAGGTGCAAAATTTTAGATCTGAGAGCGGATTTGGATACCCTTTTTGGTGAACTTCTGAGATCTATGGACAAAGTCAGAATTGACCTTCAAATAAAGAATCTAACCTTTGACCTTTTATGAGGGTCAAAGACTACCTACTATCAGAAAGATAAAAGATTTATGGTTTTTCTTCATCTCGGCATTTCCCGTCCAAAATAGGTTGCAGAATTGCCTGAAAGTACACACAAACATCAAAAATTGGCATTTTCTAGATTTTCCCTAATTTGAGGTTAGTATTTGTATTTAAATTATTTTAGATTTCAAGCATAACTCTCCATAGGGAAATATAGGGTTTCTCTCTCTCTCTCTCTTTCATATTCTCCATAGATTGATTCAATTGTGCATTAACCTTTTGGTTAATCAAATTGTATCTCTCCTTTGGGAATTTGGATTTAGGAGTGGATCTAATATTTTCCCCATACATTACATTGAATAGAGGTGATTCCATTTTACCACTATTCATTTTGGTGAACCCGACATCTTACTCTCCTTTCTTTTGTGGAATTGGATGCCCTATTGTGTTTTGTGGTGTTAAATTTCCTTTTATTTTTTTAGTATTAGATTTCTCTTTTGTGTTAAATCTTGCATGCTAATTAGATTTCAAAAATACAAAAATATTCATGCTTTGTGTGTTCTTAGTTTAGTTCATTTGCATTACATTAGTTTATGAGCTTTAATACTACTATTTCTACTTATAACATTCTAGTTAGAAGAAGTCATAGACTCATGGGTGCCTTTGATCCTGAATCTTCTTCTCCTTTCCTTAGGGTCCCCGATGATAATTTGATTCTTCGTGATTCCAATCCTATTATGGATCCAAATTCTTCTCACTCATCTCATGATGAGGATGACGCTTTAAGAGTTCCTCCTGAACAAGTCCAAAAAATTTCAACTGAACTTGATAAAATGGGTAATTGGCTTATTCAAGAGAACCATAATCAAGATTCTATTCAAGCTATAGAGGCTCTTAAGAAAGTTCTTTGTGATAGTGATCAAGGTGTTAACCTCTTGCATGGTATTACTCACCTCCTGCATTCAAATGTTAAACCTCTAGCTCAAGAAGCTCAAGATTTAGGGTCGATTCCTCCTATTACTAGTGTTGAACCTCCTTCTAATCCTTTACTTAGTATTCCTACCTATACTACTTCTTTGGTGACTATGGCGGTTTCCTCTATTCCTATGAGTGCTCCTCCTATGTCCCTTCCTACATCACAACCTTCATATTATAATGTTCCTTTTAATTATTCCAATTTGCTTCCAACAATAGTTCCTAGTGTTCCTCCACTTGTGTCTTATATTCTTGCAGCTTCTTACACTTTACCTAGTGTGTCTAATGTTGCTACTCCTCCTATTTCCTCTAATGCTTCAACAATCATCAGTTTGGCTCAAACTATGTCATCCTTACAACAACAACTTGCTTCCTTAACTCAAAACAAGTTTAGTATCCCTACATGTGACATGGGAAGTCCTTTATCCTTGGATATTATTCGTACTCCTGTTCCTCAGCAAGTTGATATGCCTCATCTTGAGAATTATAATGGAAAAGGAGATCATGTTCATCATGATAAAACATTCCAAATCCTTTGTAGTGATTACGCTCATGACTGTAGGATTTTAGCCAAACTGTTTGCTAGAACCTTCCATGACAAGGCCTTACAATGGTATTGTTCCTTACCTCCTTATTCTATTGATTCCTTTCCAATACTCTCTAATGCCTTTATTCAACAATTTCAAAACAACATTGGCTTGCAAGTGTCTTTGACTGATTTGATGCATTATAAACAAAGTTCTAAAGAAAAATTAACTAAATTTATTGGTAGATTTAAGCATTTGCATGCCCAGATTTCCTATCCTATTCCTGATATTGATTTTCAACATATGTTTATTTCAAATTTGCAAAAGGATATTAGAGATAAGATTCTATTTACTCAATTTACCTCTTTTCAACAACTTTGTGCAGTGCTTCATCATTATCAATTACAAGTGAGTCAATTTGAGAGAAACACTCCAATGGCTCCTATTCCAGTTGATAAGAGTGATGCTACTCCTAATCCAAAAAAATTTAAAAAATTCAACAACTATGTCAAGATAGACAAACAAGCAAATGCAGTTGCTGATCAAGTTGTTGTTGCATCTCACAATGCCACTTCTGCATCCACTGCTTTTTGATTAAATCATACATTTAGTCCTCTTTCTGTGTCTTTACATACTATTATGAATAGGTTGTTAACTGCTAATATGATTAGTTTACCTCCTATTCAACCTCTTTTACCTGCTATGATTGCATCTAAATCTTTTGATCAAAATGTTTTTTGTCAATACCATCATTAGAATGGTCATGATACTGAGAAGTGTTATTCTTTAAAACATAAGGTTCAAGACTTAATTAACTCTAATGACTTATCTGTCGATAATCTTGATGGTAGTGGGAACAAATCTATCTCTCCTCCTAATCAAAACCTTCAAATCTATACGAATCCTTTACCTACGCATGATACTAATACAATTGCTCAACCATCTACTGTGGAAATTGTGTATGATTCAAAGATGGATGATCTCAATCATGTTGTTAATCAAGTGGAGCATGTTGGGCAATTTATAGCTCCACCTCAACCTCAGATTCAACCTCAAGTCCAATCTCAACCTCGACCAAAACCTAAACCTAAATTGAAAACTCAACCTAAACCTCGACAACAACCTAAGAATAAAAGACCTCAGGAAATTTTGATTACCTTTGATGACTCTGAGACTATTAAAGCTCCTGATGGTCCCCTTTACATTTCTGCTAGGATTTCTCAAAAACCTACTTGTGGTTGTCTTGTTGATCCTACATCCTTAGTTAATGTTATTACTGAAGAAAATATTTTTATGAAAAGATTACAATGTGATTTCTATGATACATCAGATGTGTGGATTCAAACTTGCAATGGTTTTCTTTATTCATCATTTGGTTCTATTATTTTATCGGTTGAACTCTGTGGAAAAATTGTGAACACTACCTTTGTTGTGGTTCCTACTTCTAATCAATTTCAAGTTAAGCTAGGTTTGTCTTGGTTAAATGCCATACATGTTGTTACTTCATCTATCCATAAGTGTCTTAAGTTCATTCATGATGAAGAAGTGAAAACAATTAATCATAGTTTATATCAACCTTCTAGGCCTAGAGATTGTGCTACTCTTGATTTCTTTTGGCCTTCATTACCTAATTCATGTCCTCCTCGACCTGATAATATTTTCCATTCATATCAAGCCTATAAACATCATAAGATTTTTGAATTAAGCATACCTCCTATGGATCTTAATCATGGTCTTTTGCCTACACCTTCTATACCTCCTTTAACTATGGCTTCTAGTTCTGTTAATCAAGTTCCTTCTATTGATCTTCCTAAAGAACCTATTAAAGATCATGTGATTGTTCCTCCTATTGTTGATAATCCTATTGATCTTCCTAAAGAACCTGTGAAGCATCATCTGATTGTTCCTCCTTGTTCTCAAACTATTTCAAATAAATCAAAACGTAATCAATCTGCTAATGAATGTCATAAGAAGTGTCGTGCTCATGCTAAAGTTCATAATTCTATTCTTCAAAGATCTCTACCTTCTTCAGATAAACCTATGCATGATGTGTTAGAAGAAGTTGTTACTAATAATAATGTTAAGATGCATGATTATGATGATTCTATTCGTATCCTAGATCCTATTTTGATTAATTTGGATGAAGAAGATACTCTTGATGATACTGATGATGTTAATGATGAATATGAGACTATTGACATTGACATTGATTTACCTAATATGCTTTCATCACAATTAACTCTTACGCCTAGTGTTGAACATTGTGATTCTCAAGAGGATCCTTGTTTGGAACTGGCTATCATTCCTACTATGTTGGATATATTCCCTCTTGCGAGTTACCCACCTTCCCTAAATGATATATAACAAGATAGGGAGAGTAGGCAACATGCTTGATCAGCTTGTCCTTTGTGGTAGCTTTGTTGTGTGTTTGCCTATTGTACTATGTTTCTCCCATAATGTGTTTGCTAAATGTTGTTAGATTATTTTATATGATCCTTGTTACTCAGTTGGTGCAAGGTGATGAAGGAATCAAAATTGTTGTTCAAATTCCTCTATATGTATCTCTATTCTTCTATGTGTTGTTCAATGTTATGTTGTAATTGTGCTATTGTTTGTAAATGTTTCCTTGTGTAATCTTCTTGGATTCAAGATATGGTAGCACTAACTTCTTTTGGTCTCCATGTCATGGTTTGAAAAGGTTCTCCTTCTTATATCTTATGTGACTTTCCTCCTTTGTGATCATAGTTCTACTTTCTTTGGGGAATGATGTCAATTCATTTGTAATAATATCATATATATATTATCTTATGATCATATTGACCCCACAGTAGGTAGATCCCTTATGTGTTCTCTATATGTTTGTGTGATATTTCCCTTGATTTGTCTTCATCTGGGGGCATCTCAACGTGGAAATGTAATCAGTGGAGTTGTTTATATTTCCATTAAATCCATTGCTCTTGTTAAAGTGTCAGCAATGACTTTAACGTGGGGGCATACAGTCTACTCACATGTTGCACATGCACTTTTTCGATACACACACATATTTTTCAAGATACTTTTCTCCCTTTTTGGATTAGTAACTAATCCTTAAAGCATGGATTTATATTTTAGGATCTCTTGATCCCTCCAGTTTCATGTATACATATATTTTGATCCCTTAAGGTCAGAGGTGTCCTTAAGACTAGATCTTTTTAGTTTTTTGGTTTTATTCTTATGGAATATAATATTCCTAAGGGTGAATCCTTGCTGGGTTGACTAGTGATTATCCAAATTCACTAGGTGATTCAATTCCATCTTTCCAGTTGCATCATTTTCCTTGTGTGGTTCACAATGGGACATAAGTTCTCATTGGGTGAGGTAATCAAACCCTTTCTTTATCTCTCTAGAGATGTCTCTCTTATTGTGATCTAGGAGTAGATGAAGACTTGAGTCCTTGGGGGCTCAAGGTTTCTCTTTGTCCCTTGGATTATGATAAGATTATCTTTTCATTTTGTTCTCCTTTACCAAGAGTTTGCATCGAGTCCATACTCTTGCTAAAGTGGGTGCTTAATGTATCATCTTAAAATGGAAGCATTTCCATGATAAGAGTGTTTAGCCCTCCGAGTAAGTGGTTTGGGGTCATATTAAGCACCTTGATTAGGTATTTTCATGTATCTGGCTTTTCCCCCCATTCTACTTCTCTTTGCACCCATTTTCCACTTCATATCTGCATTTCCTGGCAATCTGTGCTAGGGTCTTGAGGTTTTTGACCTCAAGGTCAAAGTTGACCTTGAGGGTCAAAGTCAACCTTGACCCTATCCTAGGTTAGGTTCGACCTCAACCTTGACCTAGGGTAGAGTTGACCTCATCCCTGACCCCCATTTCAAATTTCATATTTCCATGATTTTCAAGTGTCAGGTTTTGGAGATATTTGTTTTCCCAACTCCCGGTCGGCCATTTCAGGTTTCAAAATGGTAAACCCTTAAATTGCATTTAATCTAGGTATATTTCTAAAGGTTAGGACCTAATTGGGATTTAATTCTCCAAGATGGCCCCTCTAGAAGATTGTGCCTTAGTTGACTATAAAAGGAGGCCTTCCTCCCTCATTTTTCATATATCATATCTCTCAATCAAGTTTTCATGAGAAAGCTCTCATGTGCAAGAAAGCCTTCAAGCATTCATCCATCAAGGAGATCCATTGTTAGCCATTGAAGGATTCAATCTCTTTGGAACCCCCTTGAAGATCCATCCTTCTACATTCATCCAAGTGTCCTCATATGCAAAGATCAATTCAAGATTGGTGTTGAAGATCAAATGCCATTGATTGGAGACATCCTACATTCATTCTACATCCATTGAAGCATTCCTACTTGTGGATTTGAGGATTCAAATCCTCTACAAGGACTTAAACTTAAGAAAGGTGAATTGTTTCAATTGCTTTGTTTATGCATACTACATTACAATTCAATTTTAAGGTTAATTCCTAAAATGGGGTTTGACTAAGGAAAACCCCCCATACAAAGAAAACCCCCTTTTTCTTGTAGGTACATGTGTGGAATTTTGGATCTGAGAGTGGATTTGGATACCCTTTTAGGTGAACTTCCACAATTTACGAACAAAGTCAGAATCAAACTTAAAATAAAGAATCTAGCATTTGACCTTTTATGAGGGTAAAAGACTACCTATTGTCAGAAAGATAAAAGATTTCTGGGTTTTGTTCATTTCGACATTTCCAGTCTGAAACAAGCTGTAGAATTGCTTGAAAGTACACACATACATAAAAAAATTGGCATTTTCTAGATTTGGCCTAATTTGAGGTTAGTATTTTTATTTCAATTATTTCATATTTCAAGCATAACTCTCCATAGGGAAATACAGGGTTTTTCTCTCTTTTTCATATTCTCCATAGATTGATTCGATTGTGCATTTACCTTTTGGTTGATCAAATTGGATCTATCCTTTGGGAATTTGGATTTAGGAGTGGATATACTATTTCCCCCATACATTACATTGAATAGAGGTGATTCCATTTTACCACTATTCACCATCATAGATAATGAATACTCACCTACACCTTTCTTTTTGATTTGGCATTTCTTTTCAAAATTCTTCACCCCGTGGTCCATCTTTTCATAATGGGCATCCTTGGTGTAAGTTAGGTTAGTGAGAATTTACTTAGGTTAGTGGGAATTTGGTAATTTTTAACAACACTTTCATTTTCTTCCTTTTCTTTTCCTTTCAAAGATGGAAGATCTTTTGAACTTTGTCCTTGTTCTATTGTTTTGGAAATAGACCCTTGTACATTATGTGGGACTAAGGAGTCCTTAATAGGCTTCATGTTATTACAATATTGGAAGGGGTTCAAATCCCCACTCTCCATGACTTCTTTTACCATGTAGGAAAATTGGAAACATTGATGGTAGGTTGAAGGTACGACCTGCATTTCATGGATCCATGGTCTTCCTAATAGAATATTGTAAGTTGATTTTAGATCAAGGACTTGGAAAATGGTCTCCTTTTGCATTGGACCAACTCAGATGGGAAGTAATATGACACCTTTGGAAGATCTTTCTTCATCACCATAGGATTTTATGGTTATCTTTTTCTTTGGGTCAATAGCCTTCTCAAAAAATCCTAAGGATTTAACAAAGTTTAAGATAAAAATATTCAAGCCAGATCCCCCATCAATGGGGACTCTTTTCACTCTATGCTTATGGATTAGGATGTCTATATTAAAACATATATTTTGTGGGTGGTTTAAATACATATCATCTTGTTCTGAAAAAGATAGACAATGGGGTGCAACAAGATGACCTACCATGTTTTGGAATTTATCTACATCTAAATTCAAAGGTGCTTTGGTCTCAACTAGGTCTTTTTCTAGAATCTCCTTATGATTTGGTGAAAGCTTGAGTAATTCTAGAATAGAGATTTGAGCAGAGGTTCTTTGCAATTGGTCTACCAAATTATATTGCTTTGAAGATGAAGATGAGGTTTGATTTGGTAGGACAATTCTTGGGGAACCTCCTGATAAAGTGATCTTTGATGCTTGCCCCCTAGTTACAACATTAGATGTTGCTTCTTTTGGCTTTTCATTTACCACTATCACATTTATCGTATTTTCCTCACCACTTAAAGTATTGATGATATTATCATAAGTATGAGAAAAGATAACCTTCTCATTACCTCTTTTGTTATTAGGATTGGTATTTGACGATTCCCTCTTTTTATAATTTAAGAAAGGGTTTTTGAAATTTGTATGGTCTTCATTATTTTGAGGCCCTTCCACTTTTATTGTTTCATCATCAATTAGGTCTTGGACAAGATTTTTTAGTTTCATGGACTCATTTGTTTTATGTCCTTTGTTGCGATGGTATTTACAATGATAAGAATAATTCCAACAATTGGGCTGGACTTGGGGTTCATATGGCCTTGATTCGGGTAAGGTAATGATTTTATTAGCCACCAAAGTTATTAATATATTTTCCAAAGGTTTTCCTAAAAAGGTGAATTTTATCTTTTGATGTGTGGAAAAGAATGGCTTAAGCTTGTTGATGTTGGGATTGTTGAAAGGAATGTTGTTGTTGTTGGTGTGATTAGTGTTGTTTTTGTTATTGTAAGGAGCCTTGTGTTAGGGATTTTTCTTGTAGGATCAACCTTGACAAATGTATGGGCCTGTTTCTTAGTTTGAAAGGGATTCCAAGTTTGCAAGAAAAGCCTAATTAATGAGGATCAAAGGGGATCCTCCTTCTGCTTTGAGCTCCACAGGACTTAGGCGATTATTGCCTATGATAGGTTATTATTTTCAAGTAATCTTGTAGATTAGGTGGATTGATTCTTCACTACTTTGCTATTAATTATTCAAATTAATTTAATAGAACATTATTACTCTATAGACAGCCCATAATATCCTAATGTTGAGTATCATAATGAAAACTATAAGTGTAAAAGCATGGAGAAGTGGTGTAAGGACATTCATCCTTCTTCTTTTTCTGAGTTAAACTCAAGGAAGGGTAACCTCTCAATTCTTTCTTTAAGGAATCACTAAAAATGAACTAATACCACTTGGATATAGTTCTCTCAAAACATCAGCTAAATTCTTGAAAGTAAAAGTACTAGTAATAAAATGAAATTTGATTATTCTAAGGATTGCAAAAGATAATACTTAAGATAAAACACACTTCAAACCAATGCCTCAATCCAATGGGAAAAATAGTTCTTAATGAAAATCCACAAGTCCTTTTAAAGAAATATTATAGTATGCCTTACATACAACCTGGAATCCAAATAGGATACCTTGCAAACTATTCTATCTATCTAATGTTATTACTATCAATATCCCTACAAATATATTTACTCCCTGAAATTGATAACAAGGTTTTTAATTCTCTCCTTGAGAGAAAATCATAATCAATTACAGAAATTGCTTAACAATTAGTATATTTTAAATGCCTTACATATAAAACATACAAGAGTAAATACAAAAATAGAGAGACAATAACAACAAGAGATAGGAATTGCAGTATATTTATATTAAAGAAGACTTGCAATTTACATAAGAATACTAATGCCCAAAAATTCAATCACAAAATTCAAAAGTCTGTTCTATGACAATTGTAATTGATTTTCTATTATCTTTCATCCAGCCCCCTCCTAAAATTGAGGTTAAAATTCTATATATACTCAACCATCTTGGAATTCTCTTATCAATGAGAATGCAACAAGCTTCGGATATTTGAAAACCCTAACCCTAAAAGCATAAAAGACAAAGCAATGAAAGACAAGATACAATACACCCTTAGGCGGTGGAAAGACAAAATTTTCTTGGACTGTTGTGCATCCTGGATCACTGATAACTGACACCTTTGTCTGCAAGTATTCATGATAGCTTCTTTAGTTATAACTAGATATGGTGACCGCCATTCTAGCTAACTTACACCATTCTTAAATGATAGCTTATCATCCCTGTATTCTGACCTCAGGTGTCAGGTGTTCTAGATGTCTTCCTCATTCTTCATCCAAGATATCTAAGTCAACTATAGTGGATTTGATTTTCTTGGGCTTTGTCAACTCATCCCACGCAGCTACTTCTTCCTCTATTGGCCATTTAAAGTCCTGTAAAAGTTGTAATTGTGCCTTCTGTCTTCCCCACCTGGCATCTGTGATTGCTTTGACATATACTAAAAATTTGGAGAGCTATGTCTCTATATTAATAGCCTCATCCAAGGTTTTATTGAACCTCTCTATATCTACTTCATTGCCTTCACCTAAAAATGCCTCCTTTCTAGGTAGAATAAGATAAAAATCTGATCTCCATTGATCAAGGCTCTTTATGGCTCAATCTGCATTCTTGATAAAAGGAATAAATTTGTTGGAACTAGAGTTGAAGATGGCTATCTTAGCCTCAATCAGATTTTCCTTACCTTTAAAAAGTGGTAATATGGCCTTAATTCTATCTATCTCCTCACCAACCTACAGAACTATTTCTAGAATATCATTCCTCAAAGATTGAGCAAAAGGAAATCTCTCAAAAAGTGGTGCCCTAACAGACCAGGTTGCATAGTTTCCATTCAAAATTTGAACATAGTTATTAACTTCCCACTGTAACTTGAGCAACTTGTTGTAAGCATTAAAAACCAAATTTTAGTTATCCTTGATCATATCCACTCTATGCTACAGAATTTTTAATAAGGCCTACAAGATAGCCTCATTTTTCTCTACATTTATCTTTTCTAACTCTATAGCCACCTCCTCTTCTGACATCCCTTGTGCCTCAGTTAATGCAAGTTTCTCAGTAGGTGTAGGAGCATTCACAATTGTATTCATAACTTTTAATTCTAAATCTGTCAAGGATTTCTCAAGTGCCTTCTCCCTTATTATTCAAAGATCTCTGTCTTTCAACAATGCACTATAGTCTTCAAGAAGGGAACCATATCTCTCTGACAGTTGCTTTGTTTTATCTTCATTTAATTTGGAAAAATGAGTCAATACCTGAGAAATCTCCAGGTCCCCTGTATTGTGGATGGACCATATAATTCTATCTCCTTCCATCTACTCTTTTGCATTCAGAATTGAAGGCCTTTTATCCTTAGGATAAAAGCTCCACAAGGGTAATGCTTGATTTTTTGGGCTATACCAAAATCCTCCAACAATGTCTCCCATGTGAGTCTCTGAAGATAGAATTATGTCTTCCTGTCTCTTAATTTGAGCAATAATAAAATTATAATATAAGTTCCACCCAGGCACAAGTGGCATTTTGCTCTTTTTCACCAGTTGTCTCACCTCATTTGGGGTGAAATTCTCAGCCTCAGGGTCATACTCCCTCAATTATTGTACTACTTCTCCTGGGACTTGGCCTTCTTCAGCGATTTGAACATTTGAAGCAACCTATTGTTGTTTATACCAAATCAGGAAGCTCTTGAATTCCTCTAACTCTATGAAACTATCATCCTCCAAGAAGGCATCCTCCTCAATCATTCTTTCATCTTGGCATAGTGCCAAGGCAAACTCAATGTCTTCAGTCTCAAGCTTCTATTTTCTCTTTTCTTCTCTTATTTTTTCCTCAATTAGTGATGATGGACACCATTTCCATGGAAAAGGGCTCCTATTCTATCCATTTTCTTCACCTGAGAAGACTCACCAACCAATAATCTTTTCTTCTTTGGAGGTGGCTCACTTTTATCTTGGGAGCTATGAAGTTCTCCAAGATCAACAATATTTTCTTCTACCTGATGCCTCTCTTCCATTATGGTTTCTAGAGGGGGAATACTATGCATAGAATTGCCACCATCACTATCTTCCTCACACTTAGATTTAGAATAGACCTTCTTTTTATTATCTATTTCATCAATTTGATCTTCAAAAGACCTCATCAAAGTATTGTACTGAGACATCATCTTCTCAAGCCTTTGAAGATAAGGAATCATAGGGAAGAAGCCACTGAATGTCAATCCCTTCTGTCTCAATCTCTTCTCCATTGCATATAGGTCATGGATCTAGGAGGCTCTCCTTTCCACTTCATCCTCCTCTATGATATTTCTTATTACATACTCTTCTAGAAATTCCTCATGTCATTTATTAAAAGGGACAGTGGGCATGTAATACTTCCTAGTAGCAACCATAAACCCTTCTGTATCTACATACCTATGGGAAGCAACATGCATCCTGAATTGTCCTAACCATTCATCAACTTTACTCAAGGCATTCTTGCCTATTGTGATACTATGCACTCGAAAGTGCCTTGAGGTAAGAGTTCCCTTCCTATATGAAGCCAAATGCTCCTTATCTATTAACATTAGTTTCCAAATAAACTCAAGAAATGCCACCCACAAGGGGAGCAAAGAATAGTAAAATGTGGGGGGCCTGGGGCATCCATACACTCTAATTAAAGTATATTCTTTCTCATAATATATGTCTCCCCAATTATGGCCCTTATCCCATTTATCAACAAACTGATGGTGCCTCACTAGCTGCAAAAATTTAGTAGATAACCTTGACAATTCAATCCCCATACTCAGCAGGATAGGTCGAACCACCCAATTTTCAAAAACATAAAAATCACTCCTTGTAGTAGAAGGACTCCAAGCCCTTATCCAAAATTGTACCAAGTTTTGCTACCCCCTATACATCATTTGTGGCTCCAAATGTTCCATGTTTATAATGTTATAGTTTTTGATGCAGGAAAAAATAGGTTTTAACAGGGACCCAAAACCCCTTACAAGCTAGAATAAAAGTATAGACGTTAAAGCACACAAGTATAGAATAAAAGTTTACAATGTTATAGTTGAAATATAAAAGTAAATGCATTAACAGAGAATAATGCATGAATCAGGGTGTAGGACCAGATGGAAAATCTTTTAAACACTATAATCCTTCATGCATCATGTTGATTACAAACCCTATGTAATCATATCCTTTTGTTACATGAAGGCTCTTGGAATCCAATACTATCATCAAAAACTCCGGAGTGATTCTTTCTCCATCGTCAATTCCCAATACCTTACACAATCTGTATGCAATATACTTCATGTAGAATTTTAGGTCCTTGAAATAATATGGGTTTGACCCAGCTACAGGTGCAATGTACTTCCTGCTCTCTCGAGGAATATGGGTTTGGACCTCCTTTGTGACCACAACAGTCTCTCTAATATATCTATTGGCCAAGGCCTATAAATTTATCTCGGTGGCCATAGGGACCTGAATACTAAAAGCCCTAATAAATGAACTTCTATCAAGGGTAGACAGAGGAGACTTGTCTACTTTCCTAATTGTCCTAGATAAGGGATCATAGTTGCGGGATAAAACAATTAGGACATCTATGTCAAGAAAAACTTTGGGAACTATCAATTTTGCTAACCCTGATGTCCAAGGGTTTGAAACAGGAATTAGACTCTCAACATTTTTACAAAAATACTTAAAAAGGCACATGCCAGTGATGTCTAGTGTCCTAACATCTCTACACTAAGCAAGTTCATCAACAAAACATTCATCACTAACATTTTTGTTTTGTGATGAGCCCGACAATAAGGTGAGGAATTTATCTAAGAAGCTCTCCTTAGCCTTCTCCTTAGTGCCCTTACTGGTTCTAGGCTCACCTCCTATTTGTTGACTCATCTTTTGAACAAATTCAAACCTTTTTGAAAATTTTGGACACACTGAAACTTTGGAACTCACTCTGAAAATCCTTAAAATTCTATCACCTGGGCTCTGGTAATGCTTGGTAGTTTGAAAGTATGATGACCAACTATATATATTTTGTAGAATTGAATGATAAAATCTGTAAGAGATTGGAAAGCTAAAACCATTTCACCTCTGCCATTAGTTGGCACACACAGAACTTCAATGCACTAGCCATGGCCAAGAAAGTGACAGGTAATCAAATTTATTTTTTTGGCGATCTAGCAACTACAACACTTTCTCATAATCACTAAAAAATCTAGTGCCTTTTGAATAGTTATGGAGACCTGGCGACTGAAACAAATTCTAGTTATATAACATCTTTCACTTCATCTGGAGATCTGGAAACTAAGGTAGAAAATCATAGTCACTGAAAGAATTAAGACCTTTTGAAATTATCTAGAAACTAAGTGACCTTTTGATTTTAAATTTTCCATGATCTAGAGATTTGGTGACTATAGTCACCACTTTAGTCACTGCAAATTATTTCTTCTTTGAATTTTTCCCGAGACTTAGTGACAAAGCGCCATCACGAGATCTGGTGACAACAGTAAATCTCTTAGTTGCTGAAGTTGGTTGACTTTTCAAACTATTTCATGAGACTCTCCGACTGAACTTATTCAGAGATCCAGTGACTGCGTATATGAGAAATTTAATTTATCTTGTTTAGAGATCTAGCGACTATAGTCAAGCCCACCTTTCTATTTATTATTTTCCATGCTTTGTCAGCCAATCCTATAGAGACACGTCACAAAATCTGGCAAACAGAAACTCACTTTTTCTTTAATCTTTTGACTTTAGTCAATATTTAAGTGTAGATTTCCTGGTGATTACGCAACTGAAGAAAATCTCATAATCACCAAACAACTGTCCTAACTTGAGTTTATCCCAGAGATTGGGCGACAAGGTAATCTTCAAGGTCGCTAAATCATTTTTTAACCCATGGTTTAATTCTGAGATCACACGACTGCCACTTGATCAAAGAAAAATCAATTGCCTAGAATAATTATTAGAAAACCATCTTTTAACTCATATTCATGTAGTAAACACACGATTGCAGACATCTCCCCTTCACTTAATATCTTTTCTAACTGTGGTTAACACTGGAGATTGCACGAACACCTTTACTCTCTAAGTCACCAGAGAAATCACTTAACCTTGGTTAACTAATGAGCATAAACATCAACCGTTGATTAGAATCTGATCTAATGGTTGTCGCTAAGTTGTTGAAGCCTTTATAACTTAACCACTTTACTTGGAGATATTGAGATAACCGGGTCACTAAATCACTGACCGCTAGAGACATAACTGCCAAGATGACAAGAATGCACGACCAAAGAAAATTCCAAGTCACGGGATAAAAGAACTAACCGCTGAAAAACCTTGAGATCTAGCGACTAGAAGAATAAACCGTTGCCTCACATTTAAAGATTTGGTGACCAACTGTACATCTCAATACCACTGAAAATTTTATCGACCTCATACTTCTTTTGGAGATCACTCGACTGAAGGCATTTTAATCTAGAGATCTAGAGACTATAGTATCCTTTGCAAACATTTATCATAGTAGTCGCTAGATCTCGCAATGACAATCCAAAGACCTGTCAACTAAAGGGAACCGTTAAGTCATTTAAGAACAATGAATATTCTTTCACCCTTAGGAGATCATGCGACAAGAGGCTTTGGGTAATCACTAAAAAAAAGGAATATTCCAAATCAACTTGGAGATTGAGTGACTAACTGGGGAGACTAAAGTACACATGCTTTAAAAGATCCTTTAAGTGATTGAAAAAGGTAACGGCCAAATAGACTTGGGTGAGCAAATTTAGGGCTTCTTTGGATTTTCTAAGGCAAAGAGACCTGAAACCTAGGTTTTTCCCTAAAATGAAACTTGGAGATTCTAGGGCCAAGAAAATGAGAAACTTAAACTGAAAAAAGGAGAGGGAGATCAAAAATCCAAAATTTTGAAAAAACAAGACATCAAAATAGGAAAGACTACCAACAGTGGCTATATCTGAGGATGTTTAAATGAAAGTTTAAGCAAGAACCATAGATATCTGGGAAAGTAGACCAAAATGCCTAACCTAAAATAGGGAGAAAAACTCATGACAGAAAGGAAATGAGGCTATACAAATTTGCAAGAAATTTACATGTGCACCAAAAATCCAGATCTTTCAGTTGAAAAAGGGCTTTAAGAATTGCCCATGCACTGACAACTCAAAGACTTCTCCATCCATATTTTTAATCAAGTAAGAATCCTTTCCAAAACCTTCATGGATTATATAGGGACCAAGCCATAATGATTCAAATTTCTTGTGCTTTCCCTTATCCTCTGCTCTCACATTCCACTGAAGCACTAGGTCACTTGTTTTGAATTTTCTAGAGGTAGCCCTTTTGTCAAAGAGGTACTTCATCTTTTGTTGCAACTTGATATTGCTCCTTTGACTTTCCCTTCTTATTTCATCTAATTCAGTCAATTGCATGATTCTATCTTGCATTTTCTCTGATACATCCAATTCCTCACCTTGAATAAAATTATAAACATGAAGCAAATAATTTATGGGTAACCTTGACTGTAAACCATACACCAATTCAAATGGAGACTTCTCGGTAGCTTTCTTTACTATAATCCTGTTTGCCCATAGGGAAAGTTTCAATTTTGAATGCCAAGCTCTTTTATTTTTTCTCAAGTGTTTTCTTCAGAATTGTTAGAATGCTTTTGTTACTGGATTCAGCCTATCCATTCACTTGAGGGTGATAGGGAGATGAATAAGATTTCATGATGCCATGGTCTTTACAAAAATCCTTGAATTCATCTGATCTAAAACACATTGCATTATCAGTGATCAACTTCATGGGAACACCAAATCTATTCAAAATATTATCTAGTAAGAAATCAATCACTATCTTACTTGTTACCTTTTTTATGGGAGTAGCTTCTATCTATTTTGTGAAATAATCAGTTGCAACAAGTATCCAACTATGTCCTTCACTTGATTTATCAGAAAACTCTCCTATGAAATCCATTCCCCATAGGGTGAACGGTGCTTCTGCAACTATTGGATTTAACAATAATGATCCTACTAATTTAACTTAGAAGCAAATTTTTGACAAGCCTCACATTTCTTAATAAAATGGAAAGAATCTTTAAAAAGCGTAGGCCAAAAATAACCAGCCCTTAAAATATTGTGAGTAGTAGTTTTTGCTGAATAATGCCCCCCACAAACACTAGCATGCATTTCATTCAAGACCTTTTCTACCTGATATTCGTTAAGGCAAAACAACAAAATTCCATCCCTATTTTTCCAGTACAAATCCCCTTGTATCAATGTGTATTTTTGAGCTTGTAATTTCAAAGCTCTCTTTAGATTGTCAGTCATATGCTCTAGACATTTGGCATTCTTAATCAAATATATAATATCAACATAACATGGCTGCATCTCAATACTTGTTATTGTCAGGTCTGATGTTCCCTCATTGTTAATCTAGACCAAATCCATGTTTTCTTCAATCATTAGTTTTTCTAAACCTAGTCCTCTCACTAGCTTGGTGATATGGATTTCCAAATTGAATTCTTGAATCCTGGTGATCCATTTGCATCTTTTACTAGTGACCTCTGACTATGTAAGAACATCCTTAACTATTGCATGTGGAACATATGCAATAACCTTAGCACAAACTAAATAAGGTCTGAAAGATTTCATAGCTTTTACAGATGCATATGCCTGCTTTTCCATCATTTCATAATTTAATTCAGCTGTCTGCAAGGATTTACTAAAAAATGCAATCAGATGCTCAAAATTTTCTTCATCCTTTTGTAATAGTACAGCAGCAATAGTGTGAAATGATGCAAAAGAGAAAAGTGAGAAAGGCTTGATTTAGTCAAGGGATTTTAATACAGGTGCCTCCTAAAAAACTTCCTTAATTTTGTCAAAGGCACTTTGAGCTTCAACAATCCACTGGAATTTAACTTCCTTTTTGAGTAACTTGACTATTGGTTTGACAATTTTAGCAAAATTGGGAATGAACCTCCTCACAAAATTGATTTTTCCTAAAAAATATTGCACACCCTTGAGATTTTTAGGTGTAGAGACCTTCTTGATTGCTTCTACTCTCTCTGGATCAATTCTTATTCCTTCTTTTGATACAATGCATCCTAACAATTTTCCTTCTTTAACTACAAAATTACACTTCTTGGGATTCAGGGATACACCATATTCTAGAGCTTTATCAAAAATATTTTCAAAATGTGAACAATGATCCTTAGCCCTTTTGGAATAGGCAGTCATGTCATCCTATTACACAACCATAAACAAGTCTATATACTCTTTGAAAGCAACATCCATGGCTCTTTGAAAAGTTGCTCCAGCATTCCTAAGGCCAAATGGCATTCTAATATGCACATAAGTTCCCCAAGGTGTTGTGAATGCTATTTTAAATTTCTCAAATTCTTTTACCAGCACTTGGTTATACTCAAAGAAACCATCCATCATAGATAGTAATTCACATCCAGTGACTTTATGCAACATTGCTTCCATATTGGGTAGACAATAGTTGTCTTTTAATGATGCAACATTTAGGTTTCTAAAGTCCACACATAGTCTAATATCACCATTTTTCTTTCTAACTAGGACCAGGTTAGATACCCACGTTGAGTGCCTTATAGGCTGAATTATCCTTGCATCACTTAACTTAACCAATTCCTATTGTATTTTAGGAGCCAATAATGGATTAATAGGTCTTTGTTTCTGCCTAAATGGCTTAATATCTTGTTTCAATGGGATCTCATGTTGGAAGAGATCCTACCTATAGGATTTCAAGTCATCATAAGACCATGCAAACACATGCTTGTGTTTCCTTAACAACTTGATCAAATTATATCTTATTTGAGGATCCAATCCTTTTCCAATATAGACCATTCGTGGTGTGTTATATGATCCCAAGTTTACTTCCTCCAAATCTTTTATTTGAGCATTACTAGTTTTTAACATGTGATCATCTTGACTACTATATAATGCTTTTCATTTAGTTAAACCCTTAGGAATATGATTTATATTCAACTAGATCACTTCATTTCCCATAACCATATCTTTACCATCAATTTCCTCAACTAAAGTGTTATAGTCTATAATTTGATCTTCATACATGTCAAGGCATTGAATAAACTTTAAAATGTCATGGTCATCTTCAAAGACCTGCCAATTATAAATATTATCTAGAACAATAGGCCTACCTTTTATTTCAACTATTGATACTCCAGACAAGGTTACATCATCTCCTCTCAAGGCAACATTGGCTAAAAAATCAGCCATCATATTTTTAGACCTTTCCACCCAACAAATGTTAAAAGAATCAAATAGTTCAATCTGATCCCAAATAACATGCTTATATAGCTTCAATTTATCATTTTTGATAGCATATTTGGATCTAACTTGTGCCATCACAAGTTCAGAATCGCCAAAAACTTTTAAACATTTTATCCCAAGTTCAGAAAGTGCCTTGGGGTAAGAGTTCCCTTCCTATATGAAGCCAAATGCTCCTTATCTATTAAGATCAATTGCCAAATAAACTCAATAAATGCCACCCTTGGGGGAGAAAAGAATGGTAAAATGTGGGGGGGCTAGGGGCATCCATACACTCTAATTAAAGTATATTCTTTCTCATAATATATATCTCCCCAATTATGGCCCTTATCCCATTTATTGATAAATTGTTGGGGCCTCACCAGCTACAAAACTTTAGTAGATAACCTTGACAATTCAACCCCCATACTCAGGAGGATAGGCTGAACCACCCAATTTTCAAAAACACAAAAATCACTCCTTGTAGTAGAAGGACTCCAAGCCCTTATCCAAAACTATACCAGGTTTTGCTGCCCCCTATACATCATTTGTGGCTCCAAATGTTCCATGTTTACAATGCTATAGTTTAAATATAAAATTAAATGCATTAACAGAGAATAATGCATGAATTAGGGTGTAGGACCAGATGGAAAATATTTCAAACCCTATAATCCTTCATGCATCTTGTTGATTACAAACCCTATGTAATCATATCCTTTTGTTACATGAAGGCTCTGGGAATCCAATACTATCATCAAAAACTCTAGAGTGATTCTTTCTCCACCATCAATTCCCAATACCTTACACAATCCATATGCAATATACTTCATGTATAATTTTAGATCCTTGAAATAATATGGGTTTGACCTAGCTATAGGTACAATGTACTTCCTGCTCTCTCGAGGAATATGGGTTTGAACCTCCTTTGTGATGATAGCAGTCTCTCTGATATATCTATTGGCCAGGGCCTATAAATTTATCTCGGTGGCCATAGGGACATGAATACCAAAAGCCCTAATAAATGAACTTCTATCAAGGGTAACTAGAGGAGACCCATCTATGTCAAGAAAAACTTCAGGAATTATCAATTTTGCTAACCTTGATGTCCAAGGGTTTGAAATAGGAAATGGACTCTCAACATTTTTATAAAAATACTTAAAAAGGCACATGCTAATGACATCTGGTGTCCTAGCATCTCTACACTAAGCAAGTTCATCAATAAAATATTCATCACTAACCTTTTTGTTTTGTGATGATCCCGACAATAATGTGAGGAATTCATTTGAGAAGCTCTCCTTAGCCTTCTCCTTAGTGCCCTTACTTGTTGTAGGTGCACCTCCTATTTGTCGACTCATCTTGTCTTCAAATTCAAACTTTTCTACAAATTTTGGACGCAATGAAACTTCGGAACTCACCCCAAAAATCCTTAAAATTCTATCACCCGGGCTCTACAAATGCTCGGTAGTTTGAAAGTATGATGACCAACTGTATATATTTTGCAAAATTGAATGCAAAAATATGTAAGAGATTGGAAAGCTAAAACCATGTCACCTCCGCCATTACTTGGCACGCACAAAACTTCAATACACTAGCCATGGTAGAGAAAGTGATAGGTAATCAAATTTAATTTTCTGGTGATCTAGTGACTACAACACTTTCTTGTAATCACTAAAAAATTTGGTACCTTTTTAATAGTTCTGGAGACCTAGCGACTGAAACAAATTCTAGTTATATAACAACTTTCACTTCATCTGGAGATCTAGAAACTAAGGTAGAAAATCATAGTCCCTGAAAGAATTAAGACCTTTTGAAATCATTTGGAGACTAAGCGACCTTTTGATTTTAAATTTTCCATGATCTAGAGATTTGGTGACTATAGTCACCACTTTAGTCACTGCAAAGTATTTCTTCTTTGAATTTATCCCAAGACTTAGCGACAAAGCGCCATCACAAGATCTCGTGACAATAGTAAATCTCTTAGTCACTAAAGCTGGTTGACTTTTCAAACTATTTCATGAGACTCTCTAACTGAACTTATTTAGAGATCTAGCAACCGTGGATATGAGAACTTTAATTTATCTTGTTTAGAGATCTAGCAACTATAGTCAAGCCCGCCTTTCTGCTTATTATTTTCCATGCTTTGTCAGCCAATCCTATAGAGACACGTCACAAAATCCCGCAAATAGAAACTCACTTTTTCTTTAATCTTTTGACTTTGGTCAATATTTAACTGTAGATTTCCTGGCGATTACGTGATTGAAGAAAATCTCATAATCACCAAACAACTTTCCTAACTTGAAATTATCTCAGAGATTGAGCGAGAGGGAAATCTTCAAGGTCGGTAGATCATTTTTTAACCCATGGTTTAATTCTGAGATCATGCGACCACTGCTTGATCAAAGAAAAATCAATGACCCAAAACAATTATTAGAAAACCATCTTTTAACTCATATTCATCCAGCGAACACATGACTGTAGACATCTCCCCATCACTAAAAATCTTTTCTAACTATGGTTAACACTAGAGATTGGATGAACACCTTTACTCTCTAAGTCGCCAGAGAAATCATTTAACCTCGGTTAAGTAATGAGAATAAACATCAACTGTTGATTATAATCTAATCCAACATTCGTCGCTAAGTCATTGAAGCCTTTATAAATTAACCACTTTACTTGGAGATCTATTGATAACCGAGTCATTGAATCACTAACTGCCAAAGACATAACCACTAGGATGATGAGAATGTGTGACCAAAGAAAATGTGAAGTCGCAAGATAAAAGAACTAACCGCTGACAAACCTTGAGATCTAGTGACTAGAAGAATAAACCGCTACCTCACATTTAGAGATTCGGCGACCAACTGCAGATCTCAATACCACTGAAAATTTTATCAACCTCATACTTCTTTCAAAGATAACCCAACTGAAGGCATTTTAATCTAGAGATCTAGAGACTATAGTATCCTTTGCAAACATTTATCATAGTAGTCGCTAGATCTCACAATGACAATCTAGAGAGCTAGTGACTAAAGGGAACCATTAAGTTGTTTAAGAAAAAGGAATATTCCTTCACCCTTAGGAGATCATGTGACAAGAGGCTTTGGGTAATCACTAAACAAAAAGGAATATTCCAAATCAACTTCGAGATTGAGCGACTAACCAAGGAGACTAGAGCGCACATGCTTTAAAAGATCCTTTAAGTGATTAAAAAAGTTAACGGCCAAATAGACTTGGGTGAGAAAATTTAGGGCTTCTTTGGATTTTCTAAGGCAAAGAGACCCGAAACCTAGGGTTTTCCCTAAAATGAAACTTGGAGCTTCTGGGGCCAGGAAAACTGGAAACTTAAACCGCAAAAAGGAGATAGACATCAAAAATCCAAAATTAAAAAAAAAAAGACACCAAAATAGGAAAGACTACCAACACCTTGGTCATTTGGTTGACATTATATGTTGGATTTGACCTACTTGATAAGTTAAAGGGAGTAGGCTTTAAGTTGTGGGCTTCCACAACTCCATCGTTCACAAGATTTTTATTGTTGTTTTTCAACCATAGTCTTGGTTTATCATTTTGATTGTTGGAGCATTTATTATTGTTATAATTAGATAAGTTATGATTGTTATTAGTGTTTGTATAGGGTTTATTATCTTTGAATACCTTGATTTCCCCTCTTTTAACCAACACTTCTTCAATTTTGATTCCATTTTCAATGAGTTTTTCAAAAGTAGGGGGACATTGAAGTTAGAGCCTATAATTAATCTCCACATTTAGGTTATTTATAAATATCTCCATCTTTTCCTTTTTAGGTATACTTTGTGGATATCTTGCGAAGACTATTCTCCACCTTTGAAGAAACCCTAGAAAAGATTCACCATCTCGTTGTTTAGTGTCGCATAAGTTAAGCATGGTGATCTCATGTGCAATGTTGTAGGATTAGTGAGTCACAAATTTGGAGGCTAATTCCTCAAATTTATTTATCCCTTGTGGAAGTTTTGAGAACCATTCCATGGCTTGGCCTCCTAAAATTCTTGGAAAAATCCTCATTAAATAAGTTGTTTCATGCATGAATTCAATACTTAGAGCACAAAAATCTCTAAAATGGCTTAGGTCTGGGTGCCTTCTTCATTAAGTCAATCTATGCTTGAAACATCTTTAATTGTTTATTCATTTCACATATGGGATTATCATCTTCCTTATCTTTCTTGAGTTGGTCAACATCATAATCATGTAGAAGTTTCACCCCTGCTTGGGCTAAATTAAGGAAATACCTTTCCCTATCTCTTTATATTATTTTGTCCATAACTTCAAGGAGTTTAATGTCTTGGGCCACCCTATTAGCTTTTTGTTCAAGTGTTTCTTTAGGCACTTGATTGACATGATTAATTTTTTCTTGATTTTCATCATTTCCTCCATGGATGTAATCATGAAATGCAAAGTTTCTATCCGTTGGATCAATTCTCTTTCAAAAATATTTGGGAGACTATCCCTTTGGATGTGATTTATGAAATAGTTTTGAGATTCAAATTCGGGGACCTCTTTTGCAATGCAGGTGCCATCTTCTTGTAAAGATAGTTTGAGTCTATGAAATCATGTAGAAACCAACATTCAATAAAGTTTCGATTTAGGATTGTTTTCCTCCAAACTTGGTAAGTGTTTCTTTTTATGAAGAGATTTAAAATATAAGATGAGTTTTCAAAATAGATATATCTTGCTTTTTGTACACATTTTTCAAACAAATCAATTAGAAATACACTTGTTCTTTTTAACCCTCTACATAAAAAGTGTTTAAATTTGTAAGCACGTTATCATGGGTTTTTCACGAAAAGCACTTCAAGCAATCTACCTAGTTCACAAGTTGGTTCGTAAACATGGCTTTACAAGGTAGGATTTTCTAATTTAATAAGGTATTTAGTCAAGATTTTGTTCAAAATGGACATTAAGTTTTCATCTGCAAAAATTAGGAGGCTTCCAACAACTGGTATGTTAGAGTTTTGCGTAATCTCAGGAGGTGAGCCCACTAAAGATCTAGCATGTTCACATTGAAAGCGATAAAATGGAATTAAGAGATAGATTTTTGGAGTTTGATTCACCAAAAGCTGAAGAGAATATCCCTATCTATTCTTTCTTCCCAAACACTATTAACAATGTTCAATTCCAAAACCCACTAACTAATGGGAATTGAGTATTTCTACTCTTTTCCACAAACAATGGGTTGTTTTATTTAGTGCTTGATTTTATCCTTTAAGCTATTTACTTACTTGATTTGAACAAAAATCACAAGGCCACAATTTAAAGAAAAATTGACCAAGTTTAGGCTTACCTTCAATCAAAGCTAGCAAAGGCTAGGGGTATTTTTTATGATTTTTCCAAGATTTAGACTCACCTAGTGGCAATCGTTCCTTCCTTTTTGCCTCTCCTCCAACAAGTTAGTCAACACAAACAAGAAAAATTAAGAAAAACAAGAGTAAAATTGAAATCGAAGCCTCATTTATCAAATTTGAAGCAAATTGATTAAGGCAAATAAATCCAATTTAATGAGGAAAATTTTGATTTGTAGACTTCTACAACTTTCAAATATTGCTCATATACCTCAATTTCTTTCTATGAATTCTCCAAAACCAGCTTGATATTTGCTATGTTCTCCTCCTTGATCTTTTTATCCAACACTTTCCCTTCATTATTGAATCTGGTCTCTGGCTTTTTGACTTTTTTTATGGCGAGTCATCTTGTAGACACATAGATATCATTTTCTGAATGTTAGAATCTAGAAATTTATAATTTAATCAAAAGCACAACACACCTAATTGAAAGCACTGCTAAATTATTTAAAAGTGCTATTAAAACTTTTAAATACACTACAGGAAAAACTTAAAATAGTTGAAAAAAAATTTAAACATGTTGTTTTAAACAACAAAGGCATTCAAAGGAAATATCAAACGTGCTATAGAACAACTTGAACGCGCTCCAGAGTTAGGGCACACGCATTGAAAGAAAGATAAACAAGAAGATAGAAGGATTAAAAGCACTGAAAGTTTGTGCAAAGGTGCACTACTTTTTCATGGAAGTGCTAATTGAGACCTGGTACAGGCTACAAGAAGAGGTGTATGCGCTGTAGAAACTAGTAAAAGCACTGAAAAACCTACAAAATAGAGAACAATAAAAAGATATACTAGAAAAACTCAATTTCTCTGAATTTAAAAATTAGTGAGGCCTATTGCCCCACAATGGGCACCATTTTGTGTGCTATGGAAAGCACCTTCATAGGGTTAGTTTCATCAAATAACTCAAAATATGAATTAAATTACCACAACTAGCAATCTAAATAAGTAAGATAAATGACAAATGAACACTCTATGGCTCTCTAATTAGGGATGCTAATGAAAATATCTCAGCAAGCTTCAATTAGTGATAGTCCTAATATGAGAAAATATGGTAAACAAAGCTAAAACAATTAATTCCAAAAGAAATTAGTCTAATTAGCTCCTAGATTTTCCTTTCTAGCTTAAAATTGCAAGAGGTTTGATTCTATTCAAATAATTGTAGATGATTATTGATTGAATTATGTCTTTCTTTTATAGATTTTGGCAAGGGTAGGGGGTGGAGTTGATTTGATCATGATTTGATTAGGGTTAAGTCCACGGTTCCACCTTTGGAGAGCATTTAAATAGTTTTTCCTCAAAGCTTTGGACAAGAGGATGAAATGGGCGGACAAGATTCTTTCTCCTTATGTGTGATGAAGATTCAATGTGAGCTTGATCAATGTGATCTTTGTCTTCAAATCTTATTGGTTGATGCCTTTTCCTCCCATTTGGTGGTTGAGGAAAATAGGATTTAATTAATTAAATTTAATTAATATGTTTATCCATGTGTACCCCTTGAATGGGTTGATTTGATTTAAATGAACTATGTAATTAATTAGATTAATTGTAGAATTTATTGATTTATTTGATTTAGTTTGATTTTATGGATTTTGATTTTTAATTAAATTTGGATTATGGCTTGATTGTAATTTAGCTTTGATTTTAGCTTGATTTGATTTAATTTCTTTGATTTTGGTCTTAGTTGCTCACTTAATAGTTCTTGTCCATTTGGAGGTGATTACACTCTTCATCGAATAGAGTCACCCCACGGGATTCTAAAATTTGGAACAACATTCTCAAATATAGAAGTATTATGGAGAAAGGGGTCTTATGGAAGTTGGGAAATGATAGGGATATCCAATTTTGGGAGGATACTTGGCTACCTAATATTACTCTTGCTACCTCTTGAATCTCCCAACTAAGAAACATCCTTACTCTCAGAATTGGTCCCTTGGTCTCCAGCTTTATTACCAATGGTAAATGGATTGACGTTCTCTCTATTACAAGTAGTAGTTGTCATTGCACCAAAAGATCGACCTATTAATGCCTGATACAACCACTAGACTTATAGAACAAATGAGGTTGTTAAACCATGTCACGAATCCCAAAGGGAGACATTAGCGGTTAGTCCAACAATCCCCCCCTCAGCGTCACCCGAGGGGATTTGAACCTGTGACCAAGCTCTAATACCACTTGTTACAAGTAGTAGTTTTCATTACACCAAAAGATCAACCTATTAATGCCCGATACAACCACTAGACTTATAGAACATAGGAGGCTATTAAACCATGTCACGAATCCCAAAGGGAGATGTTGGTGGTTAGTCCAACACTCTCTACCCTGTAGGACAAACCTGACCTTCTCAATCTCACTACCAAACTCATTGAGCTACTGCAATATGTGTGCATTCCTCTAATGGATCGACCATACAAAATTCTATGGGGACACACCCAACATGGAGGTTTTTCTGTCATATCGGCTTACGGTTTGCTGATTATTGAAATTGCTGACACTACGTGTTGGAGGAAGGTTTGTAAATCCCATATAATCCCTAAGGTGAATTTATTTTAGTGGAATGTACTACATGGAAAAATCCTCACTCTTTAGAACCTGGTCAAGAGGGGATTTAGCCTTGCTAAGAGATTTTTTTTACGTAAAAAGGAGGAGGAATGTATAAATCAATCTTGTTACATTGTGAGTTTTCTACTAAGGTCTAGCAGCAAATCCTCTCTTGGCTCAACCTCAGGTGGGTTTCTAATAGGGATATGCAAGACATGTTTCATAAATGGTACTCCCTTTACCAAAACCCCCCAATAAAAATATTATAGAATCAAATCCCTCCTATCTTATTCTAGATCCTGTTAGTCCATTTTCCAGTCATTGCAAAAATCTTATGAAAATGGTCTATTTTCTTGCAAGTTTTCTTGAAGTGTCTTGCCCTGTGTTCTTCATTGTGTCACCTTGCTCCATTTCAAATCACACGTGATGAATTGCAAAACCCAGAAAGTTATTGAAGTTCTAAGGTCTGCAGGTAACAAATTTTAAAATCTACCACAGTGTCGAAAACCCACAATGTTTTTGAAAATCCATGATGTTTTCGGTCTATGTGAAAACCTTTGTTGTTTTCAACCTTGTGCCTTCTAGCTTTTTTGCACTTGTCTTTTGGTGCCAAAAACTTTGTGTGTTTTTTATCCTCTTTCATCAAAAACCCTATGTGTTTTTGACCTCACAGTTTCCTATTTGCTGGCGTTCCCTAACTGCGCAAGTGCGATAGATGGTGGGCCCGGGTCTTCAAAGGGTTTCAAATGATTGGTTGTCACATGATCACATGTCAAGAATTACTGACATGTGACCATGTGACCGATTGACACATGTCCCAACGGGCCCGTCGGCTAGGGTCTGATAGATGTTTAACGGGCGACAAAGATCGGTGGTTGTCGCTATACTGCGAGGAAAAGATGCAAGCCTTTTAATCTCCATGCTTTAACAAGAGTCATTGATGTGGTATGAAGGCCATTGGATTTTCTTGTATGGGCATGCAGTGGGACCTATCTGCTCAGTGGCACTGATGTGTCAATTTTCTATTGGTTGCCTGCGATGAGTTGGATTTCATGTCAGTGGGGCCCGGTGTCAGAGATTTAAGATCTACGGTCAGTGTGTGATTGTAAGGAATATTATTTCCCCTTGTGATCATGCATCCACCATCCGATTGGATGCCAACAGGTTTGTTTGTAGTGGGCCCGCTATCTAAGGATGTTGAGGTGGCAAGGTTCTAGTGGATGTAGGGTAGAGATGTGGGCCTAGTGGTCAGAGCCCTTTCAATCCTACAGTTGCCACATGACCGCAAGGAATATTCTTTCCCCTTGTGATCATGTGACAACCATCTGATCTTATAGTGTTTAAAAGGGTTGACGGGCGGTGGGTCCTGTGTCAGGTGACTCAACAGTTGCAGTGAATGGCGTGATGACATGTGGCATCGGGTGGGCCCAGGTGGGGTTTGAGGTTTGGTGGAATGGATAAAGATTTGGCAGTGCTGACAAAATTCAATGTGTTCGTGCATAAAAAAGGTGATTCACTAGTTTGTTTGGTGATTTGGTGAATGGTATTCGGGAAGTTGCTAAATTGTTTAGCGAAGGAGCGAAGTGTTTCATGAATTGGTGAAGGTTCTTTGTCACCAATTCCCTAAGTTTGACTGCGACCACTTTTAAGGAAAGTCATAAGGCCCGTGAAGGGAGATTGATTGGACGACTGCATTTTAAAGTTGGTAAAGGTTTAAATTATGGCCGTCGTTTCTCTATAGGCACCAAAGAAATAACCGTTGAGATTCCAATTTTAATTCCTGAGAGTTTCCAGCAATATAGGGTACCATTTTTATGGAATTCAATGCAGAAACGACCCTGTTTGGTGAGAAGCGATTGGTTTTCCATTTGCAGTGTGGTCCAGGATGTCTAGTGCTTTTTTGCAGAGCATGTACATTGCAGTTGTGGCTCAAGGCATGTTGTAGGGTGTCCTTTTGAGCCTGGTTTTGTGATCCTTTGTACTTGCAGAGAAGACTTTCATAATTAAGGATTAGTTTAGGATTTCCTCTTTCCTGGATTGGATGTGTTTCCTACCCTTGAATTAAATTCATGATTGTTTATGGTTGGTTGAGGTGGGTCAAACTTTAGCCCTAGTTGTCCGTAGCTTGTTGCAACCTATTTTGGGTTTCCAAGGTAGCTAGTGGTATAAACTGTTGAAATTTTGACTTTGTAAGGGTTCCAACTTAGAGTTCCTTTTGGGTTCCATGAAAGGTTTTGTCCTGTAGATTTCTCTTTCTCTCTACATATAGAGTGTTCTTCTTTCCTTGCTGGTTCTGAGAACATAATGCATATTTTAAGTGATTTGTCTTATGTATGAGAAGTTAATATACTCTTATTGTTGTCAAGCTATCTCCATTTGAATTCTGAACTCATTAGTCATGCATTAAGGATGTCTGGTTTTTCTACCTTGCATTGCCTAAGAGCTTGTGGGTGGAGTTGTCTTCGCAGAGATAACTAGTTCAGGGTTAGTATTCATGTATGTATGAGTTGAAATATCAAGGATAGGTCATGCTTGTCTTCTAGTGGATGCTAGTTAATGTATTGTCTATTCATAGGTCTCTTCTAAGCGAAGGGTCAAAATCCTTTGATGGGTAATAACATATTTGAATAAATAGGTGGGAACTAAGTTGAGGTTTGGTCATGGTGTGTGATTGATGTTAGGCATCAACACATTGAGTATATTATTTTCTTGTTTCATAGCTCTCCCTTGCAATATTGTATTTGACTCTGTGGCCCATTGGATAAGGCACTGGTCTATGAGAGACTTAGGGCATCTTAGGGGTCCTTTCAATCCATTCAAATCATTTATTTTTAGTTCCACCCTTTTCCTTTCTTGTTGTTAGGATAGGTCTCTAGCTTTCAATCTCATTCCATACAAGTAGGGCTATTGCATGAGATTTTCTATCATCAGGGTATAGGATACCTATAGGAGATTGATTTCTATTTCACATTAACCTATCTATAGGCCTTTGGTTTGTCATGAGGTGTCTTGAGTGTGCAGATAAGGCAATACCTGCCTGAGTGATTATGGAGCTCAAAGAAGAAGGAGGATGTTCTATATCCTCATCAATTGGACTATTTTCTTGTCAAGCTTGAGTGTCTAACTGAGATCTAAGCCCAATTATTCAATTCAAGTTTGGTCCTACAAGGAAAAGATCCAACAAGATGGTGACTCTGCTGGGGAGAGTCTAGAATAGAGTCAGAAATAAAAATCAAGCATTTGCAAAATTTTCTCACCTAGTTGTGAGTGGTGGCTCTGAAATCTTTGTTTGATCAGTGCACTCCCTGATAAATAGTGTATAAATCCTGGTTAAGTTTTGGTTGACCAAAAGAAGAAACACAAAGACAAGTGAAACATTTTTCCTCTGTAAGAAGGTGGCGACTCTAAAAGAAAAGAACTTGATGGAGCTGCATGGTAAGCTCTAGATCTGCCTTGCTTTCTAGTTAACAGGTTTCAAGCTAGAAAACTTTCAAGTATTTTTTTGTTGAAAATGTATCCCTATCAAGTGTGTAGCACTGCAGTAAAGGGATAAGTGGTGGCCAGTTCCTTATGGAGGAATATAGCCCCTTTTGTTTTGATGGCATTGAAGGTGCCCCTAATGAGTTCTCTGCTGAGGATGGGAAGTGCTTGCCAAGATTCATGGCTAGTGGATCTGTTTCTGCAAGCCAGCATGTTGATGTTGTCATGGATATTTTTGGAAGTATGGATGTTGAACATGAAGATATTGCCATGAGGTTATTTGTGCACATATTTTCTGATGGTGCAAGGAAGTGGTTCTTGTCCTTGCCCTCATGTTCAATCCCTTCTTGGGATGTGTTGAGAGCTAAGTTTGTTGAGCATTTTGATAAATTTGATGCTCTCAAGAAGGAATTAGCGAGGTTGAAAATGGTGAGCTGGCAGTTAGCAGAGGACATAAAATTGCTAAGATTGGTGGCTCCTGATGATGTTCATGAGGAGGCTAGTGTTTCTGATGTTGATTCTCACTATGCAGAGAGTGTTGACTATGAAGTTGATTCTGAGATCAGTGCATATGAGGATGTTGAAGATGAATCTGAGGATGGCAATGTTTCCTTTTTGTCTGCGGATTTTTCTTTTTGTCAACATGAGAGGGCAGTCTTCTTGTCCTAGTTTGATGATGTTTTGTGTGAGAGGCAAGAATATGATTATGATGCAGATGATGATTCCTACATTGATTTCTTCACACAAGATGATCTAGGGCCAGAAATGTCTGTCCTTGTTCCTAACAAGGATGATATTTGTAGCACTAGGGGTGAGGCTGAGGAAAATTATATCAAAGCCCAAAGTCCATTGAGTAGTGAAAGGATTTCAACACTCTTGGCTGAAGAATTTTAGAGGTATGCCCCTACTTTGGATTTTGATTTGCAGCTCCCCTATGATGTATCCTTTGACACTGATAATGAGGCTAGTGTTCAAAGTGATAGTGATGATCCTTTTTCATCAGAGATCTCCTCATGTAATGACCCTACAGAAGAAGAGGTAGAAGGACATGATAGTGTGTTTTCCTATCATCAAGATTGCAGTGATGAATAAGTCTATTGTTCAAGTCCTTTTCCTTCTTTTTCAAAGTATGATACTAAGTGTGACAGTGTTGAGGATCTAGTCTTCAATAGCTAGGATAGAAATTCTTTTGGTAAAAATGATGATGTAGTGTTCCCCTATCATAGAAGCTTTAAAGAAGACCTTCACTTGGTTCATGATCCAATTCATGAAGACATCATTGAAGAACCAAGTTGCTTAGTGGCTAAAGTAATGTATGACGGTAAATTAGAGGATCTAATTCCTTCTCAGCCAGGTAATTTTATGGTAATGCATAACAGTCAATATGTTCCATTTTTTGATGCATTACAAGATCAAAATTTTGTTTTCGGCCATCAAAAAGAAGTAGATGATGTTCCCTACTTTTTGGAATATGAATATGAGTGTGAATATGGTAGTCATGACTGGAAAAGCATGGGTAGTGATCAGTACATTTTTATTTTTCAGCCCATGATTATTCACATATGTTTGTAGTAGAATGGTGAAGAAATTTTCAGACTTGGGGTTACATATGTGGATGAAAACCAGATTTTTGATGCAGGAGGGTCTCTGATTTTTTTTTGGTGGCCTGGGGCCATCAAGTAAATTTGTAAAGTTCTGATCTTGTAAATTTTGTAAATTTTCTTCCCTCTCTGCTATGTGTTTCCTTTCCTTGTTCGGTTGCCATTTTTTGAGTTCCCTATTTTTGTCCAGTGGGTGGTCTGCTCTCCTAGAAATCCTAAATTCTGGCATGGGCACAAGTTACCCATCGTCTCCAACTAGAGCCACTGTTAGTCCATTTTCTAGTCATTGCAAAAATCTTATGAAAATGGCCTATTTTCTTGCAAGTTTTCTTGAAGTGTCCTACCCTGTGTTCTTCATTGTGTCACCTTGCTCCATTTCAAATCACACGTGCTGAATTGCAAAACTCAGAAAGTTATTCAAGTTCTAAGGTCTACAGGAAACAAATTTTAAGATCTACCACAGTGTCGAAAACCCACAATGTTTTTGAAAATCCATGATGTTTTCAGTCTATGTGAAAACCTTCATTGTTTTTGACCTTCTGCCTTCCAGCTTTTGTGCACTTGTCTTTTGGTGCCAGAAACTTTGTGTGTTTTTTATACTCTTTCGTCAAAAACCCTGTGTGTTTTTGACCTCACAGTTTCCTATTTGCTGGCGTTCCCTAACTACACAAGTGCGATGGATGGTGGGCCCAGGTCTTCAAAGGGTTTCAAATGATTGGTTGTTGCATGATCACATGTCAGGAATTTCTGACATGCGACCATGTGATCAGTTAACACATGTCCCAGCGGGCCCGTTGGCTAGGGTCTTATAGATGTTTAACGGGTGACAAAGATCAATGGTTGTCACTATACCATGAGGAAAAGATGCAAGCCTTTTAATCTCTACGCTTTAACGAGAGTCGTTGATGCAGTATGAAGGTCATTGGATTTTCTTGTATGGGCGTGCAGTGGGACCTATCTGCTCGGTGGCACTGATGTGTCAATTTTCTATTGGTTTCCTACAATGAGTTGGATTTCATGTCAGCAGGGCCCGGTGTTAGAGATTTAAGATCTACAGTCAGCATGTGATCGCAAGGAATATTCTTTCCCCTTGCGATCATGCACCCACCATCTGATTGGATGCCGACAGGTTTGTTTGCAATGGGCCAGCTGTCTAAGGATGTTGAGATGACAAGGTTCTAGTGGATGTAGGGTAGAGATGTGGGCCTAGTGGTCAGAGCCCTTTCAATCGTATGATTGTCACATGACCGCAAGGAATATTCTTTCCCCTTGTGATCATGTGACAACCATCCGATCTTGCAGTGTTTAAAAAGGTTGACAAGCGGTGGGTCTTGTGTCAGGTGACTCAGCAGTTGCAGCGAATGGCATGATGAAATGTGGCATCGGGCGGGCCTAGGTGGGGTCTGAGGTTTGGCGGAATGGATAAAGATTTGGCGGTGTTGACAAAATTCAATGTGTTCGCATGTTCACGCATAAAAAAGGTGATTCGCTAGTTTGTTTGGTGATTTGGCAAACGGTAGTCGGGAAGTCACTAAATTATTTAGCGAAGGAGTGAAGTGTTTCACGAATTGGCGAAGGTTCTTTGTCACCAATTCGATAAGTCTGACTGGGACCACTTTTAAGGAAAGTCATAACACCCATGAAGGGAGATTGATCAGACGGCTACATTTTAAATTTGGTAAAGGTTTAAATTTTGGTCATCATTTCTCTGCAGGTGCTAAAGAAATAACCGTTGAGATTCAAATTTGAATTTCTGAGAGTTTCTAGTGACAAAGGGTACCATTTTTATGGAATTCAATGCGAAAATGACCCTGTTTGGTGAGAAGCGATTGGTTTTCTATTTGTAGTGTGGTCCAGGATGTCTAGTGCTCATTTGCAGAGCATGTACATTGCAATTGTGGCTCAAGGTGTGTTGCAAGGCATCCTTTTGAGCCTAGTTTTGTGATCCTTTGTACTTGCAGAGAAGACTTTCATAATTAAGGATCAGTTCAGGATTTCCTCTTTCCTAGATTGGATGTGTTTCCCACCCCTAAATTAAATTCATGATTGTTTCTGGTTGGTTGAAGCGGGTGAAACTTTAGCCCTAGCTGTCCGTAGCTTGTTGCAACCTATTTTGGGTTTCCAAGGCAACTAGTGGTATAAACTGTCAAAATTTTGACTTTTTAAGGGTTCCATCTTAGAGTTCCTTTCTAGTTCCATGAAAGGTTCTATCCTGCAGATTTCTCCTTCTCTTTGCATATAGAGTGTTCTTCTTTCCTTGTTGGTTCTGAGAACATAATGCATATTGTAAGTGATTTGTCTTATGTATGAGAAGTTCATATACTCTTACTGTTGTCAAGCTATCTCCATTTGAATTCTAAACTCATTAGTCATGCATCAAGGATGTCTAGTTTTTCTACCTTGCATTGCCTAAGAGCTTGTGGGTGGAGTTTTCTTCGCAGAGATAACTGGTTCAGGGTTAGTATTCATGTATGTATGAGCTGAAATATCAAGGATAGGTCATGCTTGTCTTCCAGTGGATGCTGGTTAATGTATTGTCTATTTATAAGTCTCTTCTAAGGGGAGGGTCAAAATCCTTTGATGGGTAATAACATATTTGAATGCACAGGTGGGAACTAAGTTGAGGTTTGGTCATGGTGTGTGATTGATGTTAGGCATAACACATTGAGTATATTGTTTTCTTGTTTCATAGCTATCCCTTGCAATATTGTATTTGACTCTGTGGCCCATTGGATAAGGCACTAGTCTATGAGAGAGTTAGGGCATCTCGGGGGTCCTTTCAATCCATTCAAATCATTTCCTTTTAGTTCCACCCTTTCCCTTTCTTGTTGTTAGGATAGGTCTCTAGCTTTCGATCTCATTCCATGCAAGTAGGGCTATTGCATGAGATTTTCTATCATCAGGGTATAAGATACCTATAGGTGATTGATTGCTATTCCACATTAATCTGTCTGTAGTCCTTTGGTTTGTCATGAGGTGTCTTGAGTGTGCAGATAAGGCAATACCCGTCTGAGTGATTGTGGAGCTCAAAGAAGAAGGAGGATGTTCTCTATCCTCATCAATTGGACTGTTTCCTTTTCAAACTTGAGTGTCTAACTGAGATCTAAGCCCAACTATTCGATTCAAGTTTGGTCCTGCAAGGAAAAGATCCAACAAATCCTATGGAAGGAGAACAATAATAGGATCTTCAAGGAGACTGATCTCACCACAACTAAGGTCTTCCACTTGTGACTCAAACTATTATAGGATAATTTTCTAGTGACCCACTGGAAGAGTCCTAGTCTTGCCCCCTTTGATTGTGACTATAAAACTACTAAGATTTGGGGAAATGGAAAGGGGCTTGCTAGATATGACAACACCAAACTCACAACTAGAAAGGCTACTATTTGGTCCCCACCCCAGCCCTCATGGATCAAACTTAATTTTGATGGTTCTATCTATGGAGGGCTCAAAGAAGGAGGAGGTATCATTCATGATCATAGGGGAAGATTGGTGGCTTCTTTTTCTGGTCCCATTCAGAACCATACTATTAACTAGACCAAGGGTATGGCCCTCCTTTGGGGTCTAAATTTTTCCATCACCTCGGGATGTACCAACATCAAAATTGAAGCAGACTCCAAAGTTATCACTGAGGTTGTACAAGGAAACTCCATGGCTAAATGGAAATTTGACTACATTATATCTGACATACATGGTTTAATGGAATGACTTCATATGACCAACATCAGACACAATTACAGGGAAGGTAAGTCTATGGTAGACGACATGGTTGTTGCTTGTCTACAGCTAGATAGGTTATGATGTTGGAGGGCTGCCAGTCAACTGTCCAAGGCTACTTAGGACCTTCTTAGGTAGGAAATGAGTGACGTCAACATCAAACTCCATGATGTTTAAAAACTTACTCTTGGTTTGGGCACCAATGGGTGGCCCTGGTGCTCAAACAAATTTTCTACTAGTGTTGGTTTGTTTTGAAATGCCACATGGCTTTTATCAGAGGTCTCTTCATTTCAAATAGGTGGTTGATGTGGCTTAGCCATATAGTGTTACATTTTATGGGCCATTATTATTTTAAATGGATTATAAGGCAAGTGCAAATTACAAAGGATCACAAGGGATTTGGGGTGGATTTTAATGATGTCTTTTGTGTTTTACAATGTTGTTCCCATGTATTGACCCTGGTGGTGTCTCTGGTGGTGATTTATGAGTAAAAGGGTAATTACTACCCTAATTATGGTGCCCATGATGACAAGACCTTAAGACTAAGCTACGACTATCACTTCCTCATTTTTCACAACTACCTTTCCTTCAAACTATATTATGGTTCTAGTTTTATTGGTTTTGTGGGTGACTACTCTAGTTCTGGTTTTAGTGGTTTTGCAGGTGACTACAATTATTGGTCTACGTGTAACTCCTTGACTAAATTATGGGTGTGGGTTGTTTTTCTAGTCTAGGCAAAAATGGGTGGTGACCAGCATAGGATTGAACCAAATAAAATTGAGGAAAATTTCCACTGACCCCATGGTCATGTACTTCTACAAAGAGGGAGGGATTTTTCCCTTCATGGAAAACCTTATGGGCCATGATGAAATGATTTCATGATAGTTTGTAAAGACCTAGAATGAAAGGAGGGTCATCATCAATGAGATTACATTTGAGATCAATGAGGAGATCACTGGAAAAGCTATTGGAATTCCCACTTTGGGAAAAAAATGGGAAAAAACAACTAAAACCCAAGCCAAAACTAACTTTGTTCAACTTTTTAGAAATGAAGAGATCCCGATGTCTAAGAATGGGGGTTACAACACTTCTGACTAGCTTGCATTCTAGCTGAAAATGTGCAAATTGATCATAAAGTACTTCACACTAGAGGGTCGGTATGATACTTTCTATAACTACCATCTTCCCTTCTTAAACCATTTTAGGCACAAATTATTGATTTCTTTTCCATTTTACCTATTACACTCACTAGAGTTTAATGTTACTAATGTAAATGAGGCTATCTCATTGGGGAAAAAAATTGTTTACCTTCACCAAGGGTTAATCCTCAAATTGTATAACTTTCATTGTGCCCTCTACCCTCCTCCCACTGTGGAAGTCACCCCAATTGGCTAGCATCCTCCATCACCCTCAATTTCCCTCAATCGAGGCTTACCCATGCCCTTGGGTTCTATGAGATGCTCCACCCCTGCCCCCCATCCATAAATCATTAGATACCGACCCTACTCCTGGCTCGTGAGCTGGCTCCAAACATGACCTAACCCCTAAAGATTCCTCTTAGCCAGGCCCCAAGAAGTGTAAAAAGATCTTCATTAACCTAGAATGCCTGGAGGCTACTGACCCTTAGCCCATCACCACTCGTCGTTCTTCTTGTCTAGCTAAAGAAAAAGGAAAAAAGGATATGAAAGAGTTGTTTGATCAGGAGGATGCCTTGATGAGATCTCCCAATAGGGATGAGGCTAAGAATTTATTTGACCATGAGGAGGGTAAATATAAAAATCAAACTACCTTGGCTAAGAAGGGAAAGGAGGACAATGACCCTAATACTGAAAAAGACACCATGACTGAAAGTCCCAAAATTGTTGTGGGAGGTGGATTGGTGGGAAGAATCAAGAACTAGATTGCCTACCTAGAGAATATAGTGGCCAAACTTAGTCACGACCTAGAAAAAACCAATAGGAGACTATCTAATGTTAGAAAGTTTTCTCTCAAGGTTATGCATGCTTCATCAACAACCCTCTATCTATTAAATGAGAAGGCCTCAGATGGGAAGGAGTCTATGGATGGAAATCATGAGCTCTTAAAATTCTTGAATGATGAGTGGGCTAACATATTTCTTTCCAAGTTCTTTTAGGATGGAAAATGACTCTGCTACTCGACTAGGGTGGTGCATTGAATGGTGGTGTTTCTTACATCAAGCCCAATTTTGGGCTAGTTTTTTTGGGTTACAGTTTTAAGCTTAAAACTTTAATTATGGTTATTAGCCCTGTGTGACATAGTTTACTTTTTATTTTGGTTAAACTTGATACTATCTCATGGGTTTCGAAACTAAGCGGCTGTGCTGGTTTAGTTTTTTTATTTTGGCTTTTGTTAGAGGTAGATGGTTTATGTTCTCTGCTAGTGCTTTCTAGGTCTAATTAATCTATTGTTAATTCTTCTTTAGTTATTTATTTATTATACCTCATGCCAATACCCTCTTGCTACTACTTAATTAAAAAACAAATGAATCTCAAGGTAATACATCAAACAACCCTTAAAATTTTGGAAGACAAAGAGATGGGAGCCATTTCCAAAAATAATAAGGAGATAGAAAATAAAAGTTATTCTAGAACATAACATAGAACAAATAGAAGGCTTTATGTCATAAAAATTGTAAGCACATTAATAAAATCTATCAATAGCCAAATTAAAAAGTGAGGGATCCTAGAGAAAAATATCTTAGGAATGGATCACTAGTACATTTTGCACCATTTTTTGACGCACTATTGGTCGAAGTTTCTACCCAACACGATCAAATGGTCAACCAATTGGTTTATCACTATTATTTGTGTCAAAATATTGAACCATTGCTGCAACAGTCAAATGACCGACACCAATATTGGTTGAAAATGAGGGTAATCTAGGCCAAAAATAACACTGGCAAGTGTTTGTGTATTGGCCGATCTTTCGACCAATATAAATTAATATTGGTCAAAAAATTTGGTCGCTCCGACCAGGATGATAAACTCACGATGGTCATATTTCGACCACATTTGGTCAAAATATTTAGTGGCTCCAACCAAGATACCAAACCCACGACACCTCATTTTGACACATAATGGTCGATTTTAGACCAAACTTTCGATGAAACGTGAAGTGTTTACAATTTTTTAAAGATAAATATCTAGACTAATCACCAATGACATCTTGATCAGTGATTAGTCTAGATATTTATCTTTGGGTGTCCACACTCATTCTGCTACTTTTTGCTAGCATTTCCATGCTCATTCTATTTTCTAGACTTCTTTGGGCTCTAGCAATCCATCTGCTCTGCATGAAATTGAGGGTTTTTTCATTTTGTTTGAACTATTTGAGAGATAGGCTCTAACTAGTAATCTGTGAATTGGTAGAGATTCCTCTTAGATGCCCATGAATCTTCAAATCTATTGGTGTGAAGCCCCCAAAGGTTATTCTACTCTATGGGCCTCCTAGTTCTGAGAAAACCTTAAATTCTAGGGTAGTGGCAAATGAAACCTTAATTGCCCACGGTGAAGTTTAGAGAAAAAATGTTTCTCAACTTCTTATGCTTATGGATGGACTTAAATCATGTGCCCATGTTATTGTTATGGGAGCAACTAACTGACCAAATAGTATTGATCTAGCACTTAGAAGGTTTGGAAGGTTCGACAGGGAGATTGATATTGGGGTTTTGGATGAAGTGGGCAGGTTGGAAGTACTTCGCATCCATACAAAGAAATATGCCTGAAGAAGTGTCAGTGATGTTGATATTCATAAATATCAAGCCTTTGCACAAACACTACAACAATCTCAAGGCTTTGGTTCTAAATTTTGATTTCCTGGTGCTTCTTCTAGTGCCTTGGATGTATTTGCAACAACAGATAATAAAGATGATGATGACTTATACAATTAGGAAACTTAGTACACAATTTTCATCTTAATGAAGTGAAAAATGTGTTTATTCTAGCAGGGACCTTCTGCTAACAAATACCCAATGCTATTCAATCTGGCTCCAGCTTTTTCTTGTATGAGTTTTATCTATTCATATGTTTGAAACTTTTTTTAGTTTATCACCCCTTTAGTCGAGGACTTACTAACTTATAAGTATTTAGAGAAATATTAATTATGGAAAGGAAATTTAGCTATGGAAACTTTTTCTCAAGTGGTAGATAATGCTATGAAAACCTTTCTTTTTAAAAAAAAATCCTGATAGAAAATATTCTATACTAAATCAATTCTAGTACAACAAAGAAAGTCTAGTTCAACTAATTATGACTGGTGATCCATGAATTGGTAGAGCTTCCTCTTAGACTCCCACAACTCTTCAAATTTATTGGTGTGAAGCCCCCAAAGGGTATTCTACTCTATGGGCCTCTTGGTTCTGGGAAAACTTTAATTACTAGGGTAGTGGAAAATGAAACTGGTGCCTTCTTTTTCTGTATCAATGGACTTGAGATCATGTCAAAGTTGGTTGGAGAAAGTGAAAGAAGTCTTCAGAAGGATTTTGAGGAGTCTGAGAAGAATGCCTTGTTCATTATATTTATTGATGAGATATTACAGAGATTTTTCAGCGGGCTCTAGCAATCCATCTTCTTTTCTCTGCATGAAACTATGGGTTTTTTCATTTTGTTTGAACTATTTGAGAGATAGGCTCTGATCGGTGATGCATAATTGGTTTCCATGTTTGTAGCATGGAAGAAGTGTTGGGGATGCTAGTGGTGCTATGTATAGAGTCCTTAATCAATTATTGATGGAGATGGATGGTATGACAACCAAGAAAATAGTTTTCATTATACCTAATGGAATTGGCATGTTATAACCAAGGATTCAATGGAGCCCATATTAAGGAGATTTTTCAGTGGGATTGAAAGTATGCTATTAGAGAAAATATTGAGAAGGTGAGTTTCAATTGCGGTGATTTTTGCAAACTAGATTTGGTTATGAATTTATGAATTATTATTTTTTAACTAGTTTGTTATAATTTTACATTTTTTTATTCAATTTTCCTCAACTTGTATCTTATTATTTCAATTTGTCATGTTCTCTTTCCTTTACAATTTTATAGGATATTGAATGTGAAAGAAAAAGAAGTGAGAACCCTGAGGCAATGGATGAGGATGATAGTGATGAGGTAGCTGAAATAAAGGCTGCTCATTTTGAGGAGTCAATGAAATATGCCCGAAAAGTGTTAGTGATGTATTTTCTACTACTGTTGCTTCTGTTGCTGCTTCAGATGTATTTGCTAACATGATTTCCCCTGCCAAGATGATGTGCAGCCATTTTATTGAGATTTACTAAATGTTTTATATGATAAAGATCGCTACAAGATGGCCCTTGGCTAGATCAATATTGCTCACAATCTCATTGCCAAAGTGGCCAAAGACTATGTTAGGCTGATAAAATATGGGGATTCTTTTTACTGTTGCAAATTTTTGAATGTTGTTGCAGTTGGATGGATATGTACCATTGTAAAGAGAATTTGACCGAGTTTGGCTCACCTCAAACAGGTGAGGCAACATATGATTATGTTCTTTTTTCTATCTACCTGATTTTCACTACGTGTCGTTTCTTGAGATATCTTGCAAGGGTTCTATAAATTGATGGTCTATATTTTGGTGGGTGTCTTGTATGGGCCTATGAACTTTTTTATCTTGTATTTTTTTTCAATCCTACAACTAGATTTTGATATGTGGATTGCTTGTAAGGAAATTTGATACCACTATTTTAGTAGTTCTTCATATGATAGTTTTCTATGTAGTCCCCATTCAAGGCTTTATTTGTAGATTTTTTATCTCAATATTAAAAGAATTAATGTAGTTAAATAAATCTTTATGTCCCAAACACAATGACAAATAGGATGTGAATTTAATATTTCTACCAACTAAAGAGTCAAAAAAGATAACAGATGGTTCAATATAACCTACAATTTTGTCCATGTAAGAGTTGAACTCTAAAATTTATGGTATGAAGACCTACAACTTTCAACTAAGAATATGATACTAAATAAATATGACTTATTTTAAAAATTCAGGAAAACTTAACCATTTCTACATAGTGATTACTTAAAAAAAAGTATACCTGATCGATGACTCAATATCTGTAACCTCTTAGAAAATTTTCCTTTCCACTTCAATATCTTTCCTTGATAATTCTTGATCTCCTCAAAACTACTAGAAAAAAAACAATGACAATAGAACTTGCTACTTTAGAAAATTGCATCAATACTTAACCTAAACATTACAGACATGAAGGGTGTAACAAAATTTGGTATGCTAATAGACAAACTTAGTTTTCACAAAATGGCATTAAGCATGGATTTTGGTTTACATGTGGTACATCAATTCCTTCATCAAAGACATTATCTATTACATTTAAAATTATTTATTTAGGTTCCATAGCACTAGCATATACACAAAAAGAATCTATATTAAAAAAAACATGGACACTACATATATATAAAAATACCTATTAAAGAAAAAAGAGGCCACTAAGGACAATTGTACAAGTCTCCAGAAACAACATTACCCAACTCTTTCTCTCAAGCCAAAGACTCAGTGTGTTCAATTTCCCAGACTAGCAGTCAATTCTATGTTGAGTATATCTGTCAGGCCCTCTTGCAGTTTGAACGAATTAAGAATAGAAGATAGGAACTGATTTAACACTTCACCTACTCAAAAACACAAACCAATGAAATAATCCACATTAGGCCAAGATAGGTTGACGCATTCAATACAAGAATACTTACACAAAATGAAGCTGAATCATGCCAGACAATGACAATGAGAAGTTGACTATTGGGCCCTTCTAGTTTTTTATTTGATAGTTGCATGAAAATGACACATTCAAAATGCAGTTATGATCAAAGACCTAGAAAAAATGAAATTGATTAAATAATGAAGGTATATTAGTTTGAGCTTCACTTAGTTTCAAGAATACTTTAATATTCTCTACTTAACAAGACCAACTGTGTGAAGGTGGAAGCTCATCTGGCCTAACCCCCCTCCCCCTAACATCAATCTAAATTCCCCATTAACATCTAATTACACACTTCATTCATCCATTTATTAACTATAAAATTCAATCAATACAATCATATAACATCCATTAATATGATATAACATTCATTAATACACAACACTAATCAAGAATTCATTAACACATAACAATATTCATTAACATGACATATAATATAATTAACTGATGAGGATATCCTAGAAATTTCTAATATAATAAATATGGTGAAGAAAAAAATAAAGAAGAATCAATCCAAAAATTATTACTATTTTGCATGATGCTACTACTGGCCTCACCATGATGTACATGAACAGGCAATTGAGCAAGCAAAAAATCCTATAACAAGAACACATACATATTTTAGTTCACAACATAAAAGAGTATAAAATATAAACCTTTATTAAACTTTTGTTATGACTAAAGATTCATGACTACTTACTTCAAAATGATGTGCTCGCTCCATCAATTCATCTATCCTCTTCAGCATCTCCTTAGTTGGATTTGCATCTTCCAAAATAGTAATAATTTTTGCATTACTCTTTTTAGTTTTTTCTTCACTGTATTTAATATATTAGGGATTTCTGGGATATCCTCATCTGTATCTACAACTATTTCCTCTTTTTTTGTAGGTTTTTTTCCCCTATCTAATATTTATCTTTAGGTGTCCACAATCATTTTGTTGCTTGTTGGTAGCTGGTCATAGTCAGTGATTGGGAGAGCCCTATTTTGGCACCAGTCATGTAGTACAAGCACTAGAATTGAGTTTTTTGGCATGGGTAGGGAAATTTTTGTATATCAAAATGCGATAGAGTTTAGTGATTTTTTATTATTTAAATACATCTGTGGGATGTATTTCAGAGTTCGGATATATGGGAAGAATGGCTGTGAAAAAGATATTTTTATTTTTCATTCTGAGAAGATCCAAAGTGATTTTGAGTCATAGAGGAAATGCCCTAATCCTTCAAAAAGTACTATTTCGATGAGTTCTGGTCACTTGAGGGACAAAAAATTATCTGTTGAGTTGAAAACAAAATTAAGTGATCAATAGATAATTTTTTCCCTCAAGAAGATTAGGGCTCACCTGAGCCATAAACTTGAAGAATTATTCTAAAAAAATATGTAAACCATATATATGCGCACTTGAGGCAAAGAGAAGTTACATCATATCCATATTAAAATATTAGTTACAATATGAAAATGCTAAACTAACTAATTCTTGAGTTCATCTCTGCATATGGCCACAACAAAGATATGTGATTACAATATAGAGAAGGCATCATAAAAATATAATGTCAGAATTTTCCCTAGCCTGACATGGTTTGCACTCAAATCCTTCATCATGGATACGTGGAGATGGGAAGATATATGCAGATGAGTTGTCATCGACCCAACTAAAGTGTCTGCATCCATTATTTCCCTATGATGCCCAATCTACATTAGTTCTTATAATAAAATGAATAGTATTTACATTAGAAACATTAAATATATACACATTAGCAACTTTTTTCTATTTGGGCAGCACCAAAATTATCATCCAGGGTTTCTATGTGTTTGTGAAGTCTTCAACACACGCTGCCCACCACCACATTGACAGTTTGGCACATTGACAAGAGCCATCGAGCCTATATCAATAATGCACTAAACCATTGTTACTACATTTATTATTTTTATATGGAATACACCAAGGAGTACCATCAAAAATATTAATCATTTACAATAATGAAAAGTAAACCTAAATCAAATAGCTCATTTTTTTATCGACATGTGTAGTCTCTATGTATATGAAAAATGAAAGAAATATCAAGATGAAATAAAATAGTAAACAAAATCATATTCCACATAGAATGAATGAAATATACCATCAAAAGAAGGTGAAAAAATCATTTTATGAAGCATAGACATAGGAAATAAAAAAGGGACAAAAGAGAAGAAATAATAAAAATCATTACGACTATAGAAAAATCATTTATAATATTAAAAAAAGGAAATAGTCTTTGTCAACAATTTTCAAAATCATTAGGACTATAGAAAAATAATTAAGACTATACAAAATCAAATTTTAGAAATGGATGGTTCTAATGCTTTTCCATTACAACAATTGAGCATTCATCATTTGGTGTTGTGTATTCCATTTAAGTATGTCAACAATGTTCAAGAAATAAGAAAAATCATTACGACTATAGTAAAATCAAGTTCTAGAAATGGATGGTTCTGATATTGCTTTGCCATTAAGATAATTGAGCATTCATCATTTGGTATTGTGTATTACATTTAAGTATGTCAACAATGTTCAAGAAATAAGAAAAATCATAAGGACTATAGAAAAATCAAGTTCTAGAAATGGGCGGTTCTGATATTGCTTTGCCATTACAACAATTGAGCATTGATCATTTGGTAGTTCTTGGTGTATTCCATTTAAGTTTCTTTTTGAATCCTCAAGTTGACTTGGCATATTTAAGGTGATAGTAGAGAGCTCTGCATCAATATTCTACAAAATTAGACCTTTATTTTAAATGTATTTAACATAAAAAAAAATTACAAAACTGAACCAATGGCATGTTTACAACAAACCCTTTTTTGAATAATTTAATTTTAACTTTGGTTGTGTTAAAGGAACTATGTTGACTTTATTTTGTAGTTGTTTAACATGAGAGTTTGTAGATTAATAGGAGTTCACATTTTTTATGGGAACTTATCATTCAATTGAGCATTAATACCCATCTATATCTAGTGAGATGAACATAACTCATGTACCTCATGCTAGTGTGCTTGGATTACACTAGACATTATCCAACTGCTTGTGAGGGTTGTCACTATTATTAATTGGTGTAAAAGGAGGACCGCTTGTGTGTTATAGAACTTTATATAAATATTCACTATTTGGATAATGTCTAGTCTAATGAAAAATAGTGTATACAAGGTATCCAAGCACACTAGCATGAGGTACATGAGTTATGTGCATCTCACTAGTTATAGATGGGCAACTATGGCACACTAGTATCTATGGACTCTTATTAATCTATAGACTCTCATGTTAAACAACTACAAAATAAAGTCAACATAGTTTTGTTAACACAGACAAAGTTAAAATTAAATTAGCTAAAACAAATGGTGCCTTAAAGGGATAGAGGAACACTTTGCTAAAGAAGTTTGACTATTGTTTGTCAAAATACCTCCAAGGAATGTAGGTACTTCCAGGGAGATCCAGGAGTTGAAGGAGAAGAACACAAGGTTGCAGGAATCTTACAATGCACTTTTGGCCAGGCTTGAAGCACTAGAATCCAATCAAAGAAGAGCAGTAGATGAAGGTGTTGATAGTGAAGAAGAGGAAGAAATCCATAAGGAAGGGGAAGGAGAGGAAGAAGAGGAACAAATAGATCCTGAAGAGTAGAGAACAATTAGGATATTCGAGGCTATGAAGATTGAGCAGCATAAGGTGAGGGGAGATATCCCTATGTATGATGGAAATATAAAAGAAAAAGAGCTTTTGGACTAGATTGCATCAATGGCTGCATACTTTGAAGGTGAAGAGGTACCAGAAGATCAAAGGGTCAGATTGGTAAAAACAAAACTCAAAGCGCATGCACTCCTATGGTCAGATCATGAGGAGGAAGATAGAAGGAGAAGAGGTAAGCCAAAGATTGTCTCCTAGGATAGGATGATAGCAAAGTTTTAAAAAAAGAGATTTAGATGTTAAAGCATATACAGATGAATTCTATAAACTAAGCATAAGGTAAGGATTGGAAGAAGATGAAGTCATTAAGGTTTCTAGATATTTAGGTGGTTTAAGATTTAACATCCAAGATGAATTTGTGGCTTCTAACACCAGAAGTGTGAAGGAATGTTACCAGTTGGACCTTAGAATAGAGGAGAAATTGAAGAGGAAAAGTGAAAGACATTATAGCAGAAATGGAGGAGGTTCTTCAATGAGGGAAAGAGGAGGAAGGGAAAATCAAGTTTGGGAAGAAAGGGACAAAGGATTGAATAGGACAATGTTGCACAGTCCTAGAAATGCAGACTTTTGGGATTTTTCAAATAGGTACAGTCAAGTGTCCTATTGAAGGGCAGCTAGTAAACAACCATATTCAAATGTGGATGACTAGTGGGTAGAAAGAACCAACTATCAAGGAACCATATTTCTAAATTACAAGTTTAGACTCAGACATCCAATGCTAGGACTAATTCTTGGGACAAGAATCCTTTCAAAGGTGGTGATCATTGTGTAGGGGAACCTAGAACATCCAAAGACTACCAGGAGTCCATAATAACAACCATGCACCTAATGACATCTAAAGACATCAATTGGAATGTTTTGGCACCTATAATGGCCTATAAGGTCATTCCATGCAATGTAAATGGCAAATATGTAATAAGTCTTAAAAGGCTTAATAGCCTTAGGACCAAACTAGGAGCCTAGGATGGTATTTGGTGTTACAAGTTTATAATAGTCTATATTTGATTTTAACAATGCTTAATAAGTTCATTTGGGTCACATTTCAAAGTCTTAACGCTTCATTATCTTTAAAAGTTTCAAAAACTCCAAATTTGTAATGTTGCAAATTCAAAATTTTGAAATGCAACGGTTATTAGAAAATGGAGGGAATTGGATTTTGTTATGTTTGAGTGAAAACTAATCCATCCAACCAATTGGGATTGGTTGCGGTAGTTTCTAAGAGTCCATTAAATATGCCAAAGTTTCATTGTACAGTAGAAGAGGCCTGGTGTACGGACTGTACTGAGTTTTTGATAAATAAACTTGTTTCAAATGCAATTTCCTTGAGTTCTTAGAGTGATTTTGGATTCATTTTGTCATTGTCTTATAATTCAATGTATTTGGAATAGTTAGATATTGATCCTAGACCACATCTATGCATTTGTGAGGTCTGTATTTGTATTTCTACTCAATTAATTATGACTGGCAGAGTAGTTTCAACCATTCCTTTGATAGTTTTGTGAGTTTCCAATTGAATATGGTCATTCCATGACCTCTAACCACTATAACATATGGAATAACTAAGTATTAACATTTACTATAGCTCCCTAATCCATTAACGTAATGAGAAGGAAGAATGTTTGGGTGATCACCATAACTTATAGAGGAAACTTAATGAATTTGCTTGGTATGCTACAATAGTAGCCATTTGGTCTAAAGGAGGAACATATATTATGATTTGGATCATCTTATAATGATCATCTAATGGTGACATAGCTACCTATTGGACCTAGAAGTGATCAGAGATAGGAGATTTAAGAATACCCTAAAGCTTCAGTGGTTACAACTGAAGCTCTTATTGGCCCAACCAATTATCACAATAGAATAATAATGTCGATTCAAACCATGGACAATGGTTCCAACCAACACTGTCAAAAATCCTTAGTCTCTGAATTTCTCCAGCTACATGATGATTCTTCTAACTACCAATTTCCTTGAATGGGATTTGTAAAGTTCCAAGTGACACTTTTCTTCATAGACATCAGCTAGTTGCTGATATTTAACCCGATTCCTGATTCCCTTTAGGATCACAATCTTTCTCTAGTTTTAAGCCTACAACTATGTTCCTCCCTTCAATTGGTTATTGGATTTGGGTCAAGGTCATTCTGAATAGAACTTAATGTCTTCTAATGTGTCACACTAAATCTTCTAACTACATTTAACCACTCTACTCCAGCACTATCGACTGTCATAGAGACACTCTAATCTAGTTGATCAACTTAGATTAGGGTTATTTGGAATGGTCTAACAGTGGGTCCTTAAAATGGTTATTATCATTAAGAATTCTTCAATGTTGCTAAGGATTTCAAATTTAACTAAGGCTTGAATCCAAATTATTTCTAGGATGCTGCTACAAGCATTTTCTTACTTTCTTGGTTAAACACATAGCATATATCTAACTAGGGCATTAATCTTGAAGTAGCGTAGCTACTTCCACCAAATCTGAGCACTTGGGTTATTAAAATTCATTTTCTTGGCTTTCTTCTCACGTAATGGCATTGGATACCAATGGAGAAATCATAAATCAAGGTACACTCTCCATGACAAAGTCGACTGAGGAGTTTCTAGGCCGGTCTGATAGAGATTTTAGTATCTCACAGGCACAGCACAAAAGTTTCAATAAAATGTTTGCAGAACTAATAATTGAACTTCAAAACTATGGATGCATCAAAGGTTAAACTTGCAGAGAAGTTCAATCTATCCACTCACTTCACAAATTGAAAAGGCATGATATATAAATAAAAACATACTGAGGGAAAATGAAATCTAATCAATGTAGTCACATGACTATGTTTGTGATGATAGTCAACTATTTGTTCATTGCGCAACTAACTATGTAAAATAGAGATAAAACTAATCAAGTGAACATCAAGAATTATGAATGCATCAAATGGACTTGCAAGGCCATTTAGTCTCTACATTTCTTTCACAATAGACAACCTACAAAATATCCAATACATGATGTCCTAGCACATTGCTCATGGGCCCTAAGTAGGTAACCAATAAAATAATTCCAGACAAATGGAGAGTAAGAAAACCCTTACAGGTGATCCTCCTTTTACACGAAATCATAGTAGCAACCTTCACAGGCAGGCGGTCCTCCTAAAACTCTCACCAAATAGTAGTTCAAAAAATAACATGCTCCAGCTCCTTCGTGTGCTCGAAGTGAAAACCAAATAATAAAATGAGATACACAATCTTTTTTCTTTTTAAAGTTATGTCCGTGTTGGTCGAAATTTTGACCTACATGGTATTGGTTGAAATTTTGACTAACACGGGCATGGATTAAAAAAAAGGAAATTTTCCTTCTATAATCTAACCAACCTAAATCTTTTTAATTGATGGTCAAAAATTTTGGTAGAAAAATAAGGTCAAATGTAGTAGTGAATGTAGAAGAAGATAGAATAAAAGACATAATGACCTAGCAAGGAAGAATAATTTTTGATAGAATCATTGAATTCAAACCACCATGTGGTTGTACTTGTTTCTTGGGGAGCATAAAATAGGATGAACTAGAATTGAAGGCTCATCAACTTACTATTGAAGTATATAAATTAATATATTATTAAAAAATGATTAAAAGCCACTGCAATAGCATGAATGACCTAATTGAAGTATAAAAAATTAGATTCTAAAAAAATAATTCGTCTAGCAACATCAATTAATAAAAGTATAATTTATAAGTCAATATACAAAATTTATTTTTAAAATTTAGAAATTAAGATTAATCGATTCAAAAAAATAAGAGTTCTAACATTAGTCTATAGAAAATCAAGAGTTTAAAATTTTTAAGTCATCTTATGCCATCAATTAATAAAAGAATAATTGACTTATTTCTTCTACTCTCAAATTTTAAATTAAAAGTTTAGTGTTTAAAATTGGTCTAAAATAATAATGGAAAGACCAACTAGAGAATAAAACTACTATAAATATGTCAAACATTAATGATAGATATTACTAATATATGTTTAGAATCCACTCCACATCAGGAAAGATCCAACTACTTCTAGTATTACTAATTTATATGTTCAGAATAATTAAAGCTAAGATAGATAAAAGTTACATAATGAAAGAGACAAAAATAAAATTGTGATCCATTAATCTCATACAATAAGTTAAATTAAGGAGACCCTATACGCCAGATAACACCCAAAAAGGAAAGAATAATGGTAGGTTAGAAAAAAAAAAAAAGGACCTCTTGGATATTTTTATTTAAATGGATTAATGTCAACCAATTAAAAAATGTTAACTTTAGTCATAATGTTTAAGAAAAAATGGAACAATGTGATAAGAGCACTAAAGGTGAATATCACACATAAATTAGAAATAAGATAACAACTATCACCACTTAAAGTGGAGCTTCTCCTACATTGTGCGCTAAATTAGGATGCAAACTTCTAGATGTCTACAATACAAATTACTATGTAGAGCATTATCCTAAGTAAACTTAGCAAAGTGTAATTAAGAAAATTTAATTACACTAACACCACCCGTAAGTGAAACATAGGGAAATGCCCTTAAACTTGCAATGCTAGATGATAATGCAAGATGAGTCTTGTAATGCCCCTCCCATAGTCTGATTTTCTATATGTTATGGTTATTTTAGGAAGATGATTTATATGTTATGATATCATGAATGCTTATGGTTTTATTGACCCCATACTTGCATGTGTACATGGTTAATGTGTTTTTCTATTTTTATGTTTGACATGTCTGATTTGGTTGAGGAGCGGAGTCGTAGTTACTTTCTTTTGAGATCCACATGATCGAGTGATAACCACCATTGCTTATTTATATTTATACATGTATGTACATACTCATCTTTTATGCAGGTTTATAGGTTTCGGGCATCGACTTCCCTGAATTGCTAGGATGAGCATGCCCTATCGCAAAATGTCAATGGTAAGAGAGGGGAGATGACATACAAATACAAATCCCAACTCAAACCATTGATTGTCCAAAATATTGGGCAATTATATGTTTCTACCCATCCGAAATTGTCAAGGTCACATGAACTGTGACCCCTTCCTTAGTGTTTGTTTGATATGGAGTTAGTTGATTTTTGAGTTTTGAGAGTCAAGTGGATTTACTTGTGTGAACTATTTAATTTAAATAATTAAATTAGGACTAATTATGAGATTAAAACAGTTATATTTCATTAATGTGGAAATATTGGATATAGAGAATATTTAATTATTAAGGTTAATTAAATACCTTTTTTAATTAAAAGATTAAATTTGGAATAAAATGGTTTAATTAATTATTAAATCCAAGTGTAAAATTAAAAGGCATAGTTGATTTATTTATTATTTAACTTATAAATTTGCATAGTTAATTATGTGCTAAATTATTTATTGATTAATTAAGTAGTTATATGTAATTTAAGTTGCACATTTGGTTTAAGTGAAAATTGAATTAGAATCTAAAGTTTTTGAATACTGGTAAAAATAGGTTTTAGGGGAGCCCGAAACCCCTTACAAGGCAGTTACAAAAGATAGGACATTAAACCTACCAAAAAGAGGTAGGGCTTAAAAAACCAACCCGCCAATAGACCCAAACCCAACGACAAAACCAACCTAAGCCAGTAAATAGAAACCGACTCCCAACAACAGAAATATAGAAAAAATAGAAAACACAAACCAAAGGAGCTAGGAAAACTCAAGCAGAGTTTCCTCCATATATTTTTTAGCCTTCAACATCTTACTGATGGTCACATTATGATCTGAGAGCTCCAAAATCCTCTCTCGAATCTTCTTCTTCTTTGATGATATGATACCATTTCCTAGCCCAGTTTGATCCTCATCATCTTCTTTTGTGGTATCAATCTTAACAGGGGACCCGACATTCAGCTCCTACTTGACATTATTAATACAGTCAACCATAGTTCCCATAAGCTGGTTTCTATCCATCATAATATTTTTGAGGGTGGAATCCATTCTATCCACCTTATCCTGCAACAAGCCCATCTTCACATCATCCCTATTCTCCCCTACTTTGTTCATCCATTTAGACCCATAATCCATCATCTCCTGAATATTGTCCACTTTAGTAGAAAAGGATCTGAGGTTAAGACTCAGAGTCTTGATCTCATGAAAAAACCATTTAACCAGGTAGAAGGAATATATGGACATAGCTTTGCCCATTTACAAAATGACAAAAGGAGGATAAATTGTGTCCTCTAGGTCTTCCTTAAGGAGCTGAACATTTCTCCCATGTAGATTGACTATCTTTAGAAAAGGGATAGTTTTGGAGGAGGACAAATATCCTTGTGTAGAGTGGTCTCATCACATCTCACATCTTTATCATATTTATCTCACAAAACCTTAGTGACGGCTTCATTGTGAAGAGAAATGGGGACATCATGGTCCACCAAACTGGCATAGCGAATAGGATAGGGACTTTCTAACCACTAGGATCATTTTGATCACCCATATCCAAAATGATCTCAATGTTTTTAATCCCCTCCAATTCCATGTCACTACCAGTACTAGAAAAAGAATCCTTGTTGTTTTCCTTAGGTTTTTTCATAGAATTCCCTTTGAAATTGAAGAAATCCCAAATACTAACCCCTGTAACTTAGTCTCCATACCACTTTTATTTTCAATTTAATTTTTTTAGAGGATGAGCCCTCCTTAGCCTCTTCCTCCCTACCTCTTTTTACCAAGATTTTGCCAGAACCACGACCAAAAATCTTGGGAGGAGATGGGCTAAGAGCCACATTCTTCTAAACATGCTTGACAATGAGTAGAATATGCCCTTCATGAAGGACCGGCTTATGCTCTTTTATTTTATGCCCAAAAATACTATGATGGAGAGAGGTAAGTAAATAATAGGGGAAAGAAACACTAACCTTATAACTAAACTGACAGAGAAGAACAAAATGATAAGAATGGACCTATTTATACCTCACATCAAGGGTTATGTCTTCCGCAATAGCCACCATCACCTTGGACCAGATTTCCTTGACGCTCTCAACATTATAGCACCCCACAGCATCCTTCACCCTAAAAATATTTGTCCCTTTCATGATAAGGCCCACGACCTTGGCAATGAGATCCTTGGTAATCTTGACATCCATTCCCCTAATTTTTACAGTGTGATCCTTCCAACTCTCAACAAATATTTTGGTTACCCATTCATCAAAGTCATGCAATTTATCCATGTAAGGAATAAGCTCTCCTTTGCACAACTTATCCTAGACCTCCTTATCTTCCTTCTAGATATCTTACAATTCTTTGATTCATGATGATTCAGCTCCCCACCCATACTATCGACAACAGTAACTGACAAGAGAGGATGCATAGAAATAGACTTGTACAAGATGAAAAAAGTGACAAAGGTAATACCTATCACCACTCTAATAAACTCATGTCTTCTCCTCTCATTCTTGGAAAAGCCAAAACTTTCCATAATGATATAGAAACCCTTACTGAAAAGATGTCTTATCATTATTGCTAAGGAAATACCCAAAATCAGCCCTCCTACTATGAATCTTATCATACTCCACCTTAGCTTTCAAATCAGCATTAATTTTACTGTCTCCTTGCCAAGTCATGATTTCCTCTGATTTGATGGCTAGGTTAGCCAAATCCTCAACCGTCCCATTGGCCTCATGATACACATGTGAAATAAGTACCTCTTTCAAAGTATTAATAATTTCAAGAGCATCTATAATAAAAGATCTAATTGTCTACGATGGTTTAGATTTACCCTTGATGCAATTTAAAATGTTCATCAAATCTCCCTCGATCCAAACTTTATTACACTAAGCTAAATCAATAATTTTTAAAGTTTGAAGAAGACCTATCTCTTCCGCCACATGGTTAGACTGTATAGAAATAGGGAAGGCCACAACAATAAGATAGTTAGCTTCATCATCCCTAATCATCCCCCCAAAGCCAGAAGGACCCAGGTTTCCCTTAGAAGCCCCATCAAAATTAACTTTGATCCATTCTTTGGAGGGAGAAAGAAAGGTACCATTTTCTCAAAAAGACATAGAGGATTTTAAGTCCTTGTTGGGGTTGAAACCACCAAAAGAATCTATCTTCCTTCCCATTGAAGCCGCAAAATTCTCCTTGATAATTCTTTTTATTTTCTCTGCCACCACAGAAGGGGGCAAAGAGGTGTTTCTCAAAACCTTGTTGTTACACTCTCTCTATATTTTCCAAATGAGATGTAGATAAATAATATTCTACATATTTCTATCATATCCATATCCACATTTCTCCATTAGATAAAAACATCCCGCATGTAGCCAAAGAAAACCTAGTGTTGATTCTAAATTCTTAGAACAATATTCCAAACTTCCCATGAAAAAAGAAAGGAAATAACAAGATGAAATGTATTTTCCTCCTACTTCAAACAAAAGAAGAAATGATTAACCAACATCATCCCCCTCTTTTGAATATTATCTAGTATAATAATCTTTCTCTGCAAAATCAGCCAATAAAAAAAGTTAATTTTATACCTTATCAATCTCTTATCCCAAACCTTAGCCCAGAAAGGGGGAGGGTTCGACTGGTCCAAGAAATGAGCCATAGTTGAGAAAACAATATAGGAACCATATGTATGAGAAGCCTAGATCAAAGCATCCTCTATTGTCAGCTCAGGTTTCAATACATTGAGATCCAACATCAAATGTTTAAGGCTATCATCCACAAGCGCCAAATCAACCCTTGACTAATTGCACTAATAATTGCAAACCCAAGGGCCAAATCTCTGATTACACTCCTCAATGAGAGGATGAATATTACAGATAGAGGAAAGTGGAGAATTTTGAAACCATCAAACCTCCTAAAACTTAAGATTGTAGCCATTGCCCAATATCCACTTTTCCCCTAGGAGACCAGTACTTTTTTCTTGCTAGATACTATTCCAAATAAAAGAACCATTAATCTTAATATCCAACTTTAGAAAATCAACAATGCCAATGAAAGGGGAGAGGTACTTCTTAAGGAATATTTGGCTCCATTCCTTGTGTTCACCATAGATCCACCATATTTGTTAGGAAATCAAAGCATTGTTAACCACCCTAGTCACACGAATCCCCAAAGCCCCCCATTTTAAGGGTTTAAAAACTTTGTCCAAAGCCATTAGAGCCAATCTTTTTCTATCCTCAACACCAGACCAGAGGAAGTTCCTCTAGATTTTTCAATAAGATTGGAAAATTTAGAGGGAATTTTTAAAAGACTTAGAGTATAAATGGGAAGACTTTGAAAGAGGCTTTTAGGAGAAGGAGTTTACCAGCTTGACTCAAGAGAGCAGATTTCCAAGAAGCCATTTTTATATTGAACCTCTCCACAATATTTAGCCAAAAAGTAACAATTGGCTTAAAATTTAGAGGGAGACCAAGATAAATAGTAGTAAATTCCTCGATGGAACAACCAATCAACCTAGCTATACAAAATTTTTTATCCATTGACGTGTTAATAAAGAACAAAAAAATCTTCTCCTAGTTGATAGATTTCCCCATGGTAGATGAGTGAAGAGAGAGGGCCTTCTTCACATTTTTGGTTGTAGTGATAGAAGAAATGCCCATGATCATCATGTCATCAAAAAATAGCTCATTAGATTAAGTATTCAAAGATGAAGAAGACTTAATGCCTTTGATCAGGTCTTTCCCAAATATACTCTAAAAAAATGACCAAGGCATTCGACCATAATATAAAAGATGATAGGAGATAACAGATCACCTTGACGAAGCTCTCTGGAAGGTTTGGAAATTTTGGAAGAAGAACCATTAAAAATCATAGTCGTAGAAGTAGTACTAATGAGTTGGTTGACAAGCTAGATGAATTTATCATAGAAGACAAAGGCCTTGAGAACTTTCAATAGCAGAGACCAATCCACCCTATCATAGGCATTAGGAAAATCTAATTTCAAAATAAAACTAGGATTGTGAGAAGCAAGATAGGAATGAATCACTTCATGAACTTTGATGATAGAATCCAAAATTTTCCAACCCAGGACAAAACTGCTATGTTGAGGAGAAATGATATTAGGCAAATGAGAAATCAATCTCAACATAATCATCTCATAGAAGATCTTATAGATCAATTTGCAAACACTGATCAGTCTAAAAGAGTCCACAGTATCTGCACCAGGTTTTTTAGGAATGAGAATAATAAATGTAGCATTCAATTCCTTTAGAAGGGATTGAGAACCAAAGAACTCCTTGACCATGAATTACTAATATCCAATCTAACAATAGTCCAAAACTTTTGAAAAAAATAATAGGGAAAACCATCCGGACCTGGAGATTTCTCACCTTCAAAAGAAAAAAATAGCTCTTTTAATCTCTTCCACCAAAGGGATGGCAACAAAAGACTAGTTAGCTCCCTCATCCAACAAGGATGGAATGGAATCAAGAAGGATATCTTGGTCTTCAAAATATAAAGATTAGTCTTTAGTTAGAAGAGATGAAGAAAAACTAACCATGGCATTATAAATATCAGTGTTCACATCACCACACAACAAACAAATGTTAGAGATTCTGATGGAAGCCCTATTCTTAGAATTAGTCATATGGAAGAAAGGAGTATTCTTATCTCCAACTTTTAGCCACAAAGATCTAGATCTTTTTCTCCAATAGAATTCCTCCTTAGAGATGATATTATGTAGTTTAGTCAAAAGAGTCTCTTCTATGGCCTTAGTATCAAGAGAGAGATTAACCTGTTGAATAGAGTACTGAATGGAATCCAACTTAGCCTTAGATAGTTCTTAGACTTTAATATATCCCCAAAACATGATTATTCCAAGATTTGATGTCAACCTTAATGTGATTGAGTTTTTTGGCTGCTCTGAACATAGCAGAACCCTAGATTTGAACATCCCACCAATCTTTAATCCATATTTCAATATCTGGATGGTCCAACCAAATCTTCTCAAAATGAAAGGGAACCCTTCTAGAAGTGGATAGAGGATCCGCCACAAAGGATATGGGAAAATGATCAGAACCCATTTTAGTAAAAGAGGATAAGGAACAAAAAAAGCTATCAAACCAGTCACCATAAATGAGGGCTCTATCCAACCTAACTTGAATAATATCCTTACCAATCCTCCTATTTGAGCACGTATAACTCAAACATTTAAGTTCAACATCTAATAATAGGATTTTTAATCATGTCCATAAGGTCATGTCTCCCATCGATCTAACATGGAGAGTCCAGTTCCCCAACTTTCTCAATGACATTCAACGAAGAGTTGAAATCACCCATCAACAACTAGGGAGAACCCATAAAGCAAAGTCTATGATTCTCAATAACCTTCCAAAATTTATTCCTACCAACCTTAGAATTAGGAGCATAAATATTACTGATAACCCATTCAAAACCAGATCGAATGTGAACAAACTTAATACTAAGGATATTTTTATCCACACATAAAATTTCACCTGTAACATTGTAGAGGTTCTAAAAAATTGTTAGACCACCAGACTCGCCTTTAGAGCTACAGTTAACCACCCCACCATTTTTGAAGATTCTAATTTCTCCACTTTTTCTTTCACCATTTAGACTCCTGGATGAGAATAATATCAGGTTTATGGTCACTGGCCATGTTTCTCAAAATTTCCTACTTATGGGGGCTATTCAGGCCTCTAATGTTCTAAGATATTATTTTCATTTATAAATAGGAGAACAAGCATCATCGATGGTGGGTTATTTCCCATCCTCTATATCCTTCTTACTTTCCCATTCTCTAATTACTTTGTTGGAACTTATACCTCTGGACTTTGGCAGAGATCCCACATCATCCACCATGCTTTAAGTAGTCACACAATTTAATCCTAGTGTTGAAACCTCAATCAGGTACTTTTTATTCCTATTTTGTCTTCCAACCTGTTAAATCTAGGGAGAATCATTCAAATCATTAAAAAACTCAAAACCTCCTCTATCTAAGGAGTAATCCTCCCCTCTACCTGATAACTTATATGGAGAAGAGGATCCCTCCTCACCATTAGATTTAATGAGATTCTTAGAGGTGAAAGAATCCCCCAAAAGTGCAAGACCAGGTTGAGATTCCTGAGAGCTAGAAATGACCTCAAAAATAAGGTCTGAGTCAACATTACTCATCTAGATGGGAAAGACAACTTCCAAAGGAAGATGAGGTGAAGATGAAGTGGGAGAACCCCCATCCTCCTAGGGAAACAAAAACAACTCCTCTGAAGCCTTCATAAGAGAACTAGACACACCATTTCCACCTGACCCAACAAATTCTCCTTCCTCTAGGTCTTCCAAGCCTTCAACAAGCTCAAAAACTACCTGATCCTTTCCCAAAGAAAGATCTACACTGGGTACACTAGAAACAACAATTGTAGCCTCCATAGGACTAGTTTTTTCCTTCCAAATTTGTTTGACATCCTTATTAAGGATCCCTGCATCTTTAGACATAGCCTTAGGATCCTTCTTAACCTTGTGAGGGTAGTTTTGGGCCCAGTAACCCATCTTCTTACAATTAAAGTAGGCAAATGGGAGGGACTCAAGGGTAAAAGTATAAAGTTGTGTCATATTTCACGTGCTAACTTAACAACACAACTGAATTTTAGTATTTCTAACTAAAAATTAGGTTTTTTCAACCATATGGTCTAGATAGATTCATTAAATAAGTGCTTCAACTTTTCCAGTTGCAAATATCTATTAAATGCATGTTTTATACTAATTTGGGTCCAATTACAAAAGAAATAAAATTATTTCAAAAAAATTATGTTTCAATAACTCCTACTCTTTTTAATGATATTTTAAAACATATAAAAATACTACAAGTATATATTTTAATATTTGAGAAGATGTTGCTTGAAATAAAAAAAATAGTAAATCATATCAGAAAAATTTAAAATTTTTATTTAACACTAGGCAAGAGAGTCATCTTCAAGAATATGTAATTTTTAGTTGAAAGTTACCAACTAAAGATGTTTTGATCCATGTACTTTTGCGTAATGATCAATTATGAAAATAATTTTGGATCCTATGGAAGATAATCCAACCAAGTGTGATGTTTCATATGTTTCTCTTCCCCTTTTCATGCATTGGGGATGGTGCTTAGAGATAATGGTACATTTTTCAAATGCTACATATTTTGTCCAATATTATGGAGGATATTTTTTGTTGTGATATAGAGAAATGTACTTATACCCGATTAAACTATAAACCATTATATTTAGTTTCATTGTAATCTTTCCCTCAAGAAGTGATCCTTAGTGGTTTATAATTAATTATATTTTCCCCTAAGATAGTGTTCCTTAATGTATAAGTCCATTATAGGATTACTAAACTCCTTGGCCTCTGGCTTAGAATTTTTTTAATCAAGTTCAGCATATACTATGTATTATTCTAATTGTGTTTTTCCCTATCTTGGATTTTATACAAAATTAGGATATAAGATTTTTAAATAAGCATTTTAATTTAAATAACTCAACTATGATAACTACAAATAAGGCGACTATGCACAACAGAATGCTAGTCTTTCACAAATTATACATGGGTAGCTAGATGTTAAAACATGGTAACTAGGTGGGTAGGTATAAATAGCATGTTGAATTTCATCCAAGAATATGAACACCAATTAGGTTGGATAACATGAATTATCCATATGACTATTTTGAATCAACCATTATTAGGGATATTATAGGCACACTTAGACATTTGAAGCTAGTTGAGGTTGATGTCTCCTATCTATCATCGCTCTAAAAATCACACATCATGTATACCTATGGATATATAAATAGCCAAATCAAGTATATAAAATAGTAAAATATCATAAATCACTATAAAGAGGATTTTAGTGGGTTAATCATTCTTATGTCTTTGAATGCTATGACACTACCCATTTTCAAATGTAACCATTACCTAAGCATTGCATTGATAATATTCTATGGCTAAATAGATCTAATAATCATTAATTAACACTATGTATCTACAATTATCATTAAATGGCATAAAATAACATTTACACCTTGAAGTAGCATTCATTAGTAATAATGGACATACAGTAGATCTCCAACCAAACACTAATAATGTCTAATAATTCACATCTCAATAACTACTAGTAGAATCTCAAAAAAACAACATGAAATTAAGTCAAGGTCTATAGAATTAAGGTATCCTCATATAGAAATAAACTATATATCATCTTATAACATCATGTCACGTTATCATAGAGTCATGATGCATATATGATCACCATTGAAATAAAAAATATAAAGTACTAACGACATTAGAAGTTCAACTTCTACATGACCAAAACAAAATATTAGTTGTAACAAAGAGCATATCATGGATGTCAATACAACAAAAAAATATACAATCAATAATAGGAAAATATAAACATATTCAAGATTGGATCAAAATGAATAGAGACATAATAAAACCCCATGAGACACTACACTTAAGTTTTTTAGTTAAAAAATTTAACTATAATTATGCCTCGAGACATAGCTACAACATGGGGTGGAGCATAGTGGTGTGAGTGTGAGCTAACTTGAAGGTAATGCATGACATGATAATGTTAACACAAACTCAAATCTAGTAAAATTTTTCATGTTAAAATAGTAATATTAATTATAAACTTTCCAAATGCCTAAATAAAAATCATAAGTTTTAGATAAATGTATAAGATGTCTTCATTCGTGGCCACTATTGTTTATCTCCTTCTAAGTACCTTTAGTTTCTACATTAATAAAGTTTTTGATTGCAAGAAAAAATAGGTTGGAAGGGGACCCAAAACCCCATACAATTAGAGTTTAAAAGGTAATAACATTAAGCATACTAAAAAGAATTAGGACAGGGAACCCATCCACTAGAGCCAAAACTAGCAAAAAAAGCCAAAAAACCAGACACTAGCCAAAAACCCGAAGCAAAAGAAAACACCAAAAAATGCTAGCACGAAGAACCCATAAGGCTAAGGAAAATCCTTACGAGTGTCGTCCACTTCCTTCTTCACCTTCGAGATTTTTTTTATAGTAGCATTGAAGTCGGAGAGCTCCTAGATCCTATCTTGGATCTTTTTCCTTTTCATCGACATAGTACATTTCCCCAGACCCTCATCTCCCACATCATCATTATCTTCCCCAGGTTTCTTGCTGGGAGAACTAGCATCCAGCTCCACTTTGATGGACAGAAAACAATCCATGGAAGAAGACATAAACATGTTATTATCCTGCATATGTTTCTTCATGGCACTCTCCAGATTATCCACTATGACTTGTAAATCCTGCACCTTCTTATCCTTATCATTGTCCATGTTGCTAGGACCAGGCTCCAACATTTCCAGCAAGGAGTCAACCTTAGTAGAAATAGAATGATATTTTAAATTTTAAATTTTTATTTCTTTAAAAACCTATTTCAATAAATGAAATGAGTACATAGAAGCCTCCTTCATAGTTTGAAGGACCCCAAATGGAGGGTCAATTTTTTCGTCCATATCTTCTTGGAGTAGTTGGATATTCCATTCTTGCATATCAATAGTTTTGGAAAAGGGAATGTTCTGAGAAGAGGGAACATTATCTTTCTCCGTAGCAGGGGAATCCTTCTCTGCAACAGGGGCCTCCTTTTGCATGTTCGGGCCAACCTCCATGACAACTTCCAATTTAGGGGAGATAAGAAAATCATGTTCTTTGAAACTATCATATTTTTCCAAAATGGGGATTAGCTAGCCACCCACATACTCCTCTTTCTTTTCATCATCATTGTTATTCTTGACCATAGTGGTGTTCCCCTTCTCCATTGTTCCAGCAGCCTCCTCCTCCATATTATCATAATCCTCTGAGGTTGTATTTGACACCAAAATAGAAGGCTCACTATCCTCCTTAGTCAATTTATCTATGTCCTCATAACCATTAGCACTATCAGTAGTAGAGTTGGTATCCATACCAATATCCTTTTCATATTTTAATTTTTTCCCAGGAGGATCCTTTTTAACAACTGTCTCCCTCATATGTTTCTTAGCCAAACCTGAGGTTTTGGGAAAAGAAAAGATAGGGCTAGAAATGGCCTTCTATGTAATATGTTCCACAATGAGGAGAATAAGTCCCTCATGTAGAATGGGTTTCTTCGCTTTCCTTCTATGCTCAGAAATACTAAGTTGGAGGGACTAAAGAATATAAAAAGGTAGGGACACCCTAATCTTGTGATATAAATGATAGAGAAAAATAAAATGGTAAGAATGGGTATGTTTGTACCTACCATCAAGGGTAATGTATTCCATGATTATCATCATAACCCTTGCCTATATTTCCTTGAAAGCAACAACATCATAGTAGCCACTAGAGTCTTTCACCAAACTTTGTGCTTTGGCCTTACATTTGGGGAAATGTCGAATGGCCTTTTGTGAAACTTTCTTATCTCTATAAAATTTGATACCTTTGAGGCTCATCCCAAACACCTTCACAATGAGATCTTCAATAATATTCATAGTGAGACTAGCGATAGTCACCACCCCATCTTTCTAAAACTTGACAAACACATTCGTAGCACTATCTTTAGACCCATACAACTGTTCCATATAGGTAGTAAGACCGCCCTTTATGATTTTTTCCCAGACTTCTGACATGTTTTTCCATTTTGAATAGTCCTTCAGCTCCCTTTGATTTAGCTCACAACCTATGATATCAAAGAGAAGATTAATAGTAGTATTAGCAGGGAACAACCAAATGTAGAAAAAGGAGCACTAGTACATTAGACCCACTTTTTAGACCAACATTTCCGACCAAGTATTAAAATGATTTTCCTTGGTCATTTTATAGAAGGAAAATTTTGAGTTTTTTAAAATCTATTCCCATGTTGGTCAGAATTACAATGATGATAGGTGATCGTAATTCTGACCAACACATGAATATAACTTTAAAAAAAATACATGGTTTCATTTTATTTCATTTTGCAATTACCTGATCGCACGCAAAGGAGATGTGAATTAGGAGGGAAGGAGGGCATCTATTGACACTGCACCTATAAGTTCTGGCACCACTCTTCAAATATGAGAATTCAATCAGTAAGTTGACCCCTTTTCACCTTTGTGTTGCTGCTACATGTGTTTCATCTCTTCACTAGTTTTTTAATGGCTTTGTATGTCGCTCCCCTCTTCTAATTTATTGATTCTTCTTTGTATTTTAAACTAACCCTAACCTTACGCATTTCCCAATGTGTAAAACCACTGGGAAAAAAATCACCAATGTCAATGTAGGGTTTATTAATGTTAACGATGGGGATTTTGTTTTGGTCTAAGTAAAACCATTGGGATTTTTGTTCTGGTCTTCAATTTCTTAGATATTGAAGAGGGTATCACATCATATATAATGTCGACCGATACTACCATCCTACCAAGATACCAAATTGCAAAAATGCTTGGTGAAGTAGCCTCGTGTCTCTGTATAGTTCACTAATGATCTATTTCTATACGGAAGACCATATGCAGTAGCCTAGGTCGGCTCTATCCACTTTTGCAATAGTCTTCCTTAGTGGTAAATACTTACTAATATTCAGAAGTATAACACATTCTCATATTGTATTTCTTTGATCTACTCCTTGATGCTAAATAGGAAAATTATCTTATTGAAATAATTCATGATTTTCCTTGATACGTTTGATGCTTATTGACTATTTATAACCGATAGAGGAAAAAGTACCTTCACTAGGAAATCCTACAATTGTGGTAAAGAAGGGCATCTATTCTACAAGTGCCCTAAACAAGATGCCAACACCAAGAAACCTGATAGAAGATGCCAACAAAACACTTAATAATGAAGAACATCAATCTCTTGGCATTATAATTATCTTAGAATATCAATCTCAAATCAAAATTAAGATGCAAACAACAAAAATTTATAGAAAATATAACTTTTATTGTTGTCCCATGTCACAATTCGTACATTCAAATAGTTCTATGTCATACAATGGCCTTCCAGGGATTTATATGACCTAACTACCCTCCCAACCTATCTGAGTAGTTGGTTTCTTTAACAAAGACTAATTACCTTAGTTTTGGCATTTACCACCAAAATAGAAACTAGTTGTTACATTTTAAATATTTGAATTTAAAACCTAATTTAAATTAAATCCTTTGCACTTCTAAATGCCAAGACTATGTGATTTGGTCCTTTTTGGACCAATGCACATTGTTCATGACTTTACTAGCCCAATCCAACCCATTAGGCACTATTGACATATTTTAGATTATTTTTGGTCCTAGGGACCTTTCTAGGACCCTTAGGATATTTGACTCTTACATTGAGATATTCATACTTGTTTACATCAAAATACATTACTGGTCTCAAAATGTCCCAATTGAATCCCTTGGTTGTATTGAAGTCTTCCTTTATAACTTGAGTCTTCATGTGCCCATATGCTTGTCTAGGTTCCCCTGCACCGTACTCCCCACCAATAAAAAACTCTTACCCCAAGAGATAAGGGGCCTTGTCTTCACATGTCTAAGTATTCTAAAAGGAATTCTACACTTTTCTCCTCTCTTAGGCATCTATTTCAATAAGAACTCCTTATCCAACCTCTTAGAACCTACAACAAACTTGTTAGAAAAATGAAAAGAAAACATGTTAGCAATTCCATCATTTTTCTGTTGTTTGGGATAGTCACCATAGAATTATTTGGACTGTCTCTCCTCTTGCCTTTTAAGGTTAAAATGACCTTTTTTTCTTCCCTCCATGAATAGACCCTTACCATCTTGCACTTGTGCAATGATAGGACACCAATGTGTGCACATAACTATATCTTCTTCAATCGCACTACTCTTCCAATTTTCCATCTTGTGTTCACTGTCATAATCATAAGTTTTTAGAACCATTAGTGATGCTCCAATCTTCTAATCATTTGTCTATTGTTTGGGAAAGTCACCATAGAATTATTTGGACTATCTCTCCTCTTGCCTTGTAAGGTTAAAATGACCTTTTTTTCTTCCCTCCATGATTAGACCCTTACCCTCTTGCACTTGTGCAATGATAGGACACCAATGTGTGCACATAACTATATATTCTTCAATCACACTACTCTTCTAATTTTCCATCTTGTGTTCACTGTCATAATCATCAATTTTTAAAACCATTAGTGATGCTCCAATATTCTAATAATTTGTCTATTTTTTGGGACAGTCACCATAGAATTATTTGGACTGTCTCTCCTATTGCCTTGTAAGGTTAAAATGACCTTTTTTTATTCCCTCCATGACTAGACCCTTACCGTCTTACACTTGTGCAATGATAGGACACCAATGTGTATAGATAACTATATCTTCTTCAATCACACTACTCTTACAATTTTCCATCTTGTTTTCACTGGCATAATCATCATTTTCTAGAACCACTAGTGATGCTCCAATCTTCTAATCATTTTTCTATTGTTTGGGAAAGTCACTGTAGAATTATTTGGACTCTCTCTCCTCTTGCCTTGTAAGGTTAAAATGACCTTTTTTTCTTCCATCCATGAATAGACCCTTACCATCTTGCACTTGTGCAATGATAGGACACCAATGTGTGCACATAACTATATCTTCTCCAATCACACTACTCTTCCAATTTTCCATCTTGTGTTCACTGTCATAATCATCAATTTTTAGAACCATTAGTGATGCTCCAATCTTCTAATCATTTGTCTTCTGTTTAGGATAGTCACCATATAATTATTTGGACTATCTCTCCTCTTGCCTTGTAAGGTTAAAATGAAATTTTTTTCTTCCCTCCATGAATAGACCCCTACCATCTTGCACTTGTGCAATGATAGGATACCAATGTGTGCACATAACTATATCTTCTTCAATCACACTACCCTTCCAAATTTCCATCTTGTGTTCACTCTCATAATCATCAATTTTTAGAACTATTAGTGATGCTCCAATCTTCTAATCCTCTTTCACAGACCTCTTCCTTGTGTGACTCTTCAAATCAACATACTCTTTCTTTCTAAAACTGATAACTCTTATCTCATATGAAGAATTCTTTTTGCAAAGGCTTGAGAATAAACTTGTTACCATCCTTATGAAGAAGTATTCTTACATCCATCATATCTTCCTTCTTAGGGACTACTAAGGTCTTCCTAAGAGGATGTGACAACATGTCATTGGTACTATATCACACAAAAATTTCTCCTTGTACTCACCAAGAGAAAAATCTACATAATCTTGTTCCCTACTCACAAGACTTTTCTCATCACTCATTCATGAGACTCTATATAGTCTATCATGTGAAAATTTCTTCAAATGCAACTTTTTAACCATCGAATAGGAAATAATATTATCAAAATAACTTGAATATATTATCATTTTTCATATCCTGCCTTGAATTAGGAAATGAGTTCTATAGAAGGATACCTCTTGTCTTCTTTTTTGTTGTATAACTACTCCTTTTCTCACCATGATAGTCACCTTTAGTATATGGGTCTACCACAAAATGTTCAAGTTTTTCTTTGTTTTCTTGTTCTTCTTATGTCAAAGTCACTCTTCTATCAAGTTTCTTGGTGTTGGCATATTTTTTAGGGAACTTGTAGAAGGGATACCCTTCTTCACCACAATTGTAGGATTTCCCAGTAAGGTACAAAACTCTAACCTAATTGATCAAGTTAGATTAGGGTACATATATAATGGTCAATCAATGGATTCAAATAGTAGGTACAATCACCAAGGATTCTTTAGTGTGCCCTAGACTATCAAATTAAATCTATGATTCAATTTCAACCTTCTTGTTACTACACTACTGCAAACTTCTCTTCTTCTTACTGGTTAAATACATGGAAAGTATCTACATAGGGCATCGAATCTTGAAGCAATATGCCTCCTTCCACAATCTAAGCACTTATATTATTAAAGTTCATAACCTTGGCTTGCTTCTCACCCAATGGCATTGGAATCCAATGGGGAAACTGAAAGTCAAGGTTCCACCTTCATGACAGAGCCACACCAAATTTAATATACAATGTTTGCAAAGTCTAGTGAAATGAACTCTAACAAGAACTATGCATGCTCAAATGAACCTGCAATGACATTAAAACTCTCTAACCATTACATGATCAAGTTTTCTATGACTGGTCCAAGATAAAGTAACCCTTCAATGCACTAATAGTTTTGATCCTTCTTATTAAACAATAGTCAAACATTTTCACCCTACCAAAAGACATATTCATAAAATCTATGCTACTTAACCATATTCTCATTTCACCATAGCTTACCCCAAACACATTATATAAGGCAGGAACTTTTACACTTACGTCCCTTGTTCTATTGGCTCACCCATAGATTTCTATTTTAGTTTCTTCTTATCTTTAAATTTTTCTAAGGGATTTTTTTATAGTAGATATACACTATCAAGCAAGGAAGAGGTTGTGATCAAGGATACACACCTCATCCATATGAGGGAATCCCTGAGAAAAACAAATAATTCTTTGTAAGAAAGAATGTCACATGATTAAAAAAAATACAACTCAATCAAATTTGCTAGAATTTACTTGATTATTAATGTTGGATGTTATTTTGATACACTTGATATAGAATCTACAGGTTGCAAACAAGTCATCCTTCTTGCACCAATGAGTCATTCCATTCAAGAAAGACCATGTCTGATGATATCAATGCACAACAAAATAGGGAGACAATTGATAGACTGTGGTCTAACTTAAAAGGAAAAGGTAATGGAAAATTTTATTGTCCTTGCAAAATTTGTAAGGGCTTAAAGACTCATAGATATCTAATCAAAACAGCTTAGGAACATTGTAGGCAGCATGGTCACATTGAAGGGGGAAACAAATTTCATCCATTGGTATGTATTTTAATAATTTATAAACTACATAAGACATGATTTGATGATGACATCATGGTCATGTTTAATATAAGGTCATCATTTTCATATAGGTCAACCACCCTGGGTTTCATGTTATGGACCATGACAATCTAAAGAATGTGGATTTCCAAATGAGGGAACATGGAGGTGTGAATATAGAAGTAGAAAGTAATGATCCCATGGAAGAAGACCATGATGATGATGGAGATCACGATGATCAAGATGATCATGATGATCCCTTACAATTAACATTGGGTGAATCATGTAGCAATTAATATTCTTTAAATTAACAAATTATATTTTTGGTCATAGGTTGATAGGTGAGTATTTTTTACCACCATCAAACATTCTACCTCACTCCTACCGATAATTATCTTCCATCATGAAAGATATTGGAATGGAGTATCAAAAAATACATGCATGTCTGAATGATCATATTATATATCATAAACAACATGAATTTGCAACAGAATGCCCTATTTTTCACATTAGTAGATATCGATCAGATCGAATAACAAAAAGGGTGCCTTGCAAGGTTCTTCAAGTTATTCCCATTATTCCACATCTGCAATGATTATTTAGGTACAATAGCTTGGAAATATTTATGGATTACCATGCACACAATAGAAGTTGAGATCACATTATGATAATGCTTGTGGATGGTTCAGTATTTAAGGAAATAGAGGAAAAATGGCCACACTTTAAAGAAGAACCTCATAATCTCAAGCTTTCATTAGCAGCGGACAGTGTCAATCCGTTTGGAGAGATGAGATCTACTTACTTGGTGTGACCTATTTTTTTTATCAACAATAACATTCCTCCTTGGATGTCCATAAAGAGGAAGCACATAATGTTGGCACTGATTGTTCCAGGTATTTTTTCATTTAATAGTCATCTAAATTAATTTATTATAAATAATCTATCAAAATGGTCATAATAATTATGTAATGATTTTTTTCATTCAACTAGGAGTATCATCTTAAAATGGAAGCACTTCCATCTTCATAGGTTTAACACCCTCTTTTGGTACACTTGTCATGATAAACTTGCATTTAGGATGCATTATGCACTTATCTTCTTCATTCTAAGTGAAATTAGGGTTAGGATCCCGAGGATTCTCCTTAATTTCCCTTCTCCCATAACTCTATTTTCTAGGTAGAACTTAGAAATAGGTCCTCCTTATCTTCATCATAATCATCATAGTATTTTATGTCAATCCCTAGCACTCTATCCCTTTCTAGCATCATTTTCTAGGTCTCCGGGCATCCCCGTGACCTCATGTCCTGATTCTAATTGGATATGGGCCCAGGGTCAAATTTGAGGTTTCTCCTGACTAGGTCAAGATCAAGCTTGAACCTGACTAGGTTAGGATCAAGCTCAAACCTGACTAGGTCAGGCCCAACCTCGATTCTAACCTCCTCCAAAATTTGTGCCCCTCTTTCAAAATTTGGTCCCAATGGGCCCTGAAATTAATGTTGGGCTCTCGAATCTGAGTGTGAAAAGGTTTTAATTTGAAATTCATTTAATCATTTTCCCTCCTTAGTTGGTTATTGTGATTGGACCTTAATTCGAGGTGAAATTTGAATTATGGGTCCTCACATTGCTCTAGGAGCCTCACCTTGAAACCTCTATATAAAGACTCTCATTTGCATTCATTTTCACCAAGTACAATCAAGCATTCTCATGATCAAGTCCTCTCAAGGAGTCAATTTCATGAGCAAGAAGATTTCAAGCAAGGAAGGAATGGTGAAGATGCAAGATAGCAAGAGGATGATATAGAAGATCAAGCCATTGTTGACATCAAGCATCTTTGTGAACACATATTTGGAGCAAGAGAGATCCTTTATTCCTTGATCCACCATTATCAACTTTCAAGCATTCAATCATGGAGTAATAATTATGGATTGTGAGTTTGGTAGAAGTACTTTAGCCTTGGGGGCTTGGTATGCTTTTCTATCTCATTCAAATCTATGCATTGTTGTTTCATTCATATTCATGCTAGGGTTTTGATCTAGAGGATTACATCTTGGCATGACACTTTCAATACATACACACACAAATTCTATTTATATTCTCTATTCATGGAGGTGGAGATCACTAAAATGGGGGTTTGACTAAGAAAAAAACCCTATATAGCCACCCCAAAACCCCCTTTTTTAGATATCTGCAGTCGTTGTTTCAGGAATCAGAGGATAGATTTGAGTACCCTTTTCATCAAACTTCGAGGATTTATGAACAAAATCAAAATTGGGCTTTAGAATAAAAATGTAGCCTTTGACCTTTTATGAGTATCAAAGTCGACCTGCTACCGGAAAGATAAAATTTTTTTGGGTTTTCTCTGTCTCAGCTTTCTGATCATAGATCTGATTGCAAAATCTTCTGAAACCTCACATGGACTTCAAAAAATAGGTATTTCTAAATCAGTTTCATGATGAGGTATGTATCTTGACCTAATTAATTTTCAAGTATTTCCAGATTTACTTATGTCATGTCAACTTCAAATCTATTTCAAATGAAAGGTGTTGACTGTTAGATACATTACTAGGCTTCCATTTTCCACCTATTCATTTTGGTGAACCTGTTTATGACAAATCTTTCTTTTATGGTGTTAGATTTAAATCTTGTATGTGTATACACCTAAAAATGGTCACCTAGACTATTAGCCCCTTTTGCTAAATCACTAATTGCTTATTCTTGATCAAATCCTAGCTCTATCATTTATTCGATTATTTTCTATGGGCTAACCATCTTATCCTAAGTCTTTATTTATTAAAAGGAATATTTCCTCCCCTTTTAATAAACAAAAAGCCCCCACTTTTCCTCTTATCCTAAGTTGCACAAATAAAGCATTATTCTTATTTTATAAAAAGGGAAAAAGCACTTTTTGTCTCATATGGACACAAAAGTCAACTCCTATTTTCTCATTGGAGGATACTTGTGCACATGGATTTCTCCTCTTTCAAGCTCCACCCTTGATTAAATCTTTTGCCTCTTAATCTCCATGGTCCATTCCTTTTCATTTCCTTTAAAAGGAGAGCTCTCTTCTTCATTCTAGATCCCCAACTTTTTATGCTATTGTTATGCTACAAGTTTTCTAGGTCATCTTGGAGTTTTTGGAGATATTCTTGCATCTAGGGTTTGAAGAGTTGGAGCATTGTTGGCATTCATCTTGGATCTTCATCAACACTCTATCTTCTTGTCTTCATTCTTGCATCATCATGGCTTTCATGCTTCATAGTTAGATTTTATTTCTTGCATAGTAGTTTCATTTTCATGGCATTCTTAGCTTAGAATTCCTTTTATGCAATAGATTAACTTGCATTGTCATATAGATTTGCTTTTGCATTGCATACATTTGGCTTCATTGGAGATATTGGCATTCTTTCCCTTGTCTTCATTGAATCTCCCATTGCATGGTTTACTAGCAAGGTTATTGGCTTAATAGCTCTAGCTGAGAGCATTCTTAAAACCCTTGCACTCCATGCCTAGGGAGCTATGGATCGATTTGTGAGGGCTCATTCTTGAGTTTCCTTGCATGTAATGATCCATAGAAGTGTGACACATTTATAGCACACAGTATGCTTATAAGATTAGATTTCTTTCTTGCATTTATATTTCAAAAATACAAAAAAAATTTGCAAAATTCCTTTTAAAATACAAAAATATTTACATTTTCATGCTTTTAGTGCTTTCTTTGTATTCAACATGTATGATTCTTGTTTTGAGTACTTTGATGATGCTTTTATTATAATAGAGGATAGATTCCCTAATGAGGTACATTGTAGTGAGGATGAAAATGGTTCAAATATGATCTCCATGGATCCTATTCCTATTTCAATCTCCTCCACAACCTCTCCAATTGACCTTTACCATAGGGTGTGTGCATGGTTACCTTCATGTCCCACTATTTGCAACATTGATAAACCTAAAATGATATATCCTACACCTTTAATGATGGTAAAAGGATGTCCTCGTATAACAATTAAGGGTAAACCTAGAGATCCTTTGGATTTCTTTCATAACACTGATTCCATTTCACATACTTATCGCACACAGAATAACCCTTAGCCTATAGTTCCAGTTTCTTTACCTCCTTCTCAACCTATGCTTCCTCAAGCACCTAGCTATCCATCTACCTTTAAGGAATATAACTTAGTTGACCAATTATGTGCTATCCCTGCTAAGATATCTTTATGGGAATTACTTCAAACCTCCCCAACATATCATGAGGCATTGCAAAAAGCTCTATCTACTCTTCCCGCTTCACCTCCTAATCAAGAAAACATTCATTCTATTTTGGATTGTATGCATACCATGCCTTTTGTACCTCCATTTGTGTTTTCTGATAATGATTTACCTTCCGCTCTTATGGTAGTTGTCTCTATTAATCAAAGTATCATTCGAAGAACCTTAATTGATAATGGATCTAGGCTTAATGTTTGTAGCATGGATATGCTCAAGGAAATTAAGGTTGATTTATCTACAATTCAACCTAATAATGTTCCTATATGCAGATTTGATAATATTGCGAAAAGAACTTTGGGCATTATTACCTTACCTGTTAAAGTTGGTCTAGTTATATTCCAAATACTCCTATTCATGTTATGCCTAGACCTCTCAACTGTAACCTTCTTTTAGGAAGACCATGGTTACATACTATGCATGTAGTTCCTTCTTCTCTTCATCGCAAGGTTAGGTTCATCTATAATAACTTAATGTATACATTACATGCGGATGATGCCCTGAACCCTTGCTTAAATGAAAAATATGCTAAAATCTCTGAACCTATTAAACCTAGTAAAGAGATTGAAAAACAATCGAAGATACAAAAAACTGAGATAAAACAACTTGAGATTCAACAACAAGAAGATCCATCTTCTTCTTCTTCCTTGACAGAGGATGATTGGGGGACATTGGATTTTAATCCTACATTTATTGGAGAATACAAGGTCTCTGATTTGGAATTCATGAAGCAACAGAATGAATTTGAGAAAAAAGTTTTTATTTCTTCTCTGTTGTCTAAAGAATTAAAAATTAATTTTGTCGCCACTTCAATTAATGAAACACTTGACACTATAAAGCCTGATTGTTATGACATTATGACATATGCTACTCCTTGGAATCCTTTTGACATGATTGATTGATATGGTCCTAGTTATCATTTGCTTAAGAAATCAAGATTTAATGGAAAAGGATGTGGTAAATATGAACAAGGTATACAAGTACCTTTGGATAATGAGGTTTATGATCATACATATGGATCAGGACTCAATCCTTATAGACAACCATCAGCTTTTCCTCCCAATGTTAATCATATTTATAGTGGATAGTTGAAATTGGTTAACCCATTGCTTATTGATCTTGATCAACAATCCTCTTTGGATATTTTTCCTAAAGATGAAGCCCTAATGGAATTTTTAGGGGTTTATGAGGATCAAACTAAGTTTCATCACAAATGAGAAAAGCCTTATTGTTTAAAAACTGATTCTTATTTTGGAGAACATGAAGAATAGGATACCCTTCCTTTACCGATGGATTCTCTGATAAGAAGTGATTTTTTAATCACTGAAACTATTGATATTCAAGTGGATGAAAACAACTCTGAAAGGATGATAAAAATTGGGAAATGTTTGAATCAGGATGAATGTGATCAGTTGGTTTCCCTTTTTCTTGAATTTAAGGATATCTTTGCTTGGACATATTTAGATATGTTGGGTATAGATTCTAAGATTGTTACTCATAATATTGTTTTAAAGCCGAATATGAAACCTGTGAAATAGAAAATTCAAAAGATGAATCGATGAATTGCTTTATTAGTCAAAGGTGAAATTGAAAAATTATTGGATTATGGATTCATTCATTCTATTGATTACTCATATTGGATTTCAAACATTGTGCCTGTGTCAAAAGGAGAAAATAAGATAAGGATGTGCACTAATTTTAGAGATTTAAATAAGGAATCCTTGAAAGATGATTTCCCGCTACCTAATATTGATATGATTGTGGATTCAACAGCGAGTCATGCCTTGTTATCTTTTATGGATGGTTTTTTGGGATATAATAAAAATTTTATCCCTCCTGAAGATCAATTTTAGACTGCATTTATAACATCTTGGGGAACCTTTTGTTGGGTCATGATGCCCTTTGGATTAAAAAATGTAGGAGAAACTTATCAACGGGCTATGACTTTGATTTTTCATGATTACATTCATAAGATCCTTTAAGACTATGTGGATGATATCTTGGCAAAATCTGTAAAAAGAGAAGACCGTGTTACTATTTTACGACAAATATTTGAAAGGATTAGGAGTTATAATATGAGATTGAATCCTAAGAAATGTGTCTTTGGAGTTGATTCAGGTAAATTGTTAGGATTTATAATCTCTAAGCGAGGCATTGAAGTAGATACTGAAAATATTGAAGCTATTGTTAATATGCCCCCTCCTAAGAATATTTCCTAGTTAAGAAGTTTACAAGGAAAAATACAAGCTATTCATTGCTTTATTTCTAATTTAGTAGACCGAACAATCCCTTTTACTTCCTTGCTTAGAAAGGATACTACTTTCTCTTGGAATGATGAGTGTAAACAAAATTTTGAGAAATTTAAGGAGTATCTTGTGAATCCTCCTATCTTGCAGCCTGCTAATTTTGATAAACCATTTCAATTATACACTTCAGTGACTCCATGTGTCATGAGTGCATTGTTAGCTGAAATTGACGATAATGGTAAAGAAAGACTTGTGTATTACATTAGCTAGACTTTACTTGATTATGAAATAAGATATATAGCTTTAGAAAGACAATGTCTAGCTATAGTTTATGCATGTCAAAAACTTAGGCATTATCTTATAAATGTTGAAGTCAATGTGATTGTCAAATTTGATCCTTTGAAACATCTTTTCTCACAAACTGATCTCTCTGGCCGGTTGGCAAAATGGGTAATGTTTTTTACCGAGTTTGATCTTAATTTTATTTCTCAGAAGTCTATTAAAGGAAAAGAATTAATAGATTATCTAGCCGAAGCTCCTTGTCCTCACTCTGATGAATGTTCTACTTCTATAGAATTTCTTGATAATAATATCCTAGCTATTCAATAGGAGGATATTTGGGAATAATATTTTGATGGGTCTAAGTGTAAGATAGGTTCTGGTGTGGGTATCATATTGATTCCCCCTACAAAAAAACCCATCCCTTTATCATATAAACTAACCTTTCCTTGTACTAATAACATTGCAGAGTATGAAGCTCTTATAGCTAGATTACGAGTAGCTTCATCCCTCAATATCAAACATTTACATATATATGGAGATTCACAACTGATAGTTCAATAGATTAAAGAAGGATATCAGACTAAACATGCTAAAATGACACAATATAGAGATTTAGCTCTTGATGTGCTTTCACAATTCTCCTCTTATACAATTCAAACTTTACCTAGGAAAGATAATCGACATGTAGACACCATGGCTAGTGCAACTTCCTTGGTTTGTCTCGAGAACAATGTGGAAAACTTTCAATTTACTATACAAACTCTTAAATGCCCTATAATTTTTGATAAGATTACCTCTGACTATTTCAATTTGCATTTGGATGAATGGTATTCACATATTTTTCATTTTTTGAAGGATGGTACTTTTCCTGAATCAACAACAAGGAATATGCGTAATCATATTAGGAAACTTGCAGCACAATACATCATTTTAGGAGATACGCTTTACAAACGCTCTTATGAAGGATTATTATTACGATGTCTCAATAGAACTAAAATTTTTGTAGCTTTAGTAGAGGCTCATTCTAGTTCTTGTGGGGGACATTTTGGTGGAAAATCCCTGGTTAATAAATTGCTTCAAATGGGATATTATTGGAAAACAATGGAACAAGATTCTTTCATGTTTGTTAAGAAATGTCCTCAATGTCAACAACATAGCAATTTGATTCATGCTCTTTCTTGTGAGCTTTTTAATCAAGTTCCTCCATGGCCTTTCAATGTTTGGGGTTTTGACCTTATTGTAAAAATCTCACCGGCTTCTTCTCAAGGACATACTTACATTCTCACTACTAAAGATTATTTCATGAAGTGGGTTGAAGCTGTCCCTCTTTGTTCAACAATGGTGGATGTTATTTGTGATTTCATCCTTAATAATATCATAACAAGATTTGGTATTCCTTTGATGATAATTTTAGATAATGGAACAACTTTTAAAAACAAAGAAGTTGCAAAATTCTTGGAGAAATATAGGATTCAACATAGATTTTCAACTCCTTACTATCCTCAATCTAATGGATAAGCTGAAGCATCAAATAAAATTATTGAATAAATTTTGCAAAAGATAGTTAGTAAGCATGCGAAAGATTGGCATACTCAACTGACTTATGCTTTATGGGCCTATAGGACTAGTGTTCATACTACCACAGGTACTTCTCCTTACAACCTTGTCTATGGTACTGATGCTATTATGCCTTTGGAAGTGGAAATACCCTCTTTACATGTTTCATTTCATGGGATAATTGATAAAGATACCTTTCATGAACAACACTTATAAGAATTAGAAATGTTGGATGAACAATGAATACATGCATTAGAACATATAAAAGCTTATCATAAATCTCTTCAAAAAAAATACAATCATAAGGTAATTGAACAAACATTTGTGGTGGGTGATTTAGTCCTTTATGAGAATCAATGAAATGTGAATGCTTTACTGGGCGGAAAAGGAAAATTCAGCTCTAATTGGCTTGGACCTTTTGTTGTTACTGAAGACTTCGGTTCAAGTGCTTATAAACTTGCTGATATGGATGGTTTTTCTTGTAAGGAACCCATTAATATTATGCATCTTAAATGTTATTATCCTTAATTTCATTTTGTTTTATGTGCATTTATGTATTCCTTATAAAGATTTATTTTATAGGTTATGTAGTTTTAGTATAAATTACATATTGAATATGTTTATGCACTTCCTTTCTTTATTTCTTTCTATTAAGTTTTATATTGATGAAAGCATAGTAATCAAACATAAAACTAATTAGTAGAGAAATTTTTTCATTCATCAAAAATAGTTTTCAAAGTTTTGATAGATAAGTGGCCAATGGCCCTATCTATCACTATGTCTATCACTATGTCACTCTAATGGCCGATGACCCCCAGATCTCTCTACTCTTTGATGGGAAGATGAAGATTTATGTGTCTATGTATGGCTCCTAGATATGCTCATACCCTATACACATCCTCAGAGACTATGTACCTTTTCCATCAGCTTCTCCTCTCTTTCTCTACACATTCTTAGCTCTCATTCGATACATACAAAGATATCAGCATACCTGCTAGGATCTCTGTGACCGATGGAAGACTCTCACTCGTCAGCTAGTAGTCTGTAGGATATAATTGTATCCTTGAGAATCTTGGATACAAAGCTCCTCCACTCTGCTACGCTAGCTGTAGAAAGAAATTTTTTTATCAGTCTAGTACCCTATCAATTTCAAATCAAATCACATACTCAATCAAAATTCATGGTTCATACCTGGGTCTCCCTCCTGGACATCACTAAAGTGTCTAGATGGTGGGGGCATGGAGTGACTACTCTCTCCACACTCACTATATCTAGGCCTTGATGGTGGTCTCTATGTGTGGGACCATGGGGCCCATCATGATCACAGTGGTGATGCGTGAGTGATCAGTATATCTGTATTAGTATCACCAGTTGGGGGCATCTCCTTGGCTCTCTCATCAGCTCTCTCCTCTACTCTTTCATCTACTATATCTGCTCTCTCCTCCTCCTCCATGGGCTCTCCCTTAGAGATGTGCTCCTCCTCATCTCTAATATCCTCATTCTCCTTGGTGGCTCCACTATCTTGGTGTGTCCCCTTTGTAAAGCTTGGATCACCTGTCGGATAATCCTCAGGAAAGATAGGATGGATCCCCTGCAAACTCTAGTACCTAATGTAATCTTAGCTCACACCTGAATAGGCTACATCTGATGGTACCTCTATATCCTCTATCTCCTCTACATCACTATCCTCTATGTCTACTATTGATGGTTGGTGGATGGTGTCGGGTCTCTGATAGTATCTCACTAGATGTACATAGCAAGGTACTGCCTTAGGGATTCCCTGTAAAAGGCCGAACTACCTCTTCACCTGATCATAATAGTAGGGCATCACTATATGACTCTAATGATCCTCTAGCAGCTTACACTACTATGAATGTCTCATCTGGAATTGTGTATCAGGCCACTTTGTCATCTGGCAGTAGGTTCTCCATATCATATCGATGCTAGCAATGCGGTCTAGATGTACTCTCCAATAGAGCATATCCCCAAACTACCAAACATCTCTCAAAGGATATGTGAAGGCTCTCACTATGCTCACATCTACCATCACTAGAACTCCCAATGGATGTGTACATGTGAAATGCTCAAGTATCCAAATCTATGGAATTGTGCATGTCGACAGGCTCTCCTGTTGATACCTCACTAGCTGCCCCAACTCATGGTATAGCTGAACTAGCATACTACGACCCCATGAGAACATGGTCCTCTCTCTCTCTCCATCCTCCATATGAGATGTGTCAGAGGTGAAAAAAATATGGTACCCTTTGAGTTGGGTAACACAACCAAGGCTACTATACATAGCATCACCTTTCGTACTAAATGTATAGGGCCTACCAGTACGGAGGATAGTAGGATCTGATCTGACCAGGTCCGCATTTGTGGAAGCACTCCTATACAATACTCTATGTTTTCATGAATCTCCTCACAACCATGTTGTACTTTAGTTCTAATGGTCTCCCCTCATACTAGAAGCCGCATGATCCTGTAGATATCCTCTAAAGTCATTGTGATCTCACTAGAGGGAAGATGGAAGGAGCATGTATCCTCATCCCACCTCTCTATCAGAGCTGATAACATGGCTCAGTGTACTCTGATCTATCAAAGGACTAATACCCAATACAGTCCCACATCCCTTAGTAACTGTATCCCCTCATCATCAAGCTCAGATAGTCTCTCCTTGACTTTCACTAGCAATTCCCCAAAGGGACTCTCTCAAAAGCAGAGCAGGTCTTGCAAGCACAAAAAAGCATCATATCAGTCATCTACATTATCAAATCTACAAATATAACTAAAATAGGTCAAATTCAACCTTAGTTAGGTCAAGTTTGACCTTACTGGGTCAATGTCAAATTTACTGGGTCAGGGTGGACCTTTTTGGGTCAAGGTCGACCTCATCTCAAAAATTGACAAAAACCCTATGGTCAATGTCAACTTTAATGGGTCAAAATCGACCTAGATGGGTCAAAGTCAACCTAAATGGGTCAAGGTCAACCTAAAAGGGGTAAAATCAACCTTGCCTATAAAAAATAAGAATTTGGAAAGTACAAAGGTGGATAACAACAAACTCACCTCAGGTAGTGACCATCTAGTAGCTAAACTGTGTCTCAGAATCTCCAGGTGTGTCGCTCGAAGATCCTCTCTTCTCTACATCTTGCTTCCTTGCTTTGAATCTATAAATGGTAAGAATGAGTAAGTATTTCTTTCTTTTCATCTCTTTTATAAGTTAAAATTAGGGTTTCCTTAGGGTAAAGTCATAATTTTCCTTCTTATGCATTTAGATAGACATCCACTCTTTTCATCATAACTTGAGTTCAGTAACTCTATTTTCAGTGTTGTTAGTGGTGTTGGAATCATGATTCAGATACCTAACACCTTGAACCAATTTAGGAAGGTTAGGAATCCTTATAATTGGTTTAGGAAAGGACTTTTCAACACTCTACATATCTAGTTTTTCTTATCACCCTGTTTCACCCTTCCGAAGTAGAAAGTCGAAACAGGGGTGGCATAAGGGGCTCTATATACTTCTCAAATTGTCATATAGTAATCTTTAGGTGATTTATATATTTTTATTAACCTTTTGTGTTGTAGGTTCTAATAGTTTTCTGCGGGATCTTTACATCAAGGACTTGGCTATATCCTTTTTATTCACTATGATGTTTTCTTACTTTAGTTTGCATATTCACGTAGTGTCATATCTAAGCTAAAGTGGGGGATAAATTTATTGTCTTAAAATGGAATCACTTCCATCTTGATAGGTTTAGCATCCTCTTTTGGTACACTTATCATGATAGACTTGCATTTAGGATGCATTTTGCACTTATCTTCTTCATTCTAAGTGAAATTAGGGTTAGGATCCCAAGGATTCTCCTTAATTTCCCTTCTCCCATAACTCTATTTTCTTGGTAGGACATAGAAATATGTCCTCGAGACCTTCATCATAATTATCATAGGATTTTATGTCTACCCCTGGCATTTTGTCCCTTTCTGGCATCATTTTCTAGGTCTCCAGGCATTGTCAGGACCTCCTGTCCTGATTTTGACCGGATCTGGGCCTAGGGTCAAATTCAAGGTTGATCTTGGCTAGGTCAGGATCGAGCTCAAACCTGACTAGGTAAGTCCCAACCTTGATTCTGAATTCCTCTAGAATTTGTGCCCCTCTTTCAAAATTTGGTCCCGATGGGCCCCAAAATCAATGTTGGGCTCTTGGATCCAAGTGCAAAAAGGTTTTAATTCAAAATTCATTTAATCATTTTCCCTCCTTAATTGGTTATTGTGATTGGACCTTAATTTGAGGTGAAATTTGAATTATGGGTCCTCACATTGCTCTAGGAGCCTCATCTTGAAACCTCTATATAAAGACTCTCATTTGCATTCATTTTCACCAAGTACAATCAAGCATTCTCATGATCAAGTGCTCTCAAGGAGTCAATTTCATGAGCAAGAAGATTTAAATCAAGCAAGGAATGGTGAAGATGCAAGATAGCAAGAGGATGATATAGAAGATCAAGCCATTGTTGACATCAAGCATCTTTGTGAACACATATTTGGAGCAAGAGAGATCCTTTCTTCCTTGATCCACCATTATCAACTTTGAAGCATTCAATCATGGAGTAACAATTATAGATTGTGAAGTTGGTAGATGTATTTAGCCTTGGGGCCTTGGTATGCTTTTCTATCTCATTCAAATCTATGCATTGTTGTTTCATTCATATTCATGCTAGGGTTTTGATCTAGAGGATTACATCTTGGCATCACACATTCAATACATACACACACACATTCTCTGTCAATTGGTGATTTGTGGAGGTGGAGATCACCAAAATAGGGATTTGATTAAGGCAAAAACACTATATAGCCACCCCAAAAATCCCCTTTTTCAGATATCTACAGTCGATGTTTCAGGAATCAAAGGATAGATTTCAATACCCTTTTCATCAAACTTCTAGGATCTATGAACAAAATTAGAATTGGGCTTCAGAATAAAAAAGTAGCCTTTGACCTTTTATGAGGGTCAAAGTTGACCTGCTACTGGAAAGATGAAACTTTTCTAGGTTTTCTCTGTCTTGGCTTTCTGATCACAAATCTGATTGCAGAATCTTCTGAAACCTCACATAGACTTCAAAAAATAGATATTTCTAAATTAGTTTCATGATGAGGTATGTATCTTGACCTAATTAATTTTCAAGTATTTCCATATTTACTTATGTCATTTCAACTTCAAATCTATTTCAAATGAAAGGTGTTGAATGTTAGGTACATTACTAGGCTTCCATTTTCCACCCATTCACTAGGTAAGTACCAAGTTAAAGATATCAATGTATATATTGAGCCCCTTATTGATAAGTTGATGGTGTTATGGAATGGGGTCACTATGTATGACATCTCTAGACCAATATGATAAAGACAATTTAAATTTCATGCAATGCTTGTAGAGACAATACATGATGCCCCTCGGCTAACACATTTTTGTGGTATGTTCTCTTCTTAACACCTCTTTTTTGGTATGTTATAGTGTTAACACAAAGTTAACATATTTAATTCAATTATACATGATCTTGTAGGTCTTCAGACAAAGGAAAAGTTTGCATGTCCATTTTGTGGTCCAAAGATGAAATCTCATCGTTCAAGAAGTTTAGGAAAGCAGGTGTTTGATGAGAATAGACACTTTCTCCATAGAAATCATAAGTACTGAATTATTGAAAAACATCTTTTCAATGGGAAAGAAGAGACTACATCAAAGCCATGGAGAATGACACCTCACCTTTGGAAGTTGGAATACAATAAAATAAATCATCGAGGTAATGTCATTCCATCTGATGGTTTTTATTTGAAATTTATATTTTGATATTATATTTTATTTACTGATGATGTAATTGATGCTCATGAAGGTCGTCAAGGCATTAATGGCCAACTTCTAAAAGGACTAAAAAGTTATCCTACGCAATTTAGTAGGTTGCAATACTACAAGCAACTCTCAATCATGCATTTATTTGATCCTATGCATATTGGAAAGAATGTAATAGAGACATCATGGAAAATCTTGGATGGAAGGTGTGAAAAAGACAAAATTGTCAAAATTTGTAGTGACATTGAAGAATTCAACCATGCAATGAAAAATGGCATTCGATCAAATAACAATGGAGATCAGATTGATACAAGTTCCCTTAGTTGGTTATTGTCGAAGTAGCAGAGCAATGCTATAAAATAAGTCATAAAAAAATACAATTTCTCACAGGATTTGCTACGAACATAAACAATCTCATATCAAAGAAAAGTGAATTTGGGCTAGGGATGAAAACACACGATTAGCATACACTTATTAAGGCAATTCATGTTATTTTGTATTCACTATATATTTTTATACTACATGTAGTTTTCATTGCATTCTTTTATAAAATATTGATAAGATCATTTTGCAAACATTGAAGTACATTCTACCTCTATCTCTCCCACACCACTTCGATAACAGCATCAAACAAGTTATATATGATCTTGGAAAATACATGAGGTGGTTTTCATCAAAAGAAATCAATAAAGAAGATATAAAATATTGGAAGAGAAAAATTCCTCATCTTATGTGTGAAATGCAAAAGTGTCTACCTTTAACTTTTTTCAATGCACAAGAACACTACCTCATACATCAAGTTAAAGAGATTGAATTGTGTGGACCTGTACCAACTAGGTCAATGTGGATGGTTGAGAGGCACTTGAAATTTTTAAAAGGCTTGGTTCGATAGAGAGCACATCCAGAGCGTTCTATGGTGGAGGAATATATGGTATACCAGACCATGGTGTACATTAGTGAATATCTTCCTAAGTTTGCAGCAAAGATCCATGTAGATCGTATTTGGGATCCCAACTCCATTAACAAATTCAAAGGGGAGTACTTGATGGGAAAAGGTAGATTGAGGAAAGTGAGAGGTAAATATAAGATGTTATTGTATTTAATTAATTCTTATAAATCTTCAATATAAGTTATTTATAATTGGTGTATTTTTTTAATATAGTTGGTCGAGAGTGGGATGTAATACATTTGTATATTACACACAATCTTGATTAGATGATGGTATGGATTGAATGATGTCAACAAAATGGTTTTTCATTAACATGGGAAGGTGTTTCTTCATTGGTTAGAGAAGCTCATCATAATGGAGATTCTAACATTACGCCAATGGTAATTGATCTAGCATATGGTTTAAGAGGTAGAGAGGTACGTACAAATTTATTAATGATCACGACTCATATGTTTCATATCAACTCACAATGCAAATAATTTTCACACACTTGAAAAATTGTAGGTCAACCACCAAAAAGATATGTACTATCATGGCCACAAATTTCACATAAAAAAGTTGGATGGCACGAAGAAAACTTATGATTCTGGGATAACTGTAGTTTTTGAGGTCACTAATATATCATTTAGAAATGACATACATCATCAACAATCTCAAAATTGATACTATGGCATCTTGGATGATATATTTAAGTGTGACTTTAACTCCTTCAAAGTAGTTCTATTCATTGTCAAATGGTATAGGCTACGACTAAATGAAAATGATCCAGATAGAACTATTATTCAACATGATAATGAATTTACAATGATTAATACAAGGTCATTTGAGCCAGTTGGAGATGAGCCCTATGTTCTTCCAAGCCAATGCGAGCAAGTGTTTACTCACAGGTTCCACATAAACAAGGTTGGTCATTTGTTGTTAGACATGATCCAAGAGGAAGGCCGATAAAGTATAATGTTATGGAAGAAGAAGATATTGAAGATGATGAAGAAGAAGTAGATGATGAAGATCAAGATGATGGTGATGATGATGGTGGTGGTGGTGGTGGTGGTGGTGGTGGTGGTGGTGGTGGTGGTGGTGGTGGTGGTGGTGGTGACGGTGACGGTGACGGTGGTGATGATGGTGGTGATGATGGTGATGATGATGATGAGGATGATGATGATGATGATGATGATGATGATGATGATGATGATGATGATGATGATGATGATGATAATGGCGATGATGATGAGATGGATGAAGAAGATGATCAATGACATGATTGAAATGTAAAAGGTATATATGTGATTTAATTATTTATGTATATTTATATCGATTAGTATATATGTTTAATATTGATTTATTAATTTCAATTCTAATGATTACATATTTATTGTGTTTGATTCTAATGATTACAACATATGTGATTTATAATTACTAATGTTTTTCTTATGATGCTCAATTAATTGTTGTTGATACATGTATATATTGTGTTTGATTATCACCCTTTTTGTGAATAGGAAATTGACTATAGACATCGTCACCCCTTCTGTTGATGATCTTGCATTCCATATATAAGGTAAATTTGTTCATGGAATACAATGTTTCATATTGTTCATATTGTTCTCTAAGTTATTTGTAGCATACATACCATGTAATTTTTAGCTAAATTAAGATAAATGATTAACATATGCAGGAAATTTAACCCCTTTGGCGTGGATCGTGCACAATGACATGGATCAGCAAGTATAAGTCAATAAATAGACATAATTTTTTTATATTCTTCTTGTTTATCATTGAGCACATATGTTATAAATAGACATATTATATAATCATATAATGTATATATAGACAAAGAAGAACCGTATAGACATATAATTGTATAATCACTTTCAACTTAGTACATTTTATATCTCCCATGTATAGATAAAGAAGAACTGTACATATGGGTCATGACTTGATTATTCTATATATATTATTTAATTATTATCAAAATTATATTTGAAGTGGGGACGTGACAATATCTCATTTGATGGATTGCAGGACCCACCAAATAGGTAATTGTTAGATCTATCTACATCGAATGAGGGAAATGAGGGAATGGTATTTGAAAGTTCTACATGTAGTATGACTAAAATGGGGAAATCAACTAGAGGTCAAAAGATTAGAGAAAAATTTGATAAATGCATGCAATTTTTCCTTGCTAAACAGGGCTCATGTTCTTATGATGATGAAACCAAAGGTGACATCTAGGTGCCCTTTCAGTACACACATATTGAGAAAGATGGGTACCCAATGAGCTACCTCCAATTAATACTAATTTTTGTGTTAATGAGAGGATTTATCCCATAGCTCCATCCTCATTACATGGTTTGGGCCTATTTTCCATGGATGGGATAAAAGTATGTTAGAACAAAGTTGTTGAATTGTCCAAGTATGTCAGTCTATGTTACAATTACAATGATTGGATGTGGATTGTTCAATATAAAAAAAGTATGCGTAGGTATGCACTATCAAAAAATTATATACAATGGAAAGAAAATGATCAAAGTAAAAGATTTTCAATGTACATTGATGGGAGACCAAAAGAAATAGGTAATATTGTAGGTTTTATAAATAGTACACGACCTTCCTCAACTAATAAGCAACCCAATTGCATATTTGAGGCATGTGAGGGGAATCAAGTTTTTGTATGTGTGATAAAATCAATAAGTGTAGGGGAAGAACTGGTAATAGATTACCATTTAAATCGCATAGATACAAACAAAGTTACTATCATGAGGGTTGTAAGTACTATATACCATTTTATTAATAAGTCTTTTTTGCTAAGTCTATTGCTTTCAATTCGCTCAAGTTTTTATATTTAATCTTTGTCACAGGATGATATGGGTCCCCCACATGATAGAGGCCATGAGGATGCTAATCCTCCCACCCATTCTTCAGTAACGGTAAACCTTGTTGAAATTGTACAAATTAGATAGTTGAAAATTGTTATATTATTATGTTATTTTATTTAGGATTTTGGAGTTTTTATGATAGTTTTACTGATATTTCCATCACAATTTGATGTTCAGGATAGGGCAAAAGCACCTACAGCAACATAGGCAATAGCTACCCCTTTTGATGATGATATCGCAGAAATGCCTAATATAACAATTATGTTGAGGAAAAAACTAAAAAAATCAATTTACAAATTATTAGCATTTTGGATGAAGTAAATCCAACTGAGGAGATGTTGAAGAGGCAATATGAATTGATGGTGCAAGCACGTCATTATGAAGTAAGTAGTAATGAATCTTTAGTTATAACAAAATTTCAATGAAGGTTTATATTTTATACTCTTTTATGTTATGAAGTAAAATATGTATGTGTTCTTGTTACAGGATTTTTTGCAAACTCAAGTACCTGGTCAAGGACAACATAGTGAGGCCGATACTAGAAGAGCTCCAGCCACCTCAGGTAAAATAATCCTTTAGTTGACAAGTTATAAGGAATGTTTTCTTTGGAACATTCAAAAACTTCTTAAGTAAACTCTTACTTTTATTATTTCAGAATGTCTTTGCTAACAATGTATTGTTCATGTCATCAAGTGCAGGTGACTCCTCCTAGGAGGCCGACAAACATCCATCTGAGATTTTTGAGTGTAATGTTGGCAACAAGGGGCATGAAAACATCAACACCTTTAGGGTCTATGCCTGGTAAATCCTTATTTTTCTATATTTGATTTTCTATTAATTATGATTTGATAATTTGTACTTTTATCTTGGGTGAATCTCATAGTGGATTAATTTTGTGGAGTAGGAGATACACTGGTACTATCTGCTATGCTAGATACAAATTAGAGTACATGTATTGGTGATAATTCACCATCATTTCCTAGATCTACCCATGTTTCTAGCACGGGAGTTATGCAGACATCATTGTTGATTGACGATAATGAATTGATACCTTTAAAATGTCCTAAGCTTCTAGGTGTTGGTAGTTCCCCTTGATCTTCAACTTTCAGATTTATACTTTGATGGATAACCTAATATAACTTTGACTCTATCACCACTCCAAAATCTACAAGGAAGAAGGCCAATTAACAAGGATCAAAAGAGATCCTCCTACACTTTGAGCCTTAACGCTCAGGTGGGTGTACCCTTGACTCACTTCTCCAAAGGAATCTCAAAATGATATATAACTATATACTCTTTACTAACTGATTTAAGATTTTTATCATTTAATTTGTGCGTGTGATTGATAATGATGAACTGCATCCAGAGAGGAGACCAGTGCCTTATCCTAGGGCAAAGAGTCACTAAATAACATATATCACCCTGAAACCTTAACTCAAATACATATAAACTCAGAGTAAGTGCTTTACCTATTACTCCCCTCACTCCCAAACATGATCATCACATTCCCATCTAACAATGAACTCACTGAAATCACCCTAAAGGCTTTAATACTAACTTTGTCAGGAACTCCAAGCTGATCTCACAATACTCTTTGTTTACCATATGCTAATCCACTTTGTGACCTTAACATATATGAATGCACAGTCAAAAAAGAAGATGATCAGAGATTTAAGATAGGAATTCAAGTGTATTCTCATTAATTTTTAGAAATCAATACATTACTAAGCAACAAAATACCAACGAAAAAGACCCAAAATCAGACTCTCTTTACTCAATGTAACACCATTAACAACCAGGGACCAAAGAAAGTTTTGGAACCCACACAAAATCAAAATTTTTGCAATATATACCCTAGTCATCTTAGAATCCTCAAAGAGAATGCAAAAGCTACGGATGACTTAGGGTTAGGGTTTCAACTACTAAACCTATTAAAAATGGTCAAAAATTAATTGTAGGGGAAGAAAACCACTCGGCCAAGCCTGAGAAAGATTTGCACTCATGATAGGTCTTTGGGAAAGTACTATAAATCATGAAAAATTTGAATTGTCAACCCTTTGTGGCCAACTACAACACACCTCCAGCACAAAAATGCATGGTACAAACCCCTGCAGATGATCATGGCATACCCTGGACCACACAACAACAGCAAGCACCACCAAACCAATTGAAATCAGCTGTTAAAACCATAAATTCTTGTACTTCCTATCGCTGGAAACCCTTCAAAATTTTGAATTTGAAAAACAATGGTCACCCTATGGTGCCTATAGCAAATTGGTGGTCCACGTTTGAATCTAAAACAACTTTAAGTCCTGACCGTTAGATCTTCATGTTTCGTGGTCTTTTAAATCTTAACTCAACTACCGCCTAGGGTTTACCTTCTAGTGACTATGCGACAATGCTTTTTCTATTCGCGGAAAGAAAATCTAACCCACCTTTAACCTCATGAATTGGTGACAAAAGGAAACACTAACCTCAGTCCCAATTATAGCGAACTAGCAACCAAAGGTCACCGCTAGTTCACGAAACACCTTATCTATTCACCAGAAAATTTAGCGATTCCGCGAATGATTTTTCGTTGAACTACTAAAACAATTAGAGAATCACCGCCATTTCATGTGAATGAGTGAAGCCTTCATAAATTTTTCAGCCGCTAAAACATTTATCCCATTCGCCAAAAGACTGAGAAACTTTGACCGAGCTCGCATTAGGAAGATCGACGGCCGTCTAAAGTTCGCAAAGACTTCCAAGATTCTATCAGATTTCATGCCCACCATCGAATGAAGAATTTTCCCCCAGCCATGACAACCCTCTGACAGGATACAAAATCAACGGCCATAGCAAGATCTTAAGCATCTAACACACTCGATGAGATTATATGCCGTTCGTCGATTCACTGATAGGATCAGGACCCACTAACACATTCGAAAGCTAGGTCCCACTGACAACAAGCCACTGTGAAAATACATGGACAAATCAAATAGTGCCAACTATGCATACATGTCAATAGACCCACCTGCCTTCCTTATGAGAATCAATGGCTGTGACTATACTGTTGCACTAAAAATTGAGCAAGTTATATCAATGGTATAATGATAGCCACAAGATTAGATCAAACTTTAATATGCTTGAATACCAAGAAGGTTGGTCCCACTAACAACACTCCACTTCATACTCTCGTGGACTAATGAGATACTACCAAGTCAGCACACCTAGCAGTGGACCCGCTCAAAAAGAAAGGCTACGTCATGGAAATGAATCAACGGCAGGCATAGCTTTGCATACCTCTGACAAAACCCTTGTGCCTTAGTGACAATCATTAGATGGAGATGGTGTTAGAGAGGGGCCCAGGAAAATATTAAAGCTAAAACATAGGAAAAATTAAAGCGTAGGACTTAGGCTTTAAGGAAAAATATCAAGCGCAGGGGACTATAGGAAAATTAAACACCGCTGGGGGAAGAAACTTAGGAAAAATTAAAAGGGACCCTACCGGACATGAAAACCTAACCGCATGACAAAAAGTGAACCCGTTTAAATAGCACATGAAAATAAAAGGTTTTAAGTGGCCTGAAAAGTTAACTTGAAATTATAACAAGGCCAAGGTAAAAACAAAGGATTTTTTATGTAATGGCTAGTTTTTTGAATATTCTGCTTAGGGCTTTAGCCAAAGACATGAAAAATGATTACAGGGACTAGAAGAAACATGCTAAGGCCATGAAATTTTGTAGGGAAACACTAGATAAAAGATAGAAGACCATGGGAATTCATTCAAGTGCTAACAATGGCTCTGTCTGGGGATGTGTGGCTCTTGTAGGCACAACAAGAATCTAGAATCATTGGTTATAGCAGACCACCTACTAAACAAAATTTTGAAAAAATGAGAGCCACAAGACCAAAAGCTTATAGGCCAGGACAAAATAGGGTAGGGGCAAGTAACTATTTATAGAATTTACAAAATGTAGGGACCTAACTATTGTTCATGGAAATAAAATACCTTCAAATGAAGTATTTCTTCAGGAATTGTCCATGAACTGGCAATTCCTGAACTTCACCATTTAACTCTTTTACAATATATGAATCTTGGCCCCATTTTTCATGAATTAGATATGGCCCTAGCTAGATGGGATCAAATTTACCATGTTTTCCTTTATCCTCCAATCTGGCATTCCAAATTAACACCAAATCACCAGGTTCAAACCTTCTGTCAACAGTCTTTTTATCATACAAATTCTTAACCCACAACTATAATTTGGCATTCCTTGCAACAGACTCTCTCCTAGTCTCATCCAACCTGATGAGGTCCTCAATTCTCAACTGCATCTCATCATCTATGTCATCATCATATATCTGAACAAATTTATACATTTCCAATAAGTTATTATGAGGCATTCTTGCATGTATCCCATATACTAGGTCAAATGGTGCACAACCAATTGCCCTCTTCACAGTTACCCTATCAACCCATAAAGTTAATGGTAGCTTTGAATTCCATGCCCTCTTATTCTTTTCAAGAATCCACTTTAAGATTTTAATCAAACTCTTATTAGTAGATTCTGCCTGACCATTTCCTTGTGGATGATAAGGTGAGGAATTAGAAATCTAAATTCCTAAACCTTTGCAAAAGTCCTTATATTCAGCAGACCTGAAGCACATTGCATTATCACTTGCTATTCTCTCGGGGCAACCAAACCTTGTAACAATGTTGTTCAATAGAAAATCAATTACCACCTTACTAGTTGCATTTCTTGTAGGTATAGCCTCTACCCACTTTGTAAAGTAATCAGTGGCAACTAAGATCCATGAGTGTCCTCCACTTGACTTGTTTGGTATCTCCCCTATGAAATCAATTCCCCATTGTTGGAAAGGAGCCTGTACTTCTACTAGTTTTAATGGCACATTACCTAAAAATTTAAGCTTACCAGAGAATCTTTGACAAGCATCACACCTCACCAATAGTTATGCATCCTTGAAGATTGTGGGCCACCAAAACCCTACTCTCAGGATTTTATGAGTAGTTTTTTTACCCATATAATGCCCACCACAAACTCCCTCATGTATTTCTCTCAACAATACTTCAGCCTAATTTTCATCTACACATTTTAAAAGTATGCAATCCAAATTCTTTCTATACAATTTACACTTCACAATTACATACTCTCTGAAAAGTAGCACTAGCATTTGTGAGACCAAAAGGCATTCTCACATAAACATATGTCCCCCAAGGTGTTGTAAAAGTTGTCTTAAACTATTCTGATTCTTTGACAATTACCTGATTTTAACCAAAGAAACCATCCATCATAGACATCAATTCTGATCCGGTTACTCTCTACAGCATAGCTTCCATATTGGGTAGACAATAGTTATCCTTTAATGAGCTGATGTTCAAATTTTTGAAGTCCACACAAAGCTTGATGTCACCATTTTTATTTCTCATAGGAACAAGGTTTGACATCCAAGAAGAGTGCCTTATAGGCTTGATAATTCCAGCATCTCTCAACTTCATTAACTCTTCTTGCATCTTGGGTGCCAAAGTGGGATTAATAGGCCTTTGTTTTTGCCAAAAGGGTTTGGCATCTTCTTTCAAAGGAATAATATGCTGAAAAAAATCATCTCTATAAACCTTTAGGTCATCATATGACCATGCAAAAACATGCCTAAATTTTCTCAATAATTCAATCAAAGATTTCTTTACTTTTTGAGATATATCTCTACCAATGTATACTTTGTTAGGTGCTTCATGTGTTCCAAGATTTATCTCCTCTAGATCAGCATGATCTTCTATTTTTATATTCTTTTGAACTCTATGTTGGTTATCAAAGATAGTCTCCAAAACAACAAGCCCCTTGGGCACCTTGTTAGTTCTAAGCTGAATGACCTCATTACCAAAGATAACCTCTTTTCCTTCTACTGACTCAATCAAGGCTGAACAATCAAATTCCTGACCATGATAGTGATCTTCACAATTCATAAACTTCAAGATATCATTATCATCATCAAAAACTTGCCAATTTTCAATATTTTCTGGTATGCTAGGCCTAGCCTAAATTTCAATTTTAGAGATACCAAAAAATGTAATATCATTGGGATTGATTGCAATATTGGCTAACAAGTCAACCATCTTATTGTTGCTCCTATCCTTCCACTCAATATTGAATGCATCAAAATGTTCAATCAAATCCCAAACTGCATTCCTATATCATTTTAGCCTTTTGCTCTTGGAAGCATATACTGATCTGACTTGGGACACCACCAACTTAGAATCACCAACAACACTTAAGCACTTAATACCATGTTTTTGTGCCAACCTCAATCCTAACAACAAAGCCTCATATTCTACTATATTGTTGGTACAAAAGAAATTCAATGTGAAAGAAAATTTGTAGGTGTTTCCATCAGGAGAAATAAGTAAGATACATGCTCCTGCTCCATCTTTGCAATTTGCACCATCAAAGTACATTACCCACAAATCACCCTTCACAGAATCAGCACTTATCTCAATAGAGATAGGTGACAAAATATGTTCATTCTCAAATATAGGGATCTCTTCCCTAAAAGTATTAATATCAGTATCCAAAAAACATGTAGTTTCATTGTCAATATTCCTCTCAATCATGTGGCTGCATACTCTTGGCTCTCGTTCAATCTTGACAAACTGATCATCAATCTTGAAAGTGGCATAGGATAGATCACACTGTAAACTTCCACCCATGGCAGCACTCCACCTTCTAGATAGTAGCATCCCATAATGAGGAGGGATGTCCACCACCAAAACACTCATTGTCAACTCTTTCTCTGGATATGCTGCCAGCCTATATGGCATTGCATTGATAGTCCCAATAACTGGTACCTCCCTCTGATCCATTGCACAACATTTGTCTTGCACTATATCAACATTAAGGCCCAACTTCTCCATGATTTTGAAAGGCCTGATAGTATTAGAGGTACCACTATCAATCATACAATTTCTCAGCTTCATTCCATTCATAAGAACATTTAAAAAGAATGGATCAATATTTTCAAGGATGGCATTGACAGAACTATCTAAATATATTGGAGGAATTTGAGACACAATTCCCTAAGTAGTAACACCTTTCAAAGCTTTATCTTGAAATCCATTGCATGCAACATCATTGTTATGAACATTATCTACCCATGTAGTAGCTCTATCTTTGTGTTTAGGGATCCTCAACAATTCTGACAATGGAACCTTAACTGTAATTTGAGACAATATAGCTAACATATCAACAAGAGCAGAGGAAGGAATCTCAATCTGCACTGCCTTACTATCCTTTTGTTTATCTGATACATTAGGTGTATTTTCCACCCTCAATTTTTCAATCTTAGCCATTGTGTTAACTGCCCTCTCAATCTCACTAGAAATCTTTTCAATTCCAAATCCCTTAAAGGCCAATTCTTACCTTTTACATTCTTGAATTTCACCAAGTGATCACCTTTTGATTTGTTCTCATTAGTCTCTCCACAGTTGGTACTCCTTATGAACATTCCTACAGCTTTATCATTTGTATTCCTTGCCACCATGCCTCTAGTTTACACTTGGGAAATCATTTCGATAGTAATCCTATCCATCTCTTCTCTAGAAGGTCTTCTCAAATTTACTGGCTCAGAAGAAGAGTTCATGTTACATATCTTCCTATCAATGTCTTCACTATCAAAAAAAACTTCTTGATGAAAAAGGGTCTAATTGTGTCTCTTCACATTTACATCTACCTCTTCATCAAAATTAGAATCTTCTTCATATCCTAAATATGAAGAAGCCATGTTGCATCCAACATCATCTTGATCTTCTTCTTGATCTATCTCCTCATTGCCACAATCCTGACTTGCAGCCATAGAATGTGCAACCACACAATGCTCTGCAAAATGAGGGGACTGGCATGCAACACACCAAGGTATGTCCTCCATGACATTTATTGAAGCTTTTTGTAGAGGGTCAGGGACACCTCTGTCATTATTTCCTCTTGCAACAGGGACAATAGGCTTACCATCCTTCCATTGGGTGTTGTAGGGGTAGTTCAGCAATCTATTCTGCTTATTGAAATTGTTGTTGAACTGAGGGCTTTCATTGGTAGGAGCATTGATTTTTCTATTTGTAGGTGCCTTCAAATCCTTCAATGCATTAAGTACCTTATCCAATTTATCTTCTTCTTGCCTCTTAGCTCCAACATTCCTATCATTTTATTTTTTGTATTTCTTGTCCCCAAACAACCTTGGATCATCTCTCTTCCCACCCAACTTTCCTGATATCTTCATATTATTCTCAATATTGACAGCAATCCTGAAAGCATCTCTAAGAGTTCTTGGTTCTTTGTTGAGGCTTGGTTCTTTGTCCCTCAACAAATATCTCATCTTTCCATCAAATGCATTAAAGTATGTGGTCAGATAGACATTGTCATCCAACCGCATAACTTGGAACAACTTATGCATACCCTTCTGAAATCTCATGTTGAATTCAGTTGCAGTCTCATTCTGATTTTTCCTTATGGTATTGAATTCAATCAACATGAAACTAGCATTAGGCCTATCACCATGCTGCTCTTTAAAACATCTCTCAAAGGAATCCCAAGTATCAATACATTTATCAAGAAGTCTCTTAAACCAATCTCTAGCATCCTCCATTAGAGATTGAAAAAATAATTTCATGACTACATCCTCATGCTCTAGCTCATAATCATTAAGCATATCAACAAATAACGTAAGATGCTCCTCACAACTAATAGCATTATTACCAGCAAACTTAAGTATCTTATCTCTTATATAATTTGGAAAAGCATTCGGGTAGCCAGGAATTCCATCAAAACTAATTTGCCTATAGCCTTCTAGTTGCATAGGTCTTCTTTGAAATACTAAACTAGTGTTCCCACTAGAATTATTATTTTTATCTACATTCCCACCCACTTGCACATTTGACTGTCTATTAGGATCAACAAATGATTTGGTAGATACATTAGGAATTAGATTACTAGTAGCAGCACTGCTAGGTGGAACAATAGTGTTCATAGATGGCATACCTAGTTCAGTAGCAGAAGGGCCCTGAACATTAGCTAATGAAGCCCTCAAGAACTAGATCTTTCTTCTCTTTTCTGCAATGGAGGCTTCAATTTCAGCCTTTTCTAATTCTTGAGCAAGAGCTTCATCCTCTCTTCTTTTTCTTTTGATCTCTATCTCCCTTTTTGATTTAGGTGGTGGGATCCTTGGTATTGTCACTGGTTTTCTTGCTTGGACACCCACCATCTTCTTCTTTCCTTTCTCACCAGTGGCAATAGTAGGCCTAGTGATCTCATTTCCATCTTTGTCTTTAGGCAAAGGAACGTAACTTTGCACTTGTCTAACCACAAGGCCCTCCTTATCAAATTCATGATCTTGTAGCAAGTGCTCTTACTCACTCCTCAAAGCTTCAAGATCACTAAAGACATCATGTTGCAAAGTTTTAGGAGTAGAAGAAAGCATCTTGTTTCTCCCCTTCATTTCATTAATCTTTCTAAGGAGAGACTATCTTTCTATTAGAGCATTTACTTTCTTAGCCTCTCTCTCCTCTTGTAACCTCTTATGTATGGCATCTTGCTCTACCAACTGTAACCTTAATGCATTTAAATCATCAGGATCTACCATAATGTCATCAGAACCTGATGACACATCCATATCAGAAAGATTTTGATATGGGAAGTGCACTTGCCTAGGTCTCATGGGTTCTCTTCTGAAATTATCTTCATCAAGATCTAAATCAATCTCTAAACCCATCTCTCTAGCTTTTTCATCCTGACCTACAGGCAATGGACCCTTGTCCTGAAATACAACCTCTGGGGTATCATAAAATCTATCCTCAGAGTGACCACCATCTGATCTAGAAACTCTGTCCTATGAACCTTCCTCACTTGAGGAAAAATGTGGTGCTCTACCTCTAGTATTTCTCTGTTCTCTTATGGGAGCACTAGTAGACTCACCATTCCTTCTAATCCAACTTTTCTTTTCCTGTCTAGGCAATTCCTCCAGAGTGACCTCCAAATTCTTTCTGACAAAGGACCTAGTATTCCTCCTTTTATCCATGATTTACAATTTATAGCATTGGTATAAACCTTTTGAGTCACCACCCACCTAGATGGGAAAACTTTAACTGAATACAATAGAAAAACAAGAGTGCACTTTGAAAACTTTTAGCTCTAGGCTCTCCCTAGTGGAGTCACCATTTTTTTGGGGACTCGGATGGGTAAATCAATCTGGTCAACAAAAGATTTTAAATATTACAATATAAGCCCAACCAGAGATCCTAACAGATATATTGCTTCAATGTTGTTCTCCCTATCAGAGTCACCAATTTGTTGGTAGTTCTCCTTGATCTTCAACTTGCAAATTTATACTTTGATGTATAATCTAATATAACTTTGACTCTATCACCACTCCAAATTCTACAAGGAAGATGGCCAATTAACAAGGATTAAAAAAGATCCTCCTACACTTTGAGCCTTAATGTTCAGGCGGGTGTACCCTTGACTCACTTCTCCAAAGGAGTCTCAAAATGATATATAACTATATACTCTTTACTAACTGATTTAAGATTTTTATCATTTAATTTGTGTGTGTGATTGATAATGATGAACTAAATCCAAAAAGGAGATCAGTGCCTTATCCCAAGACAAACAGTCACTAAATAACATATATCACCCTGAAACCTTAACTCAAATACATATAAACTCAGAGTAAGTGCTTTTCCTATTACTCCCCTCACTCCCAAACATGATCATCAAATTCCCCTCTAACAATGAACTCACTAAAATCACCCTAAAGGCTTTAATCCTAACTTTGTTAAGAACTCCAAGCTGATCTCACAATACTCTTTGTTTACCATATGCTAATCCACTTTGTGACCTTAACATATATGAATCCACAGTCAGAAAAGAAGACGATCAGAGATTTAAGATAGGAATTCAAGTGTATTCTCATTAATTTTCAGAAATCAATACATTACTAAGAAACAAAATACCAAAGGAAAAGACCCAAAATTAGACTCTCTTTACTCAATGTAACACCATTAACAACCAGGGACCAAAGAAAGTTTTGGAACCCACACAAAATCAAAATTTTTGCAATATATACCCTAGTCATCTTAGAATCCTCAAAGAGAATGCAATAAGCTACGGATGACTTAGGGTTAGGGTTTCAACTACTAAACCCATTAAAAATAGTCAAAAATTAATTGCAGGGGAAGAAAACTAGTCGGCCAAGCCTGAGAAAGATTTGCACTCATGATAGGTCTCTGGGAAAGTATTGAAAATCATGAAAATTTTAAATTGTCAACCCTTTGTGGCCACCTGCAACACAACTCAAGTACAAAACCACATGGTACAAACCCCTATAGATGATCATGGCATACCCTGGACAACACAGCAACAGCAAGCACCACCAAACTAATCGAAATTAGCTGTTAAAACCATAAATTTTGGTACTTACTATCACTGGAAACCCTTAAAAAATTTGAATTTGAAAAACAACAGTCACCCTATGGTGCCTATAGAAAATTAGCAGTCCACATTTGAATCTGCAACAACTTTAAGTCTTGACCATTAGATATTCATGTTTTGCAGTCTTTTAAATCTTAACTCAACTGTCGCCCAGGGTTTACCTTCTAGTGAATATGCGACAATGCTTTTTCTATTTGCGAAAAGAAAATCTAACCCACCTTTAACCTCACGAACTGGTGATAAAAGAAAACACTAACCTCAGTACCACATTTAGCGAACTAGCGACCAAAGGTCACCACTAGTTTGTGAAACACCTTATCTATCCACTAGAAAGTTTAGCAATTCCATGAATGCTTGTTCACTGAACCACTAAAACAATTAGAGAACTGTTGCCATTTCATGTGAATGAGTAAAGCCTTCATAAATTTTTTGGCCGCTAAAACATTTATCCCATCTGTTAGGCCATTTTCTTGTTACACCAAAAACCTTTGTAGATGGCCTTTTTTCCCTGCAATCTTTGTTATGTTGTCTCTACCCTGCCTGCAGTCACAGTTTTAACTTGCAAAGGAAATCCACTTGGTTTCATGGTGTGCGTTTCCTACCCCTTGCTCTTCAGTGTTGTCGCCTTTCTCTGGTCCATGTCACATTTGCTAAATCATAAAACCTAGAAGGTTAGTCGAGTTTCATGCTCTGCAGGAAATATTGTCAAAATTTGCCAGAGTGTCGAAAACCCACAGTGTTTTCAAAAGTCCATAATGTTTTCGATCTTTTACCAATAACCTGCGTTGTTTTTGACCCTGTGCTTCCTGCTTTTGTGTGCTTATCCTTCAGCGTCAAAATCTCTGTGTTTTTTCGATCTCTCTCCGTGTTGAAAACATTGTGTGTTTTAAACCTCGCACCAGTTTCTTGTTTTCCAGCATTTCCTAACTGCACAGGTGTGATGGGTGGGGGGCCTGATTTTCAAAGGCTCTTCTCTGATTGGTTGTCGCATGGCCGCATGTCAAACTTTTCTGACATGTGATCATGTGACCACTTGCCATCTGTCTGTGTGGGTCCTGTTTCTTCCTAATGTTCTACTTGGCTGGTGGTTAAGCTTTCATTCTGCGATCTGGTGACTTGCGATCTTCTCTGAGTCACTGAATCCTGGTGGTTAAGGCCCTAGCATCTAGTGACTTGGCTGGCAGTTAAGTTCTCCATAGTCATGTAGTCACTAGATGGTGGGCCTAGATTTTTAAAGTTTTTGCAGGTGCGGTCTCTTTGGTGGTGACTGCACTGGCGGTGATGTGGCGGCTTTCGGTTGGCCGTCGCATGATCACATAGCCCATTATTTGGCTATGCGATCATGCGACCGACTGACACATGTCCTTGTTCCTGCTGGTAGAGATGGTAGTGTGGTGTCTGTGGGGGTGATGTGGTAGATCCTGTGGTTGGTGCATGATCTCATGGGAGGTTTCAAGCCCATGCGATCATGCACCCGCCATTCATTTCTGGGCCTATTTGCAGATGGGTCAACGGTCCCTATGGCATTTTCTGGTTGGTCGGTGTGATGACTTGGCCGTTTGTTGTTATTTGGGGGGCCCACTGTTAGATAATGCTGAGATGGCAGTGTTCTATTTGATGGTGGCGTGACCTATGGTGGTGACTTGGCAGATGGTTGCGGGGCCGAGGCATTATGTTCATGGGTTGTGGCATGTTCGCATAACCCATCTCTGGGTTATGCAATCATGTGACTAACCACCTGGCTTAGTGGTGATGGTGGTGATTGTAGTAGGATAAAGGGGAATGTCATGTTGCATGGTCACATAGCCCATTTCTGGGCTATGCGATCATGTGACTAACCATTTGATGTCGCGGTTGCAGAGTTGGGGCAGGTCCACTATGCGGGTCTTGCCGGCGTACCCAGTTTTGATTGGTCGGTGATTGGTGGTGGGGCTGAGGATTTCTCTGGGTGGTCTACGGTTAGCATTGCATGGTTATGAAGCTGTCATCACATGATCGCAAGGGTTAGTTTGGTTCCTTGTGATCATGTGACCAAGCATATATGTGAAGCCAGATTTCTGTGGCAGTGAATTTCATGATAGCGCGATTGTGCGACTAGGGGTAAACGGTTGAGGAATATGAAGCCCGTGAAGTGTAAAGTGACCGTTGCATTTTGATTTGAATTTTTGAGAGATAGGGGGTACCAAATTTATGGAATTCAATGTAGAATTGACCCTGTTCGGTGAGAAATGACTAGTTTTCTGGCCATTTCTTGGTGTGGTGGGTGAAGGCTATGCCTTAGCTATTTGTAGCTTGTTGCAACCTATCATGGGTTTCCAAGGAAGCTAATGGTATATAGTGTTGAATTTTTGTCTTTGTCTGGGTTCCTTTCTACCACAGTTGTGGGGACTGGTTCCACGAATGTTCTTCCTGCAGTGTTTTCCTTTTTCTCTACATATAGGGTGTTCCCTCTGTCCTCTCTGGCTATGGGAATATAATGAAATTGTAACAAATGTCTTATGTATAAGATTTCAATATATTTGTTCTACTCTTAGATTGTCTCCATTTTGGTTTTAGACTTATTAATTATAGCATCAAGGGTGTTATAGTTTTTCTACTTGCATTTCTAGTGAGTGTCTGCAGTAGAGTTGTTTTTCACAGAAGCAACTAAGTCTAGGACTGGTGTTCAGATATGTATGAGCTAAGGTATCTAAGATGCATCATGCTTGTCTTCTAGTGGATGCTGGTTAATGTATTGCCTGTTCCTAGGTCTGTCTTTGGATAGGTGATAGCATATCTAGATGCACAGGTGGTTTGGTAATGTATGATTTGGTTAGGGTGAGCGTGTTGTCATCTTGTTTCATAGCCCTATTGCAGTGAGGTATTTGACTCTATTGCCCATTGGATAAGGCACTGGTCTATGAGAGACTTGGGGTACTTCAGGAGTCCATTCAACCCAGCATCAATCATTCATTTAAATCTTTTCCCTTTCATGTTGGAAATAGTAGTAGGAGGTTTCTCTCTAGTTGTTAGACTCATTGCATGTAGATCAGGTTATTGCATGAGGTCATGGTTCATTGGGGTACAGGATACCCATAGGGGTCTGCAAACTATTCCACAGTAATGCAATTGCAGGCCTTTTGTTCATCAACTCAAGAAGAGTCATGAGTGTGCAGATGAGGCAATACCCACTTGAGTGATGTGCAGCTCAAAGCAGAAGGAGGATGCCCTTGGTCCTCATCAATTGGCACTTGTTCCCTTGTCAGACTTTGGAGAGAAGACTAACCAGTTTGTCAATCATAGTGTAAACCTGGCACTGTGTGGGAACAAGTTTAAAATCCAACAAAATGGTGACTGTGCTGGGGAAGAGGTAAAAGATAGCAAGCTTCTTTTCTTGGTTGGATCATCCCAGGGTCCTGGTTGAAGTTACAGAGTCAAATAGAAAAAAAACATTAGTGAAATCTTCTCACTGCGTGCTGAGTGGTGACTCTAAGTTCTCTATTTGATTAGTATAGTTCCTGATAAACAGTGTGGCCTGATGAAGTTTTAGTTGGTTGGAAGAGATATAAATTAGTGCAAAAAAAAATTTCTTTAGGGAGGTGGCGGCTCTGCATGACAAAGTTATCTGATGGAGCTATAGGATGAGCTCTAGATCTGCCTTACCCTCCAACCAGCATGTTGATTTTTACTGCAGAACTTCCAGGTATGATATTTTCAATGATAAGAAATGTTTCCTTATGAGGTGATCTAAGCACTAAGAGAAAGAAAATGGTGTGATAGAGAGGTTAACATGCTTCAATGAATGAGAGTTGCAGTTCTGCAAATTTTTGGTGAAGCATGAACATGGGTAGTGGAAACTCCAGTTGCATTTTTCAGCCTAATGAGTGTTTACATATGTTTGCAGTGGAAAAGGTTATGTTTTGGTCCTGTTGGTGGTCTGCTCTCCCACATATCTGAATTCTTGCATGGGCACAAGTTACCCATCATCCCCAACCAGAGCCACTATTAGGCCATTTTCTTGTTACAGCAAAATCTTTTGTATATGGCCTTTTTTCCCTGCAATCTTTGTTATGTTGTCTCTACCCGGCCTGCAGTCACAGTTTTAACTTGCAAAGGAAATCCACTTGGTTTCATGGTGTGTGTGTCCTTCCTTGTGCTCTTCAGTGTTGTCACCTTGCTCTAGTCCATGTCGCGTCTGCTAAATCATAAAACCCAGAAGATTAGTCGAGTTTCATGCTCTGCAGGAAATATTGTCAAAATTTGCCACAGTGTCAAAAACTCACAGTGTTTTCAAAAGTCCATAATGTTTTCGATCCTTTACCGATAACCTACGTTATTTTTGACCCTGTGCTTCCTGCTTTTGTGTGCTTATCCTTTGGTGTCGAAATCTCTGTGTGTTTTCGGTCTCTCTCCATGTCAAAAACATTATGTGTTTTCGACCTCGCACTAGTTTCCTATTTGCCAGCATTTCCTAACTACACAGGTGCGATGGGTGGTGGGCCCATTTTTCAAAGGCTCTTCTCTGATTGGCTATCACGTGGCCGCATGTCAGACTTTTCTGACATGCAATCATGCAGCCTCTTGCCATCTATCCGTGTGGGTCTTGTTTCTTCCTGATGTTCTACTTGGTGGGTGGTTAAGCTTTCATTCTACGACATGGTGACTTGCAGTCTTCTCTCAGTTGTTGAATCCTGGCAGTTAAGGCCCTAGCATCTGGCAACTTGGCTAGCAGTTAGGCTCTCCACAGTCGTGTAGTCGCTAGATGGTGGGCCTGAATTTTCAAAGTTTTTATAGGTGGGGTCTCTTCGGCGGTGACTGTGCTGGCGGTGATGTGGTAGCTTTTGGTTGGCTGTCGCATGATTGCATAGCCCATTCTTTGGCTATGCGATCATGTGACCGGTCGATGCATGTCCTTGTTCCCACTAGTAGAGATGGTAGTGTGGCATCCACAAGGGTGACGTGGCAGATCCTGTGGTTGGCGCATGATCTCATGGGAGGTTTCAAGCCCATGCGATAATGCGCCTAGCGTTCATTTTCGGGCCTATTTGCGGATGGGTCAACGGTCCCTGTGGTGTTTTTTGGTTGGTCAGCGTGGTGACTTGGCCGTTTGTTATTGTTTGGGGGGCCCGCTATTAGATAATGCTGAGATGGTAGTGTTCTGTTTGATGGTGGCATGACTTGTGGCAGTTACTTGGAAGATGGTTGCGAAGCTAAGGCATTGTGTTCACGGGTAGTCGCATGATCACATAACCCGTGCCTGCTATTAGATAATACTGAGATGGAAGTGTTTTGTTCGATGGTGGCATGACCTATGGTAGTGACTTGGTAGATGGTTGTGGAGCTAAGGCATTGTGTTCACGGGTTGTCGCATGTTCACATAACCCATCTCCGGGTTATGCGATCATGTGACTAACCACCTGGCTTAGCAGCGGTGGTGGTGATTGCGGTAGGATAAAGGGGAAAGTCATGTCGCATATTTGCATAGCCCATTTTCAAGCTATGCGATCATGCAACTAACCGTTTGATATCACAGTTGCAGATTTGGGGCAGGTCCACTGTGCGGGTCTTGCCAGCATGCCCGGTTTTGATTGGTCAGTGATTGATGGTGGGGCTGAGGATTTATATGGGTGGTCTGTGGTCAGCATTGTGTGGTTATGAAGCCACCATTGCATGATCGCAAGGGTTAGTTTGGTGCCTTGCGATCATGCAACCAAGAATATATGTGAAGCAGAATTTTTGTGGTAGTGAATTTCATGATAGCGCGATTGCGCAATTGGGGGCAAATGGTTGAGGAATATGAAGCTCGCGAAGTGTAAAGTGACCGTTGCATTTTGATTTGAATTTTTGAGGGATAGGGGGTACTAAATTTAAGGAATTGAATGCAGAATTGACACTGTTCGATGAGAAATGACTAGTTTTCTGGCCATTTCTTGGTGTGGTGGATGAAGGCTATGCCTTAGCTGTCCTAGCTTGTTGCAACCTGTCATGGGTTTCCAAGGCAGCTAATGGTATATAGTGTTGAATTTTTGTCTTTTTCTAGGTTCCTTTCTAGCACAGTTGTGGGGACTAGCTCCACAAATGTTCTTCCTGCAGTGTTTTCCTTTTTCTCTACACATAGGGTGTTCCCTCTGTCCTCTCTACCTATGGGAATATAATAAAATTGTAACAGATGTCTTATGTATAAGATTTCAATATATTTTCTCTACTCTCAGATTGTCTCCATTTGGGTTTTAGACTTATTAATTATAGCATCAAGGGTGTTATAGTTTTTCTACTTGCATTTCCAGTGAGTGTATGTAGTAGAGTTGTTTTTCACAGAAGCAACTGAGTCTAGGACTTGTGTTCAGATATGTATGAGCTGAGGTATCAAAGATGCATCATGCTTGTCTTCCAATGGATGTTGGTTAATGTATTACCTATTCCTAGGTCTGTCTTTGGATAGGTGATAGCATATCTAGATGCACAAGTGGTTTGGTAATGTATGATTTGGTCAGGGTGAGTGTGTTGTCATCTTCTTTCATAGCCCTATTGCAGTGAGGTATTTGACTTTGTTACCCATTGGATAAGGCACTGGTCTATGACAAACTTGGGGTACTTTAGGAGTCTATTCAACCCAACATCAATCATTCATTTAAATCTTTTCCCTTTCATGTTGGAAATATTAGTAGGAGGTTTCTCTCTAGTTGTCAGACTCATTGCATGTAGATTAGGTTATTGCATGAGGTCAAGGTTCATTGGGGTACAGGATACCCATAGGGGTCTGAGAACTATTCCACAGTAACGCATCTACAGGCCTTTTGTTCATCAACTCAGGAAGAGTCATGAGTGTGCAAATGAGGCAATACCCACCTGAGTGATGTGGAGCTCAAAGCAAAAGGATGATGCCCTCTGTCCTCATCAATTGGCACTTGTTCCCTTGTCAGACTTTGGAGCGAAGACTAACCAGTTTGTCAATCATAGTGTAAACCTGGCACCGTGTGGGAACAAGTTTAAAAGCCAACACCATTTGCCAAAAGACTGAGAAAATTTGACCAGCCCGCATCAAGAAGATCGACGGCCGTCTGAAGTTCACAAAGACTTCCAAGATTCTATCATATTTCACGCCCTCCATCAAATGAAGAATTTTCCCCTAGCCCTAACAACCCTCTAACAGGATACAAAATCAACGGTCATCACAATATCTTAAGCATCTGACACACTTGATGAGATTATACGTCATTCATCAATTCACTGACAGGATCAGGACCCACTAACACATCTGAAAGCTAGGTGTAATACCCCAAAATTGGCACCTATTTAATTTCATCAATTTTGGTGCATTATCTCAATTTTACATCACCAAAGTCTTAGTTCCCTAGGCAATTTTCTCTCTCCTACCTAACTTAATTTGACTTGATGTCAATTGCAAAGACCATAAATTACAATAATCAAATATTAATATTAATTCGTAAAGTCCTTGACTTTAATTAGCTAAATTATCTCTATGATACATTAATTTAATTGTAAAGTCTTATGTACTTTAAATTAAATTAAATCAAACCACCCCCTTTGGCTAATACACATAAAAAAGGAATTAATTAATTGCTTGTTATTTGAATGGACACCTTTTCTTGAATTAATAATTTGAGATATTCGAAAGGTCCTCATGTGGCATTTTCCATTTTTTTAATAAAGTAATTCATGCTTATTTGTCCCAAAAGGGATATGAAGGGTCAGGAGTTTCGAATCAAGAAACTCTTCCTCCTCCTCTTGGCTCTTCTATTTATTTGGGCTCTTTTTCTTCATTAGGGAGAGCAATTTTTGAGAGCATCTACACTATAGGCATTTTTTAGTCTCATTTGATTCATTATTTTCAAAGCCTTTTATTGCATTTATTAGATTAATATCTCATTATTAGTATAATCTTTGCATCACATTTTAGACTAAATTTGCTTATTTGTTCTTAGTTTAATATCATATTTGCTTCAAGTTCTTAGATTAAATTGCATTTCATCTTTACTTTCAAGTATCTTAGATTAATTGCATCACATTCTAGTTTAATTTCAGCTTTGCATATCTTCATTATAGCTTTCAAATCCTCCATTGTTGAATTGGTCTCCCGGCAGTTGGCTCTCATTCTGAGAGTATTCAAACACCCCATTCACATAGGAGGCAACAGGTCACCTCACCATGGAATTTGGATTGAGTTCTTCATACTCTCTCCCGAATTCTATCAAGTGAATAATGACCATGTTGTGTTGTGCCTGATTTAGAGGCCCACATTCAAGCACACACATTTTGGCACCCACCGTGGGGCAGAAAATCTGATTTCTGGCCTCATTTTTTTTTATCTTTTCTGGGAAGTAAAATCTTCTCTATCGTGCGTCTGTACTGTCTGTGTACAGATCTTCACATGAGAATCCAGAGGGTCCCATGTGAAGTTTTGCTCTTGTAGCACTCTTTCGCGTGAGATTTCACTATCTCGCCCCAGGCTTTGCACTTTCTCATGCACACTGGAGTACTTCCTCGTGCGAGATTTTAGTTATCTCACATTGAAATCTGCACTTTCTCGCGCAGCTTTGTACTTTCTCACGTGAAGTTTCATTACAATTTTTCTAGTTTCTAGTTTTCTTGTTCTTTCTGCTCTTAATTTTTGATAATTTCTGATAACTGTTGATTTTTATCTCTCTGATATTTTACAGTATTAACAGTTTCTGCTGGACGCCTATTAAAGAATTTGAAAACGTACTAATGGTTTGATTACAGGACAAATAGTTGAAGATTGTTAAAATGTTGTATTTTTTTTCCTGCTTTTATTCACATAGTATAAATAGGGCTTCGTTAAAATTTCTTGAGAATTTCAATAGTGAGTAGGAATTTTGGCTCTTCATTACATGGAGGTGATGACCATGAATGAATCCGGAATTCTAATGATCTTACTAATATGATGAATTCTTGGGGAAGTGGAGAAAGTTAGCAAATCTTTAACATTTCTATTCGTCAGGGAATTATGCTCTTCTCTCCTTGAGAGAGAATCAGAAACCCAAAAGCGTATAGATTTGGTGAGGTGAAACTAACTCGGTCATGAACTTTCTTGATGTGTTTGGGTGAGGAAATGGGATAGAGAAGTATGCTCTTCTCCCTTTGGGAGAATCAAAAAATCAGACCCCCGAATCTAAACCAAGTCTAGTGTCACCTTTAGAGGGCCTGTCGATATTGAACCTCTGGGAACGACCCAAGTGAGTACACACCTATTGCCGGTGATTCCACCTCACTATAATAAAGAAAGTTTTGTTGAGTCTAAAGACTCCAAAACCATGGTAACTTCATTTTCATGACTTTGATGATCATCATGGAAAGGCCCTGTCTATTACACTGAGCGGCGCCACTCCAAGCCCTGCTTGCGGGGGTGTGTGATTTTCAGGTGCTGGTGTGGCTGCGAGGCCTCAACCTTGTATCAGGGGCACCGAAGGTTATTATGAATAGAAGCCTAGTAAAAACCTTCTTAGCTAGTGGCCTACAAAGTTCACCTCCAAAAGGAGTCATTATCTTTGCGCAAGGAGGGGGAAGAATCTCTCCGTATGTTTATCATACATAGATTCCCATCATAGGCATACACCTGGATGTTTGGAGGTGGTTGCAACACTAGCCCCTGCTACAAGGGTAACCTTTGAATGTACACTGTTGAGTCCTTGGAAACACTGAAAACATAGGTGCCCTCTAGAGGGTGACATGACTGTGTGAGGTGCATGTATGCATTCAAGCAATGGGGCAAAGGTTTTGGCTTCTCACCATTTTTTTTTTATAGGACTAGGCTATGTGCTTGTTATTGAGTCTTAAACATTGTCCATACATTATCAAACAAAGACTCCCCTGATGCTATCAAGTTGTTTTGTCCTTGATAGGTCTGTTAATGACTACTTCTTGCTTCACAAGTGCTTGATCTAAACCATTGTGTCTTTAAATGAATGCCTGGAATCCTAAAATGAGTGTGTTGATTAAACAATTCTGTCAACCTATCAGGAAACTGGATTTTTTGTCAGACATCAGTTTAGACTGTACCTCAAAATTCAACTCAAACTTTGAAAATTGCATCAAAATTGTCAGATTTTGCCTCTTTCCTGTGTGAGCTTTTAACTTCAGAGCACTTCCTCGCATGAGATTGTATTTTCTCGCGCGAAGTTCTATATTCTCTCATGCGAGCTTGCATTTTCTCGCACGGTCGGGCATTTTCTCGCGTGAACCTGTAGCATAGTTTTCCAAAACAAAGACCTATTTGCAGTTCACTGTTTGACTTTTTATCTGGTCTACTTTTTGCCTCGGGTCTATTTTTCTGCTCCCCTGTTCTTTACCATCAAAAATTGGTTGTACCTCGCATTGCGATTGTCTTATCTCGGCTGTTCTAGCTATCTCTTTTTGACAATTTGTACCAGGTTCATCTTGCATCTTGGCTATTCTAGCCATTTATCTCCTTTTCATTTTCTTAGAGACAGAGTCTAGCTTTATCCTGAATCTTTGCTCGTTACATCTTCGTCTATGACTGTCATGACTCGAAGTGGCAAGACTTATCCCATTTAGAATACTGATCAAGATAGAAGAAAACCTCATAATCAAGACATAGGTCATTTTGAATCTGTTATGAAATTTGAACTTCGTGAGGGATCCTCACATTCCTCCTCATTCCAAGAGCATTACAATCCATTGTTTTAGATACAGTCTAACTTATTATTTCAAGAATATTATAACCCATTGTTTGAAGACTAGCAAGACTCTGAAGGGTCACTTTCTAGAATTGATCCTCTCAAACCTATTGACTCTTTTGATCCTATTTTCAAGATGGGAGATCCATTCCACTTCCCAAGGGTAGATAAATTCAGTGCTAGTCATAAGCAATCTCCAAATGACCAAGGTCGTGGTCAGTCTCAAAATGACAAGTGTTATGATCAATCCCATAATATTCAATATTCGGTCAACATCCAGGACCTTTACAATTTGAAACAATGACAAGGGGAGCCTCTCCTAACATTTCTAGAGATGGAGACAACTGTGCACAAAGTATCCACATGAATTACCTAAGTCTGAAAAGCTCGATATCTTCTTGGACAATCTTGTACCAAATTTTGGATACCAAGTACGATTACGAGGTCCCCTCACTTTTGACAATATGATTAGGTGGGTTGTGAGGATAGAAGCGTTTATGGTCAAGAAGGGAGAATTGACTTTGAACAAAGACAACAAGAAAGGACCTTCCCCCTCGAACAAGGATAAGGATAAGATTGTCAACAAAAACATAGATATTATGAATGACAGGGTTGTTGACAATGTGATGCCAAAACCCTCAAATTTTGTCTTTAATCTTAGCTCTAGCATGCAAACAATCAATGCCACTGAGATGGCTACAACAAAAGCTCAACCGCCTTCCAGATTTGCTAGAAACAAACCTTGGATCTCTCACTGTGACATGATCATTGCTCCAAGGAGTGAGGATACTCCTAAACCCAAAACTCCTTTTCTCTTGTGAGGCCCTGCACCTCCCTCTTATAACTCCACACAGTCTCTAGCTTGTGCGAATGCTATCACTCGATCTTGTGTGAAGATTGTTCTCAAAGGTCCTGAACTTTTGACATCCAGACCAAAACTATCTATGGATAAATCCCTCACCAAGGCAAACGTCCCCAAAGATCTCAATCTTGACCAGTTTCAATCTATGGTGGGTCATTTGACCTCACCTCATTATTTATCCTTCCTTGAAGAAGATGATCACTGTCCAAGCCATCTGCATGATGCTCCCCTACACATTGAAGTTATGGAAGGTCCCGAGAGTATCCCTCGCATCCTCATTGACAATAGTGCTAGCCTAAATACTTGCTCTACTAAGATGCTTACCCAAGCTACAGATAGTTTTGTTCCTGCCAATAGAGAATCCACTGAGTTCTATGATGCCAAGCTAAAAGAAATAGAAAAGACCCTGAAGATCAAAGATATTGGCATGGGGGAATATCAGATTGAGTCTGTCTTTTCATTGACAACTCTCCCTCCATCTCCACATTCCTACGAGGAACCTTTTGAAGATGGATTTGGTATTAGCTATCAGAGCTATGAGCTTGACCAACCTAGCTGCAGCTTGCACTCACATGCAGATTTAGATAATGAAGAAACACAGATTCAACCTATGACATATGAAAGACCTTTGAATGATCAAAATTCTGATTCAGACTACCAAAAAGAGTCTTATCTACCTTCTCAAGTGCTTCAAGAACATGATTTTGGTCCTCACCAGGAGGATTTTATACACTCTATTGAATAGATTTCTACTACTACAGCTAGTACTAAATATGTCACTGCCTCTAATGGCACACATACTGATTGGGAGCAACTATTGGATGCTTCCCTTATCTTGGGTATGCCAAAAGGTATGCCTATTCTAGATTATTCCACCACTTCTGCTATTGAACAGACTCCTATTGCCAACTCCAATGGCACACATACTGATTGGGAGCAACTGTTGGATGCTTCCCTCCTCTTGGGTATGCCTATTCTAGATTACTCTGCTACTTCTACTACTGAACAAGATCCTACTATTAAAGAAACACTTCCTATATTAGATGACAATAATGAAGGAAGTCTACCTCTGACTATGTCTCTAGCTGAATGGGATTCCATATCAGATGCTACTACAGAAATACCAGTTGATGCTATGCACTTATATGCTAGTCTTAAGAACTCAGAAAGAGGAAAAAGTTATGATCCTCCAGATCAAGCTATTGATGATGATCCTTTCTACCCTCCTGTGGAGATCATTCCTATGGCTCTTAGGCCATCTACTCCAAGCTATACTCCTACTGCTCCAACAAATCATGGGTATGTAAGACCCCATTCTGTTACAGCTTCATGGAATATTGGTAGATCCAGAATTGAAATGGTTCCTATTCATGCACTCTTACCACTTGAAAGGGGACCTAACTCTTGGGATAGACCATCTTGGTTAGGCTCACATAATATTCCTCCAAACTTATCTGACTCTTCTAAGATGACTCACAATCAACAACGCTCTATGGAAGATTACTTTCTTGATCTACCTGATGCATTTATGAATGATGAGGATGATACTGATATATTTGCACTTGAGCCCATCCCATTGATTTCTCTTCCCTCTTCATCTCCGAGAAAAGTGGCCCGTCCACTTCCATTTCCACCTCTCCACCTGAACCAGTCATATAAGCGTCTTTCATCCATCATTCTTGAGTCTTTTGGAAGTAACTTGGATGTGCAACATAAAAACAAAAATAATGAGAATCCACTTATATTCAAGGTCACCATGTCCCATCTAATCAACATGTGACTATGAAGAAAGGAAAGAAACAAAGGTGTTCAAAAGACCGCAAAGGTCCTCAAAAAGAAGAAAACAATCAAAAGCCAGAAAATAAAATAAAAAATGGATCTTGAAATCCATTCTATAGGCATTGTCATCAAAAGCACCTCAAAGTAAAGAAGAAAAAATTCAAAAGCTATGTGGATTCCAAAGAAAGAAAAAATCAAAGTTGTCATTCGAGCTTCCAAAATTCTCATGCTTCCTTCCATTCCATCACCCTTGCCTCTCATACTTTACACTCTTCACTCCATCTTGCCTTTTCCCAAAGTGTGTATCAGTATCTCCTTATTGCTAATGGCATGACTAAGAGAAATCTAGAATGTACTCTCCCTAAGCGTTTAGAGCATGGGAAATCTAATAAAGAGTTAAGATGTGTCCACGAGGATGTTTGTGGGTCTCACTTAAGTGATCTTTCCTTGACTATGGATCTCTTGACTGTTGGACACTACTGGTTGGCTCTCCTGTTACTGCTACAACATCTGGTTCTAATTCTACAACTTCTCAGCTGGCTACTACTACAAATGACTGTGTTTCCAGAGATCACCACTGAAGGAGAGAAACTCAAAGACCCCATCAATTCTCTTCATCTTAAAGAAGTTCTATAGCTGACATTCTCAATGTGCTCATGTACATACTTATTGATCCTGAAAAAATCCTTAAAATTGATATATTGTAAAAAATCCTAAAAATTGCAAAATGTCCTAAAAAATGATCATCTTAGTGAAAACCTGGCAAATAGGCGCTTTGATGTATCTATTATCCTGGTGAAAACTTGGTAAACAGGCGCCTTGATAATACAAAAAAAAAAATACAAAATTTCAAAAATACAAAAAAAATGGAAAATTGAAAAAAAAATAAAATGAAAAGATCAAAAATACAAAAAATGAAATATTCAAAAAAATACAAAAAAATAAAAAAAAGAGAAAAGTACAAAAAAAATTTGAAAAAGAGAAAAATGTGCCATTGATGAAAACCTGGTAAACAAGCGTCATGGTAGCAAAAATAGAATCTCTACCAAGATGGTGAAAACCTGGTAAACAGGCGCCTCTTGTTTCCTGAAGCTGCATCTCATCTCAGCATCGCTTGGCTCTTAGTTTCCTACTTTAGTTTCCTTCCTTTCCTGCTTTAGTTTGTTTCTCGCTTTGGTTTGCTAGCTCATGCCTTGCTTTCAGTTTCTTCGAGATTTTTCTCAATTCTTCATAGATTGGAATTGGTTCACACTTGTGGGCACCTGCCTGGTCTAGGGGGCATTGTCCTATCACTTTTGGAAACTCTTTTTGAGCATCGGTCACCAGTGGTTCTCACTGCATCTGCCTGCTGATGCCTAGCTACTTTTGAGATTTCTCTCCTTGAGGATCTCTCATGTATCAGTCACCAGTGGTTCCCACTATGCCTACCTACTGATACCTAGCTTTCATTTGACCTCTCGCTTTTGGGACCTCTCCCTTACATCAGTCACCAGTGGTTCTCACTGTGTCTGCCTACTGATGTTTCACTAGTATCTCTAAGATTTCTCACCTTGAGAATCTCTCTCTTGTATCGGTCACCAGTGGTTCTCACTGTGTTTGCCTGCCAATACTTCGTTAGCTTCCTGATATCTTCTTGAGATTTGGTCTCCCGTGATAGTCACCAGTGATTCTCACTGTGTCTACCCGCTATCGCTATCCTGTTGAGACTTCAAACATTGTATGTTTCTGAATCGACTTCAATTCACTTGAACACGAACTTAAACTGAAACTAAAACTTGATTTGTGTTCCTCTGAGGCTTACTGAGCTTTGTTTTCTTTGAGTGCTTTTTTGTTTGCTTTGATCTTTTCTTTGTTTTTTTCTTGCTCATTTAGTTCCAATGATCCAAGAAATCTACATAAGAGGGGTGTCTATCTATAAGAGCCTTCATCTCATATTGGATGGCCATGCGTACCTCGACTCCTTTTATATGGATGCCTTGGTGAGGTTGGTTCTTCTCCTTGTTTGTTTTGAGTGACTTCTTTTGCTACATTTGGAATTGCTAACGCTCGTCTTGCTAAGTGAATGTAGGGGTCACTACGAGCACTCTTTGGCAAAAGAAAGATCTCTCGCTTGTTTGGTGTGTTTGTTCACAAGAGACATTCAGGTCATTCTACCAAATGTGCTTTGATGCTTATGTTAACTTGCTAAATTAAAAGGAATAGGTGTTCAGGTCATTCTGGCTTCTTGTGCCTTAATGCTTACACCTCATTCCAACAAATTTAAGACTTATGTCATATTCATATTCTCATGTTGGGGAGAATTGTATGGCATCTTGCGATTGTCCCATGCTTAAACGAACTCAATGATGATAAATATGATGAGTCCAACAGCCGAGTCTGGAGGATTGCATTTGTTCATCCTAGGCCTGCATTTAGACTTGCATCTTTCATTCTAGGCTTGCATTTGGAGTGCTTTCTTGCTGCTCTCTTGATTGCTTTCTTCTAGATCTGCTCATCAAAGGTTCTCATCTTTTGTCTTAGTCTCATCTTGGCTACATCCTTTTTCAGGATCGAAATTGAAATTTGACATCTCTAAGTGGCTCAAAATCATGTTTTAAATATTGGATTCCTTCTGGATCAAATGCTTGTGCAGTCAGCCTTCTGGCGTCATTTTCTTGCCAGATCCTCATCTTTACATCATGTTCTTGAGATCTTTTCTCTTTTCATCAAAGTCAACTCAAGTCAAATTTAGTCAACCATGGTCAACCTAGTCAAATTTGGTCAGCAGGACCTTTGGATCGCTTCAAAATGCTTCTGATCTACTTTATTCTTCTGGATCTTCGATCTTATCTTTATCTGCAACCTCTTGCTGTCAATCATCTTCAGACGTGTCATCTTTTGATTTCACTCCCAAGGGGGCAGGATGATTACATCATTTGAATCTTGTCGCATCTATTCTTGAATCAGTCTGATCTAAATCATCAGTTTTCATTGCTTGGGGCATCTCAATGTCTCACATCTTCTCATCTCATCATCTATCTTTCAGGTATTGGGGCAATCTAACCCTAATCCCTGGCAGTCAAGCTTCATTCTGGAGATGGCTCTTGAAATCTCTCTTAGACCGTTATCTGGGCAATCTAACCCAGGTCTCAGAGGACTAAGCTTCATATTGGGGCAATCTAACCCTGATTCAGAGATAGTTCTAAATCTGCATCTTCATCAATTGGTATTGGGGCAATCTAACCCCGATTCCGGTTCTCTTCTAAGACCGTTGTCTTTGCAATCTAACTTGGACTACAGAAATTCTCGTCATCTATCACTTCAGACTATTCTTTGAATCAACGTGTTGTTCACACATCAATTCAAAGAGGGGCAAATGTAATACCCCAAAATTGGCACCTATTTAATTTCATCAATTTTGGTGCATTATCTTGATTTTACATCACCAAAGTCCTAGTTCCCTAGGCAATTTTCTCTCTCCTACCTGACTTAATTTGACTTGATGTCAATTGCAAAGACCATAAATTACAATAATCAAATATTAATATTAATTCCTAAAGTCCTTGACTTTAATTAGCTAAATTATCTCTATGATACATTAATTTAATTGTAAAGTCTTATGTGCTTTAAATTAAATTAAATCAAACCACCCCCTTTGGCTAATACACATAAAAAAGGAATTAATTAATTGCTTGTTATTTGAATGGACACCTTTTCTTGAATTAATAATTTGAGATATTCGAAAGGTCGTCATGTGGCATTTTCCATTCTTTTAATAAAGTAATTCATGCTTATTTGTCCCAAAAGGGATATGAAGGGTTAGGAGTTTCGAATCAAGAAACTCTTCCTCCTCCTCTTGGCTCTTCTATTTATTTGGGCTCTTTTTCTTCATTAGGGAGAGCAATTTTTGAGAGCATCTACACTATAGGCATTTTTTAGTCTCATTTGATTCATTGTTTTCAAAGCCTTTTATTGCATTTATTAGATTAATATCTCATTATTAGTATAATCTTTGCATCACATTTTAGACTAAATTTGCTTATTTGTTCTTAGTTTAATATCATATTTGCTTAAGTTCTTAGATTAAATTGCATTTCATCTTTACTTTCAAGTATCTTAGATTAATTGCATCACATTCTAGTTTAATTTCAGCTTTGCATATCTTCATTATAGCTTTCAAATCCTCCATTGTTGAATTGGTCTCCCAGTTGTTGGCTCTCATTCTGAGAGTATTCAAACACCCCATTCACATAAGAGGCAACAGGTCACCTCACCATGGAATTTGGATTGAGTTCTTCATACTCTCTACCGAATTCTATCAAGTGAATAATGACCATGTTGTGTTGTGTCTGATTTAGAGGCCCACATTCAAGCACACACACTAGGTCCCACTGACAACAAGCCACTGTGAAAATACATGGATGAATCAAATAGTGCCTACTATGCATACGTGTCAACGGACCCCATTGACAACACTCCACTTGATACTCCCATGGACCAATGAGATACTACCAAGTTAGCACACCTGGCAGTGGACCCACTCAAAAAGAAAGGCTACATCACAGAAATGAATCAACGGCGGGCGCAGCTTCACACACCTCTGACAAAACCCTTGCACCTTAGCAACAGCCATTAGATGGAGATGGTGTCAAAGAGGGGCCCAAGAAAATATTAAAGTTGAAACATAGGAAAAATTAAAGTGTAGGACTTAGGCTTTAAGGAAAAATATCAGGCGCAGGGGACTATAGGAAAATTAAATGCTACCAAGGGAAGAAACTTCGGAAAAATTAAAAGGGACCCCGCCGAACATGAAAACCTAACCACATGACAAAAAGTGAACCCATTTAAATAGCACATGCAGATAAAAGGTTTTAAGTGGCCCAAAAATTTAACTTGAAATTATAACAAGGCCAAGGTAAAAACAAAGGGTTTTTGATGTAACGGCTAGTTTTTTGAATATTCTACTTAGGGCTTTAGCCAGAGACATGAAAAATGACTGCAGGGACCAAAAGAAACATGCTAAGGCCATGAAATTTTTCAGGGAAACACCAGATAAAAGATAGAAGACCATGGGAATTCATTCAAGTGCTAACACCGGGTACTTTAAAATTATTATTTTTTATATTGTAATATGCATTTACCTATTCATAACAAGTTTTGGATTGATTATCCCATGACATTTTTGGCATGAAATGATTCATTTTATAAGATGCTTTATGACCTCACATAGAAGATATTTGGGCCCACCATACATACAAGGTGGAACATCATAAGAGAACTAACCCTATCCCACTATTTTTTTTTCATATCATTAATTGGTACAATATTTTTCCTTTCATTCAAGCCTTTTCATTTACTATATTCAAGGTACACAACTTCAGTTAATTTTTCTATCTAACAATTTTGTGTTTTTTCTTAAAAGGTGGAACTTGCAAGACAAAAAATTAAAAGATTAGCTCATTAAAGATTTAGAGCATGAGTTTGGTAGTAATATTTTTGAGGAGAAGAAAATTTTAGAAAAAGCTTCCAAACATCTTAAGACTATGAGGGACTCATATAGAAGGAGTCTCATCCATAACCCAAAGTACGAGCGTCCTCCCTTTATTCCAGCGAGGGATTGGAATGAGTTCATTTTGGATGCAAAGGAGAAAGGGGATTCTCAAAAAGGAATTACACCAGAAAATGAGAGAAGAAGGTATGCAGTAGTATTAACTACTAGTACAATGTAATAATGCACTAATTAGTGATCTTTATATCTATATCATCTAACATATTTCAAACTTTTCATAGGTTGCAGGACACATCAAAGGAAACAAAGGCCAAGCTGCAAAAGATTGGGCAACACAGACTTGGCTCTAGTGGATATTCCAAAATTAAATCATGAATTGTAAGTAGCAATAAATGAATTGCAAAGAAAAATTATTTATAAAATGCAAATAGATTTATTTAATAAAAAAATGCAGGACTCTGAATTTAATTTAGAGGCCACGTAGAAGACAAAAAAATTCCCTTCAAAGAAGGCTATCAAGCCATGGTTGAACACCTATGCCAAGCTTCCAATGGCCCAACCCAAGAGTCTCCTGCATTATGTGAATGGGTAAATATGCGAAAAAATGTATTAGAAATTGAATACTTGAGCAAAAATCTATTTGATAATAATGTGCATGACATTGCAATGCAACCTCTTAATCATAACATAGATCCTACGCCACATGATGAAGCCCCTAATGTGCATCGTAGTGTCAATGGAGGTGTTCATTTTCTATTTAAAATTAATTATGTAATTATTAATACAATTTAACATCTTAAATTGAACTTGTTGTAACCTTTTTTGTGTATATTTTAGAGGATACAGAATGTCATGCTTGTTAGGAATAAGGTGTCTCAACCTTGGATAATTCCTATTCTTATTATTTGTTTTGTAAATGTATTTTTTTTTTGCAAATAATGTAATTAAGTGTGAGTGTACATGTCTAGTTGGAATGTTGATGTGTCGGCATCTTGTGCATAAGGAGATCATGACTGAAACGGTCATGATGGATTCCTATGACGCGTAAGAACTATTTAAGGAATGTGCTATGATAGGTGTAAGAGCATCTTATGACTTGGGCCTATTTGGGCGCCCAAGAAGAAGTGGTTGGTGTGTGAAAGAGAATATGCCAAAAATAGGTTCGTATCATAGATTCTCTTACACTTCTCTTGTGACCGTTATTTTTGGTGAATTCTATGACAAGCTGTCATAGTCTATTCTAGGGATGGATGCCTATTGTTGGGATTGCATGTAACAATTGTGTACATGTGGCTTTGTGCATGGGTCTTGGTGGTTGTGCCTATTTTTGGGTCTAGAGGAGTCTATATATATGACGCTTCTCCTATGGGAGAGATATAACAAAATTTAAGTCTTGTTGGCTTTGTCTCTCATTTCCTGAAAGAACTTGCATTGCAAGTGTATTGTAATCTTTGTGTTGAAGATAATACATTGTGCAAGTTTTGGAGTGCTGGGGTTTTTTACCGAAAGGTTTTCCCCAGGGTATATCATTGTGTCATTCTCTATTTTTCTGTATGTATGGTATGTGGTTGCAATATCTTTGTTAAAGTAGTTAACGAATCTGAAATTGTAAGGATTTATAAGAATTCGCACAATACTCTCCTATAGAGATTAGCGTAGGAAGTTGTTTCCGCACCTAAGTTTCCTTACAAGTGGTATCAGAGCTTGATCAACTTTTGATCCTAGTTGTTGGGTAGGATTTTTTAAGCTAATCTCAAGTTTGAGTGGGAGTTTTTTGCAGAGCATTCTGAATCTTATTTGCAGATTGAGATGGAAAGTTCATCATATGGAAGAATGGAGGTGGAGAAATTTAATGGCACTAATTTCAAGTTGTGGAAACTCAAGATGGAAGACATGTTGGAAGATCATGACCTATGGGAAGTGACTTCAAGTGCTACAATACCAGTAACTATAGCTCAAGCAGATTGGGATATCAAAGACCGTAAAGCTAAGGGTCTCATAAGACTCTATTTAACCGATGCAGTTCTTCTGAATGTTCTAGATGAGAAAATCGCAAATAGTTTGTGGGAAAGACTTGTGACCATGTATCAGGCCAAATCTCTAGTGAACAAGTTGTTCTTGAGGAAGAAGTTGTACTCTCTATGAATGGAGGAAGGTGGATCCTTAACAGATCATTTAAATGCATTTAATCTGCTGGCTGCACAGTTGACATCAACTGGTGTCAAGTTAGAGGAGGAGGATCATTGCTACACACTTTTTTGTTCTTTAGTGGATTCATGGGACCATATTGTGATGGCTCCTAGAAGCACTTTAGTCACCTTCAAAATGGATGATGTGGTGTCTTCATTGCTATCAAAGGAGATGCGGAGAAAGGCTTCTATTTCAGAAAAAGAAGCCCTTGTTGTTCGTGGGAGATCCACTGAAAGAGGGAAGAAAAATGACAATAAGTCTGACAATAAGGGTAGATCCAAATCCCATGGGAAGTCAAAGACTTCCAATAAGTCCAAGGCAAAATGTTGGAACTGTGATAAATCTGGGCACTTCCGTAAAGACTACAAAGAGCCAAAGAAGAAGAAGAAAGGTTCAGATTCAGCTTCAGAAAGATCTCAAGAAGATGGCGATGCATTCATCACAGCTTTGGCAGCCCATGCATCTGATGATGTGTGGTTGGTTGACTCAGGTGCATCTTTTCACATGACCTCTCATCAAAACTGGTTCTCAAAATATGAAGAGTTCGATGGTGGAAAGGTGTACTTGGGTGATGATTCTCACCTAAAGATAGTTGGACGCGGAAGGGTCACTATCAAATTTCTTGATGGATGAGTAAAGGGAATCAACGGAGTTATGCACATTCTGGGCTTGGCACAAAACCTATTATCTGTAAGTATGCTAAATGATGTAGGTGTGCAAGTTGTTTTTTTGAAAGAAGGATGGAAGATGATGAGAGGATCGATAGTGCTTGCAAGGGGTACTAGAAGAGGTACCTTATTTCAACTAGATGCATGTATTCCTCTATGTAATAGTTCTTCATCCTCACCATCTGAACAAGCAGTGAAGAAGTCTATGGCTATTGGTTCCGATGGTAGTGCAAACACTTTGGAAGCTAAGCTTCCTGCAGAAAAGACAATGTTGTGGCATATGAGATTTGGCCACATTGGTGAAAAGGGTCTTAGAACCCTGAAAAATAAAAATCTCATTGAGGGGTTAAATGATTGCAATCTCGAGTTTGAATTTTGAAAACACTGTGTATATGGTAAACAAAATTGTGTTCAGTTTTACTCTAGTTCTCACAAATCTTCTGATGTTTTGGATCTTATTCATTCTGATGTATTTGGTCCTGTAAAAGTTTCTTCAATCTCCAAGTCTGTATTTTTTGTATCTTTCATAGATGATTATAGTAGAAGGACGTGGATTTATTTCCTTAAAAGTAAGACACAAGTCTTTAGTCAGTTTAAGAAATTTAAAGCTCTTGTAGAGAATCAAACTAGTAAGAAGATTAAGTGTGTGAGAACTGAAAATGGTGGTGAGTTTTGCTCAGCAGAGTTTGAATAGTTTTGTAAAGAACAAGGTATCGAGAGGCATAAGATAACTCCTTATAGCCCACAACAAAATGGAGTTGCAGAGAGAATGAACAGGACACTAATGGAGAAGGCTAGGAGTATGCTTAGTTGAGTTGGTTTAGAACAAAGGTTTTGGGCCAAAGCTATGGCCACTGCTTGCTATCTGGTTAACAGATCTCCTACATCAGCCCTTGTTAGTAAGACACCCATGGAGGTGTGGTCTAGTAAGAAGCCTTCAATTAGACATCTTCGTGTTTTTGTGTTGAAGCTTATGCACATGTTCCAAAGGAGAAAAGATCTAAGTTGGAAAATAAAGCTGTTAAATATATTTTCATCGGATGTAGTGCTGGTGTGAAAGGATACAAGCTTTGGGATCCTGTGACTAGTAAGGTGTTGTATAGTAGAAATGTTATTTTCAGAGAGCTAACATCTTCTCCTATTGTGCTACAACCAGATGAAAAAGAAAAGGAAAAAGATGTTGTTCAGTTGCCTCCTACCCCCGAGAAGACTGAACAGAGAGACCATGTTGGGCCTAATGATGAGGAGAGCTCTAGCAGCTCTGATAGTTCAGAAGAAGAGGAAGAAAAATCTCAACCACAACCCTTGAGGAGATCCACGAGAGAAAGAAAGAAACCAGAAAGGTTTGTTTATTCTATGCTAGATTCCAGTTGTGCCTTTGCTTTGATTACTAACATTGATGAGCCTAGATCTGTGAAAGAGGCTTTGGGCATGGAAGATGCAGGTTCCTAGATTGAGGCTATGGATGATGAGATGGCTTCATTGGAGAAAAAAAAACTTGGGACCTTCTACCTTTTCCTAAAGGGATAAAATCTGTTGGTTGTAAATGGGTGTTCAAGAAGAAATTCTGTGCAGATGGTAGTGTTGAAAGGTATAAAGCTAGATTGGTTGCAAAGGGGTATTCACAGGTAGAGGGAATAGATTATGGTGAAATATTCTCTCCTGTTGCAAAGTTGACATCCATTAGATTTATGTTATCTCTTGCTGCATCATATGATTTAGAGATAGAACAGATGGATGTGAAGACAACTTTCCTTCATGGTGATTTGGAGGAAGAAATTTATATGTCACAGCCTGAGCACTACATTGTTAAAGGTAAAGAATCCTTAGTTTGTAGATTAAAGAAATCTCTATATTGTTTGAAGCAATCTCCTAGGATGTGGTACCTTAAGTTTGATGCCTTTGTGTTGTCAATTGGATTTGTAAGATCAAAATCAGATCATTGTGTTTATTTCATAGTTGAAAATGATCGCCTTCTTATTGTTGCATTATATGTTGATGATATGTTGTTGTTTGGGAAGGGTAAGGGTATGATTTCTAATTTTAAATCTTAGTTGTCAGCACAGTTTGAGATGAAAGATCTTGGGGCAGCTATGTATATCTTGGGTATGGAAATCAGTAGAGACAGGTCTAACAGAAAACTTTGGTTGAGTCAGAGTAAGTATGTGAAGTCTATGTTGGACAGGTTTAGCATGGTAGATTGTAGACCACTATGTGTTCCTATTTCTGTGGAAACAAAGTTATCTGTAGATGATTGTCCAAAATATCCTAGTGAGGTGGAGGACATGAGTAGAGTACCTTATGCTAGTGCAGTTGGATGTCTTATGTACACTATGGTCTGTACTAGACCAGACATTGCCCAAGCAGTGGGAGTCCTAAGTCAGTTTATGGCTAATCCTGGATGGGTACATTGGGATGCAGTTAAGCAAGTATTCAGATATTTGATGGGTACATTAGATTACTCCATATGTTATCATGGTAACTTTTCTGGATCTCCACATTCAGTTTGTATTCATGGGTTTGTGGATTCAGATTGGGCAAGTGATATTGACAGCAGGAGATCCACCAATGCTTATGTGTTCACTATGTTTGGTGGTGCCATCAGTTGGATGAGTAAGCGACAACTTGTGGTTGCTTTGTCCACTATAGAAGCTGAGTACATGGCTGCTACTCATGCTTGTAAAGAAGTCATTTGGCTTAGAAGATTGTGTTCTGATGTTGGTGTTGATGCAGAACAAATTACTATTTGGTGTGACAGTTAGAGTGCTATTTGCCTTGCAAAGAATCTAACTTTCCATGCTAGAACGAAGCACATTGATGTGCAGTTTCACTTTGTGAGAGATATGGTAGAAGATGGAAAGGTAAATTTGGAGAAGGTAGATACTGTGAAGAATGTTGCAGATGCATTAATGAAACCAATGGGCACTGAGAAGTTTAGATGGTGTTCAGAGTCTATGGGCCTTTTGGCCTATAGCGGTTAAAGTTCCTATTATATTCCTGTTGCTCTTACAAGGTGTTCGACAAGTGGGAGAATGTTAGGAATAAGGTGTCTCAACCTTGGATAATTCCTATTCTTATTATTTGTTTTTTAAATGTATTTTTTTTTGCAAATAATGTAATTAAGTGTGAGTGTACATGTTTAGTTGGCATGTTGATGAGTCACTCCACTTGATGTGTCAGCATCTTGTGCGTAAGGAGATCATGACTGAAATGGTCATGATGGATTCCTATGACACGTAAGAACTATTTAAGGAATGTGTTATGACAGGTGTAAGAGCATCTTATGACTTGGGCCTATTTGGGTGCCCAAGAAGAAGTGGTTGGTGTGTGAAAGAGAATATGCCAAAAATAGGTTGGTATGATAGATTCTCTTACACTTCTCTTGTGACCATTATTTTTGGTGGATTCTATGACAACCTGTCATAGTCTATTCTAGGGATGGAGGCCTATTCTTGGGATTGCATGTAACAACTGTGTACATGTGGCTTTGTGCATGGGTCTTGGTGGTTGTGCCTATTTTTGGGTCCAGAGGAGTCTATATATATGATGCTGCTCCTATGGGAGAGATATAACAAAATTTAAGTCTTGTTGGCTTTGTCTCTCATTTCCTGAAAGAACTTGCATTACAAGTGTATTGTAATCTTTGTGTTGAAGATAATACATTGTGCAGGTTTTGGAGTGCTGAGGTTTTTTACCGAAAGGTTTTCCCTAGGGTATATCATTGTGTCATTCTCTATTTTTCTGTATGTATGGTATGTGGTTGCAATATATTTATTAAATTAGTTAACGAATCTGAAATTGTAAGGATTTATAAGAATTTGCACAATACTCTCCTATAGAGATTAGCGTAGGAAGTTGTTTCCGCACCTGAGTTTCCTTACAATGCTGAATGATTACCGGAGGATGTTTAGAGTGATCACCATGTAGATCATGTGGCACATTCAGGTAAATAAAATCTATGTTTCATTCTTTTAAATTAATTTTTTGATTTATAGTTCTTTTACTTAATTAAATACTTTTAATTCACTAATATAAAATGGTGTGAATTTAACAAATGACGTAGTTGTTATTGCAACAGACCCCCCTTTGGTGTAGCAGTTTCCTGTTCCTGAATAAATGAGGAGGATACATGTGTTGGCATTAGAATTAGTAGAGGAGGGGAATGATGAGGACATTGATCTTCCTCTTAGAAATTACATTAAAAAAAATAGCAAGAAACCCAAAAAGAAATGATTATAATTAACTTTTTTTGCTAATGAAAGAATGTTGTCTTAATGGATGTAATTTTGTACTAGTAATGTTGATGAATTTTATGTGTTAATGAATTATTCATGAATTTTGTGTGTTAATGAATTATTCATGAATGTTGTGTGTTAATAAATTTTATGTGTTAATGAATTATTCATGAATGTTTTGTGTTAATGAATTTTATGTGTTAATGAATGTTATCATGTGATTATAATGATTGAATGTTATATTTCAAAAATGGATGAATGAATGTTATTAGATGTTAATGGGGAATTTAGAGTGATATTAGGGGGGGGAGGGGCCAAATGAGCTTCCACCTTCACATGGTTGGCGTTGTTAAATATAGAATATTAAACTATTCTCGAAACCAAGTGAAGCTCAAACTTTAAAGATAAGCTTAGAGTTAATAGTGACAGCCAATTAGCAAGTCGAAATGAAGTTCATCATTATAGGTATCATGCATTCTCAATGTTTGGGGCATTATTAAAAGAACTGTTATAAACAGTTATTACTGTTATGACCTCTATGCATATCGACACTCTATCACTAGTTTTTTGCACACTTTACTAATCACTGTTATGTATTGCTAATGCATTATAGAAACACTATCTTTAAGCCCACTTGACCATTATTTTTGCAATAAGGTTCTTGTGATTGTCAATTGATGTCCTTGAGGCTTCTAATTTGCCCCATATGATACTTTTGTTGTGTTCCTATTAGGTATATTTTTTTGCTCTTTATAGTGCATGAACACCACTACTTCTATACAATGAGAATTGTCTTCAAAACACTAATTTTGTCAGTTTGGCTACTCTTTCTTGTTACTTAATAACAATGATTTATTTTTACTTCAATCATTTTGACAGTCATGACCCTTATAATTGATACCCCTGTGACAAGGAATGGCACTACTTTGTGACCCTCTTCATTTCCCTTAATTCATTTATTGTTTGCATTGAACAATGTTTGGCCTAATCATGCACTATAGCAGCAAAACTACTATTTTTATCTTTCTTGCTTTGTCAATAATAGTGTTTTTGTCTTTGAATCATTGTCTTAATTGTTTCATAAATGTATCCCTTTGACTTAGGGGATGAGTTTCTTGTCCTTTTGATAGTGACTATACATTCTCAACTAATGAAAATTTAAACAGCTAATTAATGAATGGTCTCGTATTGTTACCTTTTTAGTTTTTAAAGCACAATGTCATGTTTTAATATTGTGTAGTTTTTTTCTTATGTCAAAGTATTCTTTTACTATAAGAACATAATTTATGACCATTTTAGTAACTATTCTAACATCGCTATATGCTTGTGATTTGTTTATCTTGTTTCTTTGCAGTCCTTGGTGCACTTGGGGAAAATTATGATGAGGCAATAAGAAGAAATGATGTGAGGGAAATTTTTGTTACTCGTATGTATCCCCTTTTAATATCAACACTCAATTTCTTATTTTATATTTCCAAAGGTTCATTGCATTACATGATCTGTCTTAAGTTTCCAATTCATTATGTTTGTGAAGTCTTGTCATGCTCATATTTCAATGCCAAAAGTACAACTTGGGTTGCCAGAGCTTTCTCTTGGAGTTATTCCCAGTTTTGGCGGTAAGTGTTGGTACCTTTCTCTTGGTTGTGTTTGGATGTGCCATATGTAATTCTTAATAGTTTGAATTTTTTAATATTGTTCCAAAAAAAGGTTTGAATCATTGAATTTCCAAAGCATTATATTTTTTAATATTTATGAGTAAGGATTGACACTTTTCATTCAGATATGTTCAGGCGTGCCTTACATCATTCTTCATTATTTGAATATATTTATAAAAAGATGAGGAAATGTTGTAATTGTACAACATTTAGAAAATGAGTACTAGCCTTGGAATTTTTTAGGTAGTTTGTAAACATATATTGAAATTTTTATCGCAAATGTCAATTTACTGTTTGGTCGTTTGAAAATGTTTTCTGTCTTGACATTTGTCACAACTCCCAATAATCTTGACATTTACAAAAGTGTAATTATCTTACTCAGTATTAGATTCAACTTATCTTACCTGAAGTATTTCATCTTTACATAGTTTCACTCGACTTAACTATAATGCATACACTACCCAAAAAGACTCCTAGTTGCCCATATGCTTACATCTAGTATATAAGTGTGACTACAAAAATGAAACAAAGGGAGGAAAGAAAAACACTACAAGAAGATTAACATCAATACTTAATAAGTTGTAAGTGGACAAAACCTATACAACATAATTAACTTTTTCTTCATCAGCACTAGTGGTACTAATAGAAAAGGTAAAAGAGAGTCTAACTAGCCCAATAATGGTTAGAATGGTTTGGTGTTGTCAAAGAGAAATGTTTGAACTAATATAGTTGACAAATAAAACAAAGCAGATACATGCTTGAATACAGAATGGAAAGATATTGTCCAATTGTACACTAGAAAATTTGGGATGGCATCGTCAGTAGAATATTGTGTAATATGAGAATCAAAATTTCCTATCTGCCTGTAAAGAAAATAACTATAAGTAAGCATTATGTCTTTGTATATGAGTTACCATGAATCAAGAGACCTTAAATAGACTTATTCCCATGATAATGATTTATAATTATGCTCCTTAGTCTCAAGAAAATAATTCACAAAAAAGGAAAATGTAGAACATTGTTGGTCATCTACCAATTACTTGTTTGGAGGACATATTTGATAATAGCCCTATTTGATTATATATATATATATATATATATATATATATATATATATATATATATATATATATATATATATATATATATATATATATATGTATGTATGTATGTATGTATGTATGTATGTATGTATGTATGTATGTATGTATGTATGTATGTATGTATGTATGTATGTATGTATGTATGTATTTTAACCAAAAATTATTATTGGTCGCTTCTTTGACATATGAGTAATAGTTCCTTCGATGAGAATGCTATGTATTCAATGTCTATTCTGACCAAATGTTGTCACAAGAGAGACGAACATTCTTTGGTGCTTCGATGAGAATGTTGAACCCTCAACAATAGTTTCAACCCTAACTCGTCACAATTTAGACGGACTTTGGTCGCATAGATAAAATGTATGATCGATAATTCTTCTAGGATGAAGTGATTACTTCGACAAAAATTTCATCAATAATTCAACCACTACAGATGTTGGAATTGTGATGATCATTTTGTATTGTGTATAATCAACGAAAAAAATTTGACAACAGTTTTGGTCGTTTGGCCGACCATTTGGTATCAAAAATTTGACTAATCCTCATCAAAAAACAAGCTAAAATTTACTAGTGGAGGCAACTTTAATATACACAACAATTAACTCGTGTCTACATTTAGTAATCTCAGGAAAGACACCACTTTCTATAATCATATTAACTTGTTTCGCTAAAATGTGTCTTATCATCATAATTTCTTGAGATCCTCCCAATCCACCCTTTTTCTTTGAGACCTGTCAAAAGCCAGGTTGGCTTTCAAATTAACGGTGAGATTGCGACTTTCATACCAGATCACAGTGTCCTTGGCTTTAACCGCAAAGTTGGCCAACTCATCAATGCTACCGTTCACTTCCAGGTAAGCATGAGGAATAATGACATGCTTAAAATAATTAATAATTATTTGGGCTTCCTCAATAATCACCTTGATGGACCATGATGGTTTGGTGATGTTATTGATACATTTTAAGATATTCATTGAATCACCTTCAATCCACATGTTCTGAGCCATTTATTTCTTAATAATTTTAAGGGTTTGGAGAAAAGCCATGGCTTTCGCAACGTGATTGGTTTTCACCCCAATGGGCATAGCCACGACAGCAAGAGAGTTCACCATGTCATCTCTAACAAGCCCACCACAACCCATCGAGCCTGGGTTTCCCTTCACAGTATAGTCAAAGTTAATTTTAATCCAACTAGGTGGGGGAGAGAGACATGGAATTCTCTCATTGAGTAGTGGTTTTATTCATGGACCCAACACTAGAAACACTAGCATTGAAATCTAGCATTAAACCAGTTCACAAATTATAGTTCTCCCCGAGGCTTCTCTTAATCTTTTCAACAATCACCACAGGCAGGAGTTATGTATTCCTAAAGATTATGTCATTGCGTTCTCTCCATAATCTCCATATAACATGAGGAGAGATGAGATTCCACAACTTCTTATCCATGGGGACCTCCACATTTCTCCATTGAGTACTAAAATTCTCTATATACTTAAGAAAAACCTTGTTAATCTGCCAGCACTATAAAGTAAGACACTAAACCTCCCAAGCAAAGCTACAGTCAATGGCAAGATGGATGACCAAATCTTCCACCTTCTTACATAGAAAACATCTATTACTCAAAATCATACCACATTTCTAGAGGTTGTCAATGGTAAGTATTTTATTCTGCAAAACTAGCCAAAAGAAAATGTTAATTTTAGGAATTAATCTTTTGTCCCAAACCTGAGCCAAAAAGGGGAGAGGATCTGACTGCTTCAATAGGAGCTCAGAGGTAGAGGCCACAGTGGAGATGCCAGAAGGTAGTTTTGCCCAAATCCACTCATCTTCTCTAGATGCCACAACCTTACAGATCATCAGATCCAACATCAACGACCTTAACGTTTCACCCACTGAAGAAAGATCAATCCACGATCCATTCCGCTAGTAATCCCTGACCCAAGAACCAAACCTCTGAATACACGAATTGATGAAAGGTTTTAAAGAATGGATAGACATAAGACGGATAGATGTTTCATCTTCGACCATTGCCAAGATACCATTTGGCCCCTTTAAAAGTTCTCTCCTTAGCAATATGCATATAGTTCCAAATGGAAGAGCCCTACATTTTCTGATCCATTTTCCAAAACTCAGAGATGTGGGAAAATGAATATAGATACTTATTATGAATAATTTCATTCCATTCCCTCTTTTCCCCAAAGATCCTCCAAGTATTTTTATCCAAGAGTGCCATATTAGTCACTCTGTAATGACCACTTCCTTACCACTTGACCTAAATTTCATAAATTAGTACATGTTAGGCATAAATTAGGGAATCATTCAGAAATAATTAGCAAATTATTCCAAGTTAACCATCACTATTCATAAATGTTAAAGAAATGGAACTATTGTGTGATAAGCTAATGAACATAGTCTAGATTTAACATTTAGAAGATCTCTTCATAGAGGGCACATGGATCTTTCTCCTTTCCTTACTAAGGTTATCATAAGGTGGAAGACTTACAGTGCCAAGGGTGCATGAAATAGACTACAAGCGGCTTCCCTCCAGGTATAACCCCAGTGTTGGGATAACCGAAATGTGCCCGAAATTACTCCGCCTCTCCCTTCCACAAAATCCCTACCCTAAGAGAACATAGTAAGAGATGAGAGATACACACCTAGGATCTATAATTAGAGTGACTAAAGCATGTTCCTAGATCTGATCATTATATATATATATATATATATATATATATATATATATATATATATATATATATATATATTATATATATATATATATATATATATATATATATATATATATATATATATATATATATATATATATATATATATATATATATATATATATATATATATATATATATATATATATATATATATATATAACTCTGATTATTAATAATTAAGTATATTCAATATATATGTATATAATACTTTACTTTAAATATATTTATTATACAACTTATATAATTATATCATTTTAATATCTATGTATATAAATCTATGTCCTACTCGAAGTATATAAGTTTCTCTCGCTCATTTCTTATATATAGTATTCCCTCCTTGATATAATAAATATTTCTTAGTCTTTGAAAATGTCCATTTTATATTATAATATTATTAGTACTTGTCGATAGGCTAGGCAAGTACTATTGCATCCATTTTTGGATTTCTTCCATTAACTAGTGATTAAAAAATCACATTTTCACCAATTAAAATTATTATTTTTATCAAATTTGTTACAAAATTAATAATTTGTATAGTATACATGCACATTTTTTATGTTTATAACTCAACCAAATTAATTTTGAGCTCTTCTATTGGCTTAAAAATTTAGCCTCTTATACACGGATTTTGTGGAAGCATTACCTCTATTACAATTTTGGAGGCAATATTATAGGGGAAAATACTTTACCATGCCCTTAAAATAATTCATATTTATTTTTAGAATATGTTATAATATAAATGCATGGTTTTGGATATAGATTATTTATTAACTAATGTATATTAAATTGATTAAAAAAATTTATTATTTTAATTATAATTAGATGTTATATATTTAGATTAAATAACATAAATTATAATTATAATCTAAATATTAATAAACTTAACTTTTTCATTATATAAGTTATATGAACTATATAAAATATTATTAAAATTGTTCCTTGTTAATTAAATGATGTAATTTATTTTGATTTTAATAAATTATTTTTTTTAAATAGGAAATTATATTATATTAGATTAATAATTTATGTGAAATATTTAAATTTTGATTTATAGTTATATTTTTTAAATATCTTACAATATATTATATTGATTATTTATGTATAAATTATTTTATTTCAAAAATTAATAATTATATTTAAGAAAAATAATTTTATTGATATTTTTAATTATATATTTTTTAAATATTGATAATATATAAAATTTTAAAATAATTTTATTGATATTTTGAATTATAGTATTAGTATTAATAATTTGCATTTGCTTATTATAAAACTCTTTATGAGTGGTATTATTATTAATTATAATTCTTTACATTTAAATTTAATTCTTTTATATTCTAATTTAGACATTATTTATATTTCTTTTATATTCTAATTTAGATTTCATTTATACTTATTTTATATTTCAAGTTAACTCTTTTATATTCTAATTTAGATTTTATTTATATTTTATTATTATTATTATTATTATTATTATTGACTATTATTTTAGAAAGGGAACATACTTTTTACAATTTTATCTCTTGTAATGTATTTACTTGTTTTTATCTTATTGATTTTTATTATTTATTATTAAATCTTATTCATAAAGGGGACATAGTCCACCCTTCCCCAAAATTGTTTGTCCTCAACCAATACCAATCTTCCTACAAAGTTACAAACCTTAAATGTGAGTGGCTTTTGGTGTACAACTCTAAAATTAACCATTGTATTTGTAATTTAGAAAGTTTCTAGTTTTATTTGAAGTTCCCTTTTACATTATAGGCAATGTGTATACTCATTGATTTCTTATTTCATCTCTCTATGGTGTTTTGAACATTTACACACATTTCCTATCATCCATCATTGTTATGGTAGAAAATCTTTATGGCTTTTCAATTTTACTAATATCTTATCAATCATATTTATAGATAAGACTTAAACATGAATCCTACGCATTCAAACACAAAAATATTTATCTTGACACAATTATAGATACTCATGAAACATTCATGGAATAGGTTTTTTTTGAGACATAACAATTATGAAATGTATACATTAGTAAGGCACATACACTCTTTAAGTAACCATGTTGCTAACACATCATACATGAATCAAACATTTAAACTATGAATTATTCACCAAACTACATATAAAGCATAACTCATATACACTAATACACATAGAAAGTAGAGCATCGACACAAATTTACTTAATGCAAGAAGAATATGAATACACGAGGCCTAAATCATACACACGAATGAACATAAGATAGAGATCATATACGTAAAGCATGAATCACATATGTGAATACATAAATCATACATATGGTTTGTATGCATGTGAAAAATACATAAAGCGTGAATTTACTAAAGTCAAATAGTATACAAACAACACACAAATTCAATTATCATCTAAATATTCTCAGCACTTAGAACACGAAGGATGAATTTATTCAAAATAGGAGGCATACTACATAGTTATCATGAATTTATTGAAGTCAGGAAGTATACACATAAATGCACATAATAAATACATATTTATTTAATTAAGTCGTGAAACATACATGTAGCACATGTAGGATATACATGAATACAATGAAGGACATAGAGCGTGAACTCCCTTAAAGCATGAAGCATGCATGTGAATACACACGACACATAAAGCACATACATAATTTTTATTTAGTCATGAAGCATACACACAGTATATAAGTTATGAAATACATGAATTCACTTAAGTTTGGCACATAGTGCATACACATAAATTTAAGTTATGAAACACTTACATGAATACACATGAAGTACACACATAAATAGATTAAGTCATGATGTACACATATGAATACACATAGCGTACAAAGTAAGATGTACACATATAAATCATGCACAAATATATATGAATACCCATAAAACATGAATAATATATTGGACATGAAGCTATTAATTTTAATGTAAGGCATGAAGTACACATGTCAAACATTACAAAAATTAATACACGGTAAATGTATCTAAAGTATGAAGCAATACACTGAAATACACACCAGACATGTAATGCATGGAGTAGTGCTCATATACATCAGACACATAAAGCATACGTACATGTTATGTATATAAGGCATGGAGCAAGCATTAAGCATGCATGAGGGGTGTCCTCTTGGATCAACATGTATGAAGTGAAGCAAACACAAGTACACATATGAATAATATGCATTAAATACACGTAGAGTAAGAATATAGCTCAAACCACAATCATTTACTCATAAATTCATATATTTTCAAACTATTCTCTTATTTCTAGATAAACCAAAAATACATTTGAAAATATGAATTATATGTAAGAATGTATGAAGACATAATGTGTAAACC